>VMBQ01000448.1:46349-81943 GCA_007657795.1 Dreissena rostriformis
ATAGGCACTTTTGTGTCCGGAGCCATATCTTGGAAGTGCTTTGGCGGATTTCATTGAAACTTGGTATGAGTATATATATGGATAAGACGATGATGCACGCCAAATGGCATTGTACAACATCTGTTAATAACGGAGTTATGGCCCTTTGTATCTAGAAAAAATGCTTTTTACTATAGGCACTTTTGTGTCCGGAGCCATATCTTGCAAGTGCTTTGGCGGATTTCATTAAAACTTGGTATGAGTATATATATGGATAAGACGATGATGCACGCCAAATGGCATTGTACACCATCTGTAAATAACAGAGTAATGGCCCTTTGTATCGTAGTTTGTTCATCTGTCCGATTTGCACCCATCCTTAAACAAAATATATGTTGCGGGGGATATCAATTCTACGAATTTGCTTGTTCAAGTTACATCCAAAGCCTTGGGCTTTTATTATAAGACACTTTTGAGTTGTTTTCCCGAGAAGAACCAGTACTTTATGTATTTGGAAAAATCCTGAGAAGGTCTTTGTGTTGGGGTCGCACCTGGAACCCCTCGGCCCCAAGGCAAAGACAATTTCCGTTAATCATTGAGACATGAAGTTTTGATGGTTATGTTAATTATAAATTATAAAATATCAAAGATCATGTTCATGTAATATCATATTGTTAAATGGTATGTCCTGGAAACCATATAATAATGTCACCTTTTTCATAGAGTGTTAATTTAAAGTTGACCATGATATTGTATGGGAAATAAATTGTACAACACGGTTACACAACAAAATAATCCTTGAGAGTAGCCTACGGGGAAAAATGCATAATTAAAAAAAAATGTGTGCTTGTTAATTTAAATACACATTTGTTAGGCAGTGGATATTAACAGCATAATTACTTTGATGGCATATATTAAAACAATGAAAACTGCAGTAAAGTGTGTTTGTAGGTGCTCTCATTAAATTAAACTTATGCATTTATTTATGCTGATTTTATACTTAAATGTTGGCAAAACAGACAGATTTTTTAGTGATATCAAGCGACTGTTGTTTGCAGACATAGTTTATCCATTTGGCGTGTCAAGAGTGTAGATAAAAAGGGGAAAAACCTACTGGCAATAATGATAGATCCATATCATAAGTTGGGGATTTACCTTAGTTCTCAATTTCTTTTAATTTATTATCATAAACTTAAGGGTAATGTTAAGGACATACTGGTACATGTATATTAAGTTGCATATATAAATTAACAAACAAATGCTCTAATTTAGATATATATACAAAATTATGTTAAAAATGAAAGCAATCAAAGGATTGAAAAATGCAACCAATCCATAGCTAATTGACTTGATGTGACCAGTCCATAGCTTATTGACCAGTTGTGACCAGACCATAGCTAATGGATCAGTTGTGACCAGTCCATAGCTAATTGACTTGATGTGACCAGTCCATAGCTTTTTGACCGGTTGTGACCAGACCATAGCTAATTGACCAGTTGTGACCAGTCCATAGCTAATTGACTTGATTTGACCAGTACATAGCTTTTTGACCGGTTGTGTCCAGACCATAGCTAATTGACCAGTTGTGACCAGTCCATAGCTAATTGACTTGATGTGACCAGTCCATAGCTTTTTGACCAGTTGTGACCAGACCATAGCTAATTGACCAGTTGTGACCAGTCTATAGCTAATTGACTTGATGTGACCAGTCCATAGCTTATTGTCCAGTTGTGACCAGACCATAGCTAATTGACCATTTGTGACAAGTCCATATCTAATTGACCAGTTGTGACCAGTTCATAGCTAATTGACCAGTTGTGACCAGACCATAGCTAATAGACTGCAACCAGTCCATAGTTAATTGACCAGTTGTGACCAGACCATAGCTTATTGACCAGTTGTGACCAGTCCATAGCTTATTGACAAGTTGTGACAAGACCATAGATAATATACCAGTTGCAACCAGTCTATAGCTTATTGACAAGTTGCAACTAGTACGTAGCTCATAGACCAGTTGCAACCAGTCTGTAGCTTATTGACCATTTGCAACCAGTCCAAAGCTAATTTACCAGTTGCAACCAGTCCATAGCTAATAGATCAGTTGCAATCAGTCCATAGCTAATAGACTAGTTGCAACCAGTCCATAGCTATTAGACCAGTTGCAACCAGTCCATAGCTAATAGAGCAGTTGCAACCAGTCCATAGCTAATAAACCAGTCGCAACCAGTCCATAGCTAATAGACCAGTTGCAACCAGTCCATAGCTAATAGACCAGTTGCAACCAGTCCATAGCTTATTGACCAGTTGCAACCAGTCCATAGTTAATTGACCAGTTGCAACCAGTCCATAGCTAATTGACCAGTTGCAACCAGTCAAAGCTAATCGATCAGTTGAAAATAGTCCGTAGCTAATTGACCACTTGCAACCAGGCTATAGCTGATTAACAGTTATAGTTTCAGTGGTGAATACTACAGGATTCCATATGTGAATCTATTTACTTAAAATCCTTGGAGAAACAACCTTAGGCATGCAGTAAGGCTGAACAAACTGCTATTTTGGAACAGGTCAATTGCACTGTATTGACCTATTATACATTAAACTTACCTGCTCATGGCCAAAACAAGTTCTATGAATGTTAATGTATGGATGTCATCATAGTACATGTATACTCGTATAATATAATGTCAAATTATAATATAGCATGACATATATTTGGACATATCTATGTATGAATGTCATTATATAGGATGTAGACGATAGAACACATTTGTTGACGTGAAAATATATCTTTGTTTTTATAAGTGTTAATATATCTTGGTGTTTATAACTCGAAGAGATGATCGCTAAAATGGTATGTCTCAAAATTGAATTACTTTTGTCCTAAGGATAAAGAGGTATTTTATATGATCAGAAATAGGATGCTAGTTTTATGCCATATGACACTGTCCTAAAAGATTCATAGATAAGCTGTTCAATAGCTACGCTTTACCCGCACATAATGCCCATTATTATGAGACAAAAACCAATGTTAAGCAGAATTTCAAATGTGTTTTTTTTTTCAACATTTAATATTAAATATTTTTGGTGACAAAAATTGTGTTTAAATGTGAGTACGGTAAAATATTCCTTTGAGAAAGCTATTGTTTATATTTGGCTTAAGTATGCGCTTTAGAATTGATGTGTGTTATTTATATTCACTGCTGTACATATGATGTATGTTATAGTTCGCTTTAATAGAAATCACCCACAAAAGTGTTTGTTTTCCAGACGATGTGTTGTATTTCTGGGAAAAGCATGAAGACAATGCCAATTAAAATAAAAATAGACAATCAATTCAATAAAATATGAACCAAAGCATTTTTATTTTAGAATTGAAAACAAAAAATGCTGATCGAATATTTTGTATTATACCGAAACAATTTGGTAATTGACATTTTTTTGGTATTGAGTACTAATTGTGAATGTCACTTTTAAGCTCACCTGAGCAAGAAGTGCTAGGTGAGGTATTGTAATCACCCTATGTCCAGCGTCCTGAGTAAGGCAGTGTTCTTAGTCAACTTTAAATTTGCTACCGCTCTATAGGCCACATCTTTCATCCAATCTTAATGAAACTTTGTCAGATTAGACAATATCTAGGGTTAGTTTGAATATTGGTCATGTGCGTCTAAAAACAAGGCCACCTAGTAAAATCTTAAAAAAAACTTGTTACCACTGTAGAGGCCACATTTTTGATGACTCAATCTGAATAAAACTGTTGGAGTATTGATATGGCCATTTTCTAGGCTGTGTTTTGCCCTGGATAACATGTGTCTGAATGGGTGAGCCAGGTCAAATTTTGGAAAAAAACTTGTTACCACTGGCACACTAGATGCCACATTTATGTCTCAATCTTCATGAAACTTAGTCAGAATGTTTTATATTGGCAATATCTAGGCCAAGTTTTGACCCATTTCATGTGCAATCAGAAACTAGGTCACCAGGTCAAATTAAAAAAAAGTCTAACCACTCTAGAGGTATCCTTTATGACTCAAGTTAGATGAAACTTGATTAGAATGTTTATCTTGACAATATATAGGCTAAATTTGAATCAGGGTCAGATGTGTCCAAAAACTAGGTGACCAGGTCAAATCTTTAAAAAAGAACTTGTAACCACTCTAGAGGTCTCATTGATGAAACTTGGTCAGATTGGTAATCGTGACAATATGAAGGCCATGTTTGAATCTGGGTCAAGTGGGTTCAAAAACTAGGTCACCAGGTCAAGTCTTCAACAAGTTGTGTCTGTTAACTCAAGTGAGTGCTTAAGGGCCATCGTGGCCCTCTTGTTTTGTTCAAGGAAGGTTTTTAAATTTGTGTGTGTGTTTTTGCAGAACTTCAAGAGGAATATGATGATGTTGCAGTCAATAAAAATGGGGTAAGCTTCTTTTTTGCAAACACAAGAACCCAAAGATAATATTCTGGATATTTTTTTAATGCTGATATTGTCTTTCGAAATACATAGATTAAATATGTGAATTACATAAATAAATATGTTAACTTCTTAAAATCTTCAACTGAATTATCATTCAATTAAACTTAAGCTTGAAATTATACTCAGAGTCAACTAGTGTTTTTTAAGCCTCCGAAGGAGGGCATTTTATAATAACACTTTCAGCCCTTAAGTGTTGGATGGGGGGTTCTGTCCGCCAAGATTAAGTTTATGCTAAGTAACTTTTATAATGCCTGGGATGATTTAACCCTTTGAGCGCTGGAACCGGATTTTGAAGGTCTTTGCAAACAGATTGGATCCAGATGAGACGCCACAGAACGTGGCGTCTCATCAGGATCCAAACTGTTTGCTATTCTGATAGTATTCTTTGAAAAAAAATCGAAGAAAATGCTAATTTTAGAAATTTAGCAGACAACATTTTAGCAGATGACAAATTTCCCAGCATGCAAAGGGTTAAATGTTACTTCTGATTAGTATATCCCATGACCAGTAATGTGTTACATACAACTTACCATGCTTCAGGGTGAAAGGTCAATGTCCAAATACAAGGTCAAATAGCATTGATTTGCATAAAATAATGTTGGCGGCATATGTCTCATCCTGTGACAAGTTTTGCTGAAGGAAACTGATTTCATCCTTTCTCAATTGATATCTTAGAGGCATCGGTCAGTCGTATATTTATGAGTATTGTCCATATTTTATGAGACATCATCCATCAGTGAAATGTTATTCATTTGGTAGTAAATAATATTGATGACTACAACAAATAGTATTGATGACTACAACATGTCTGATATATGTTATTGTCTGTAATTGATATGCAGTAAATGTCACAAAATAAGTATATAAAAACTACTGGGAACATAAATAAGCATGATTCTCAATATATTGAACAGGTTAATGGAAAAGTAATTCTGATGTTATTGTCAAGGATTTTACTGGTGTTTATAATCACATGAACTATTTTAACCCTTTGCATGCTGGGAAATTTGTCGTCTGCTAAAATGTTGTCTGCTAAATTTCTAAAATTAGCATTTTCTTTGATTTTTTTCAAAAAATACTATCAGAATAGCAAACAGTTTGGATCCTGATGAGACGCCACGTTCTGTGGCGTCTCATCTGGATCCAAACTGTTTGCAAAGGCCTTCAAAATCTGGTTCCAGCGCTCAAAGGGTTAAGCTCGACTATTCACTGCATAGACTGAGCTATACTACTCACCCAAATTTTGGCATCAGCGTCTGCATAATGCTCTGGTTATGGTCAATATACAACATCTCCGTATAGAAGTTTCTACTACAGGTATTTAATTGAAACTTCACACTTGTCCATGTTAATTGTGTGAGGTTACTGACCAAGTTCCATAACTCTGACCTGCAATTTAGCAGAATTATACAGTCCTCACAAGCTAATCAGGGACGACCTTTTTATGCACATGCATTAAACCCCCTTTTCACAGAGTGCAGCCCAATGATGTAGTTAATATTGTAGCTTTCAACCACACGGTGCTTTGATTGATTTAAAGTCATTGACTGATTTGTGTTGCAGACAGAAGAGCTGACACAGGATGAGGAATATGAAGAGTTACCAGGGTAACGTTTGTCATTGTCTAGTGATTAACCCTTTTATAACCACTCAGATATGCATTTGGACCAATTTGTAGTCCCTTAAAAAATCAATTAAATTGTTGACTTTTCTTAATAGATTCAAATGTTAAAGGTTTCATTTCCAATCCTTAGATACTGATGAGCAGCAAACAGCATAAAACCTGAACAACCTGCGAATTCTCGTTTTATGCTGGTTGAATTTAGCCATTTTTACTTTGCTCCTGAGTTGGAAAGGGTTAACAACTTTTTTTGATTTTCCGAAAGGCTGTTAGCTTTTTGGATTATGGCAAACATTTAATACAGTTTGGAAGC
This sequence comes from Dreissena rostriformis, assembly GCA_007657795.1. NCBI lineage: Eukaryota > Metazoa > Mollusca > Bivalvia > Myida > Dreissenidae > Dreissena > Dreissena rostriformis. The sequence continues at coordinate 52,731 of VMBQ01000448.1, forward strand.
TAGCTTTCCAAGGAAGAAATAAAAAAAGTCTTTAAATAAATCAACATTTGTGGAGGAAGTTGTTTGTTAGCATGTATTGAAGTATGATATTGTTAATGTGATTTTTAGGTAAAGGTGTGCTATAATTGTGGTCAGTCACTCTCAGCGTTTGCTTAAGTCATCCGTCAACTTGTGCAAACATAACACTTAAATTATTTCTTCCCTAAAACCACCTAGTAAATTTTAAACTAACTTGGCAGGAGTGTTTCTGGAATTATAAGGAAAATTCTTGAAAAAATATGGCAACCAAACGCTTTAATAAAGCAAACTTTGAAAATCTTCATGGCAGAAAAGGGAATAAGTGGATTTCAAAATAGTTTTGCTCACCTGAGATTAAACAGATCATGCTGGGCAATGTTATCAGTCTAGCTCAGGCGTCAGTGTCAAGTGTCTCGTGTCGTCAACTTTTAGCTTGTTACCACTGTAGAGGCCACATTTTTCCTGCAATCTTCATGAAACTTGTTCAGACTGTTTATTTTGACAATGTCAGGGCCATGTGTGACCTAAAACTAGGTCACCTGGTCAGATCATAGAAAATCCTTGTTACTTCACAAGAAGCACATTTTGTGATCCAATCTTGATGAAACTTTGTAAGAATGTTTATCTTGACAATATCTAGACCAAATCTTGGTCACATGCATTTAAAATCTAGGTCACCTTGTCAAATCTTAAGAAAAATCTTGTTATCACTATCGAAGCCGCATTTTTCATTCAATCTTGATGAAACCTATTCCAAATGATCATGTTGACAATGTCTATGCCATGTTCGAATATTGGCCACGTGCATCCAAAAACTTGGCCACTTCATCCAATCTTAGAAAAACCTTGTTGCCATGCTAGAGGCCTCATTTATGACTCAATCTTGATGAAACATGATCAGAATGATTATCTTGACTATATCTTGGCCATGTTGAAATCTTGTTCATGTGCGTCCAAAGACAAACACTCTAGAGGCCACATTTATTACTCAGTCTTGATTAAACTTGGTCAGAATATCTTTATCTTTACAATATTAATTATTTATTTGAAAAATAATAGCCATCAAAGGGGTCCTAATATGGCTATACAGAAAACTAAAAAAAAATCATCAAAAACAGATAATCGGGTTTTGAAATAAAACCGAACAATCATTTTGTGACCATGTGGCAAATTAAAATTAAACAAGCATGGCCAATAGTCAAGGCGGGGTGGGGGGGGGACCATCTACCGAATTCCTGAAAAGTATTTTAATGTGTTGTCCAGAGGGCGCTGCAGTTTTTCTGATATGGCAATATAGAAAATATCAGAAAGTGGAGTTCAAAATAATTCCACAGAAATTTTCCTTTGGTGATCCATTATTTCCAACTAGTAAATTTGATTATACTTGAATTAATTTATCCTGTCAGTAAGCCTGTCACATCTACATGGTTCTTGTTATCAATGTCCTTGTGACAAAGCTACAGGCATTCACAGGACTATTAACATTCTTAAAGTGGCAGTTTGTGTTGAAATAATATCAGTGACCCGGTTGTCTTATTTATGAATGTTACAGCTGGGGAGGAGTAAAAAGTATTCTTGGGAAAATCCAAAACAGTCAATTAATTGATCCTCTTTCTGGGAAAACTGGGCTTAATCCCAGTGCGTAAAATGTCATTGCAGATTAGCCTGTGCAGGGTGCACAGGCTAATCAGGGATGCCACATTCCGCCTAAACTGGATTTTTGTTTGCAAGAGACTTCCTTTAAACAAAAACTTCCTTAAAAGCTTATAGTATAGTCCCTGATTCTGCACAGGCTTATCTGGGACAACACTTTACGCACATGCATTAAGCCCCGTTTTCCCAGAACACGGCTCAATTTGTCGGATTTTTTTTTCCAGAGAAGAAGAGATACCCCCACCAGCAGGTCCCAAGCCCTCGTTCTCCACTCACAAAACTGGGCTTATTGCATGTGCGTAAAGTGTCATCCCAGATTAGCCTGTGCAGTTCGCACAGGCTAATCAGGGACAACATTTTCCGCTTTTATGGTATTTTTTCATTATAAGGAAGTCTCTTCTTAGCGAAAAGTCCAGTCTAGGTGGAAAGTGTCATCCCTGATTAGCCTGTGCAGACTGCACAGGCTAATCTGGGACGACACTTTACGCACTAGTGTTTTTTGTTCCAGAGAAGAAGAGATACCCCCTCCTGCCGGTCCCAAGCCCTCGTTCTCTACTCCCAAGACCCCGTCAGTGCCTGTACCACCCCGCCCTTATGGCTCTTTGGACTCTTCCACTTCTGACATTCCTGACAACACTGAAAAACCTAAAGACCCCAAAGAGCTGGAAAAGGAGAAGAAAGAGAGAGAAAAGGAAGAAAAGAGAAAAGAAAAGGAGAAAAAGGAGGTATAGTATTCTGAATATTAAGGCAGCTAAAGATGAGATTCAAAGAAAACAAAATTACTGGAAAATCATTTATATTCGCCAGCATGAAATTTCAGGGTTTTTCAAAGAATGACTTTTTGTAGACACATCAATTTGTTGAAAACAAATATACAGAATTTACATTGGTCATTTTCTGATGTGTTTGTGTTAACCCGTTGAGCGCTGGAACCGGATTTTGAAGGCCTTTGCAAACAGTTTGGATCCAGATGAGACGCCACAGAACGTGGCGTCTCATCAGGATCCAAACTGTTTGCTATTCTGAAAGTATTTTTGTTTAAAAAATCGAAGAAAATGCTAATTTTAGAAATTTAGCAGACAACATTTTAGCAGACGACAAATTTCCCAGCATGCAAAGGGTTAAATTCGTGGATCAGTCAGCCCAAATTACCAACGAAAAATTAGTGTCCCACGAATAATAATGAATTAACAGAAATTTCAGTTCCAACTTTACTATACTATATATCCTCCATTTCAGTGTGATTTATATGATATATGTTAATCTTTTAATTATCTAACCATTATGAGTCCAATTTGAATCTTGATCAAAATAGAGCAAAACAGCATTCAATGTTTAACACTTAACAACGAACCTTCGATCAAGCTTGTTATTTTAAAGTTATCATATAAATGGGTATAACCGCTGATGTTACTGCTGTGTGTTATAATGAGTGTTTCAACAAACATTTTTTATCCATGTTTAACCCATTTATGCCTAGTGGACTCTCCCATCCTTCTAAATTGGATCAATTTATTTCCAAAATTAGGGATGTCTAGTATATTTTTTTCTATATTACGAATATTTCTTACAGAAATTCCTTTAAGCAAACCGCGCAGACCCTTATGAGAGGCCGCATCATGCAGTGTCTCTGATCTGGGTCTACGCTGTTTGCCAAGGCCTTTTTTCTAGACGCTAGGCATAAATGGGTTAACTCTGGGATCATACTTTATTTTGTGATTCTATTAGTGAATTAATTAATCTGAGCTCTTTCTTATGTGTTAACCCTTTGAGCGCTGGAACCGGATTTTGAAGGCCTTTGCAAACAGTTTGGATCCAGATGAGACGCCACAGAACGTGGCGTCTCATCAGGATCCAAACTGTCTGCTATTCTGATAGTATTCTTTGAAAAAAAATCGAAGAAAATGCTAATTTTACAAATTTAGCAGACAACATTTTAGCAGACGACAAATTTCCCAGCATGCAAAGGGTTAATAATATTTGTTAGCAAATGTATCACTCTACTCATACCAATGATACTATATCATCAGCTATTTGTACTGCATTAACCCTTTGCATGCTGGGTAATTTGTCGTCTGCTAAAATGTCGTCTGCTAAATTTCTAAAATTAGCATATTCTTCGATTTTTTTTCAAAGAATACTATCAGAATAGCAAACAGTTTGGATCCTGATGAGACGCCACGTTCTGTGGCGTCTCATCTGGATCCAAACTGTTTGCAAAGGCCTTCAAAATCCAGTTCCAGCGCTCAAAGGGTTAATACATGTAATATATGTAATAAATGTTAGCAAACATCTCTCTCCTCAACAATAAAAACACTGTTTCAACAAGACTTTTACTTCATCAACAGCAAGAGAAAAAGATGAAAAAGCTTGCAAAAGACCTGAAAGTCGACGTGGGCATGCTGTCGAACTGTGTCGCAAAGGGGCGCGTGAAAACATCGAACACGCCAAAGAAGAAGAAGGGCTTCGAGATCGCTGTGATAGAGGGAGAGGAAGTGGACATTATCAGGATGGTGGACAACCCGAAAGGGAAGTGGCTCATCAAAATTACCAGCTCGCAGAAAAGTAGGTTGAGGCATTTTTTTTGGGGGGTGGAGAGGGGGGGGGGATGTTGATTTAGGGTAACTTTGTACTTTTTAAATCCCAAAACTGATGTTACTTAAGTTGATGTATTTTGTTGAAACATATTGCAGTGTTGAGTTTATTACTTTTATATTAATTTAAAAATTATGTCAATTGATACCAGATTTCCTTCATATGATGTTGGCTCTAACTTTCCTTTAAAATTAATTAAAAGCAACATTTCTTTAATCATGATTTTATTTTTTCCTTGGGTTAACTTCAGAACTTAAAAAGATCATGTACTTTTATTTATTGTAAATTACCTTCAAAATTGAATGCATTGAATAAAGTAAGGCAATGCTCTGTCATTTGGAATACTTTAGTTTTGTCACACAGATTGATATGCCCCCTGCATCTACTGATGTGGAGTTGCATATAGCAATCAGGCCTGTCCGTTCTACCATTGGTCCATCGATCTGAGGTTTACCCATGATGACACGTTTCTTAGAACATCAACAAGAAACTTTAATACTTATATCAATGATTTCATTGAACACCAAAACACACACATCACCTGACCTCATTGTGACCTTGATATTGACCTACTTTTGTACTTATACTCGGTAAACCCAAATTGATGTGTTTCATCTAACATCAATACTGCTTACCACAAAGCTTTGATACGTGTATGGGTGTTATTGTTAACCCTTTGCATGCTGGGATATTCGTCGTCTGCTAAAATGTCGTCTGCTCAATTTCTAAAATTAGCATTTTCTTCACTTTTTTTCAAAGACCACTATCAGAATAGCAAACAGTTTGGATCCTGATGAGACGCCACGTTCTGTGGCGTCTCATCTGGATCAAAACTGTCTGCAAAGGCCTTTCAAATTCGGTTCCAGCGCTTAAAGGGTTAAGCACTCTCAAGACACCCATATCGCCTGACCTGGTCTTGACCTTGACCAAATTTTGGACTAACTCAGAAGGTCAAAATTACCAAATAGACTGTTAGATCAACATCAATACTACTTACTTAAAAGCTTTGATACTTCCATCCAGCACTCATCACAATCACATCTGGATACTGAGATTACTCAAAGAGTACTTTAGTAAGTTGATTGAACTCAGTATGTGAAAAGAGAGCCATATGTGGAATGTACAAATTACTTCAGTTCTTTTGTCAGACAAACATAGTGCTAGATATGGGTGCAAAAAATAAGTTTGGTGTGGGACAAATCTATTGTAAATTCTGTATCTTTTCGTATTCATGCTTTCACAGGATTTGTATGTATTTTATATAAATACAGCTTTGATTTAAAATTTTAACCTGAAAAATGTGCATGCATAGATGACAATGAAAGTGCAAGTTTAAGTATTGGATAAATATACTTGTAGTAAATTCCATTTGAAATTACATATGTGATTCAAGTGCTCATCATTTGAGCCACATCATTTGAACCTGGTTCTTATGCCATATTTGGCCACCGTAGATCCAGACCAGCCTGTGCAATCACAGTCAGGAACTACACTCTCTGCTATACAGTCACACAAGGTTTTGTGTTCTCATAAGCGGACATGGTAGCTCCTGACCAGATTGTGGGGATGCATTTGCTGGTGTGGAGATACACTGGCGGAATAAGGCATGAATGATGCGTCTCATTTAATGTGTGAGTCCATTGACTAAACCGGCAATAACTGGTAATAACTCAAGCATGTTTATAGTGTTTGTGAGTGTCAAGTGTGTCACTAATGGTGTCTGCACGTTTGTCAGATACTAGGAATTATAAAACCAATGTAGTTTAGTTAAGTAGAAATAATGACCCTGACCCCATTTTTTGAAAGATGCATCTTTCTCACCCTTTAGTAAATTACACCATCTTGACAATTCTAATACACAATGTCCAATAATTAAAATCAATAAAATAGTTTAAATTTAATGTGCTTATGATTTCTGTATTATTTTAACCCTTTGCATGCTGGGTAATTTGTCGTCTGCTAAAATGTCGTCTGCTGAATTTCAAAAATTAGCATTTTCTTTGATTTTTTTCAAAGAATACTATCAGAATAGCAAACAGTTTGGATCCTGATGAGACGCCACGTTCTGTGGCGTCTCATCTGGATCCAAACTGTTTGCAAAAACCTTCAAAATCCGGTTCCAGCGCTCAAAGGGTTAAAGAACATTGTTAGGCTACCAATAATGAATCACACACTACATATACATGAGCCTTGCTGTGGCAAAATGGGGCTTAATGCATGTCAACACAGGCTAATAAGGGACGACACTTTCCACCTAAACTGTTTTTTCACTTAGAAGAGACTTTCTTTTAACAAAAAATACCATAAAAGCTGAAAGTGTTGTCCCTTATTGGCCTCTGCAGACTGTACAGGCTAATATTGGACGACACTTTAATGCACATGCATTAACCCTTTCAGTGCGGGAACCGAATTTTGAAGGCCTTTGCAAACAGTTTGGATCCAGATGAGACGCCACAGAACGTGGCGTCTCATCAGGATCCAAACTGTTTGCTATTCTGATAGTTTGGATCCTGATGAGACGCCATGTTCTGTGGTGTCTCATCTGGATCAAAACTGTTTGCAAAGGCCTTCAAAATCCGGTTCCAGCGCTCAAAGGGTTAAACATATAGTGGATTTGTCAGTGTCCAAATATGTCTTGTGGGGGCATCTGTCTGTGACAAATGTCTAGTTTCGTCTGCATTGGTTTACCAGTGTTCCATGTATTGCATGGCATTTGAATGTGTGTTGTTTTCATTGTTTTGCAGCCACAACTGACCCATCAGAGAAAAGTAACTTTGTTTGCCGTCTTGGCCTTTTGCACAGTATTTATATCATAAATTAACACTGTAACATTTTATCCTTCCTAATGCCTGGTTATAATTATGTGATATTTAGGTAGTTATACTGTTAACCCATACTCCCTGGTAACCTGTACCACATACCATAACAATTTTCCAATCAGAAAGATGAGAATTATAATTGTTTTTACACGTTTTCAACTAAACAACACCCACTTGTTCCTGGAAATCAAGATTGAGAACGTGTTGTTTTGGTCGCTTGTCAGGTATTTCTTTGATCTATTTTATGCTTTCTAAATTGTAAAATTAAATAAAATTATAAGACATAAGTCCTTTATAAACTGTTCTAATAATTTACAGTATTTTGCTTTATTATATAGACACTAATATCTTATTGAAATTATTAATCAGTAATGAATTATTTAGTTTTGTCTTGTAATTCAATAAAGTCGAATCTCGAATTTCAAAATCAGTGGCACCATGATTTTTTATCTATTGAGTAAAAAGTTCAGTATAAAAGCTATTCAATGACGTTACTAAAATTGTATGTTTGACATGGCTTAAGTGAAAGAATGACTGTATATTTCATGATCTACTGTTAAGGCTTTCAAGTCAGGGTGGAATGCGAAGAATTGGATGGGCTCATAAGAGAAAGCAACAAAACGTTGTCAATGAGTGATAAACAATCAATACCCAGAGTAGTTACTTGGTATTCAAACTCTGAAGGAACTTTTTTGTGGTTATGCTTCATAATTTTTAGCTTACCTGAGCCCAAAGTGCTCAAAGTGAGCAATTGTGTTCCTCCTGTGTCCTTGTGGAATGCGGTATGCGTGGTCATCATTGAGCTCCTTATCACTCTAGAGGCAACATTTTTTTATCAAATCTTGATGAAACTTTTTAAGAATGTTTATCTGGACAATATATAGCTTGTAATCAAATATGGGTCGCATTCGTCCAGAAACTAGGTCACCAAGTCAAATACGTTACCACTCTAGAGGCCACATTTATGACTAGGTCTTGATGAAAATTGTTCAGAATATTCATCTTGACAATATGAAGGTCATGTTTGAATCTGGGTCAAGTGTAGTCAAACACTAGATCACCATGTAAGTCCTCAACAATTTGTCGGTGAACTCAGGTGAATGCTTAACCAATTTATGCCTAGCGTTTCTAAAAAAGGCCTTGGCAAACAGTGCAGACCCAGATGAGACGCCGCATGATGCGGCGTCTCATCAGGGTCTGCGCTGTTTGCTTCAAGGAATTTCTGTAAGAAATATTCTAAATATAGAAATAAATATACTAGACACCCCTAATTTTGACAATAAATTGATCCAATTTAGAAGGACGGGAGAGTCCACAAGGCATAAATGGGTTAAGGGCAATCATGGCCCTCTGCATGGTTTCTGGGAGATTACAACCCTAACCACTCTGTGTAATTTTGCATTGGTATTTCAAACGACAGTTCCCCAAACAGAACCACTGATGTGACAATCACAAATAAACTGCACATTATCTTCTGTATGAAATAGTTTAACCCTTTGAGCGCTGGAACCAAATTTTGAAGGCCTTTGCAAACAGTTTGGATCCAGATGAGACGCCACAGAAAGTGGCGTCTCATCAGGATCCAAACTGTTTGCTATTCTGATAGTATTCTTTGAAAAAAAATCGAAGAAAATGCTAATTTTACAAATTCAGCAGACGACATTTTAGCAGATGACAAATTTCCCAGCATGCAAAGGGTTAACAGCTTAATACATGATGTGCAAGTGTGATGATTAGATAATATTGTAGGCTAATTTAAAAACGACATTTGATATTTGTGTGTATGCGTCATTGCGTGTGTGACTTTGCAACTGAAATTAAATGGTTGTTCATCTCAAGCTATTCTTTGCACATTAATCTTGCCTTACACTAACATATGTATGCTGTACATGTGTATCAAGTTCCAAATACAATTTCTTACTTTAAAACAAAATGGTTATACCTTAATGACCTTTATTAATATAAACACATTTCAAGAAATCCCAAACAATGCTTCATTTTGATTTTTGATTAGTGTAAACCTATTTATTTTAGCTAGATTGCATTTAAAGTACTGACTACCTATTTGAAAAGCTCTCGAGTCCGTTTCCTGGACTTTTTGTTTGTTATGCGATGATTGGAAAATATTGCAGATCAATTCGAATTATATTGAAACATGTCGTTTTATGCTTTCTAAACAACATGTACTGAGCTCTATGTAACCAAGATTGTCCTAACATAAGAACAGACATTGCTAGCATGTAGATATCGTTAAAACATGTTTACTAAGTGGGACTGGTTTGCTTTTGTAGAAACATTCGGGATTAATAGTATTATAGTCCTCTTCTAAGCTCACATTCATGCAATATTTATTCATTAGCTCGACTATCAACCACATAGTCCGATCTATACACTCATCCAAATGTCGGTGTCTGCCTCTTGGTAATGCTGGTCGAGGTAAAGACGCAACATCTCCATATCACTATTTCTACTAGAGGTACTCACTTGAAAATTCATACATGTTTGGGGTCATTGTGTGAGGTCACTGACCAAGTTCCATAACTCTTGCATACAATATATAAAAAGTTTGCAATCAATTACTTGAGTTAGAATGGAGATATTGTGCTGAAATTGTGTAAGTATGTAGGTGACACGCTTATCTAGCGTGGGATTGAATTTGGGGGCAGTAGGGTCAAGGTCACTGTTACTAAAAATAGAAAAAGAGTTTCCGCTCTATAGCTTAAGTTTTGATAGAGGTATTTGTCAGTAATTTTGTGTTTTGGTAGCTTACATGCAGACCTTTTTTGGGATTGCATTTAGGGCTAGTTGGATCAAGGTCACTATTACTAAAAATAGAAAATCAGTTTCCACTCAATAACTTGACTTTGGAGGTACATGTACTGTGCTGTAATTTTTTTAATAACTAGCTGACATGCTGACCTTAATTTGGATTGCATATATTTTTAATTGCATAAACTTCTCTCTAGTCACTATTTGTTTATACTAACTTTCTAGGTGTCTTGGAAGATAGTGTACATTTAGCAAAGGAACACCTTATTTTTTCTTAACAATTGTCAGCAATAACAGGTGTGTGAATCATGCAGGTATCTGGTGGGAATTCGAACTGAATTGTCTTATTGTTTCTGTTATGACCTTGAATATTATGTTGTTTTTACTGGCATGCATTCTATTAATTTTGTTTTTATTATTTTTGATCTTGATACTTTTATTAAGATTTGATTCATATACAGGCATGCCTTTAAGCATATTTATATTTATTAAAATTGCAGTATGTCTAGCCTCAAGCAAGTAAAACTCCATTTTTTTTTTTTCAAAAATAGTATTTTCCTTTAAGTTATAAATGGGAATGAAATTTACTCAAGTTTTAACCTTAATGGTGGTTGTAACTGAACCTTTTAGTTGTCATCATTTTAACTACCAAAATGTATTTCTCTACCATGTATATTGGTTGCTGTATGTTGTTGTTTTCTTTGTTTCAGTTGGCTACTGCGATGAGGGCAATATAGAGGTAGACACGAATAGCATTCTCAATGTAAGCCGCTTTTGTTGCATCATACTTGCATCATCTGCCCAGCGGTCCTTGGAAAAATATGTGCCTCGTTCTGGGAAAACTGAGCTTAATGCATAAAGCAAACAGCGTAGACCCTGATGAGACGCCGCATCATGCGGCGTCTCATCTGGGTCTACACTGTTTGCCATTATGCGTAAAGTGTTGTGCCAGATTAGAGTGTGCAGTCTGCACAGGCTAATCTGGGACCACACTTTTCGCTCATGCATTAAGCCCTGTTTTCACAGAGCGAGGCTCATATTTTTTGGCCTGTTTACACTTTGGAACAATGATGAAAATAAAATAAAAAATATCATAGGAAAAACTATTATCTGGATATAAAAAACTGAATAGAAGTGGATTTTTCCCCCACCAAAAACGTGTGTGTTGGATACAATCAAAATTAGTCTACCTGTACATTAAAAGGACATTTTAAAGTATCTCAAACTTCGTTGCTATCTCCCCCAAATACCATTTTGTAAAGTAACTAATTAACAAGTTAGTTTAAACATATTTATTTTTGATAACAATTTTAACATGCAATGTCGTTAGACATACAATGCATAGTTCAAACAGGATTAGAAAACAACCGTCTGCAACGCTCATTCTAATTATTCTCCAGAGTTGTCTGTGTTAGTTCTGTTGAAGTGTCTTACAACTTTGTAAATACTGCAGTGTAATTTACCAATTAAAATATGACACAAATGAAAATTCATACAGGTTTAGAAACATCAAAACTCTGTCATTTCATTTTCATTTGTTAAAAATCCATTTTATGTCCTAAAATTGTACAATTGTTACATTTTCAAAAGATTTGACTAGTAAAGAACATAAACAGTATCATTATTATAAAAGTTTTCATTTTTAGCTCATCTTTTTTGAAAAAAAAATATGAGCTATTGTCATCACCTTGGCGTCGGCGTCGGCGTTGGCGTCGGCGTCCGGTTAACTTTTGTGTTCTTATAACTTCTATGTCCCTTGAGATATAACCTTCATATTTGGTATGCATGTGAATATGGACAAGGCCTTTCCATACGCACACAAATTTTGACCCCTGTGACCTTGACCTTGAAGTAGGGGTCTGCGTTTAGGTTTCAAAATCTGCGTTTAGGTTTCGAAAAATGCTCATAACTTCTATGTCCCTTGAGATATAACCTTCATATTTGGTATGCATGTGTATATGGACAAGGCCTTTCCATACGCACAAAAATTTTGACCCCTGTGACCTTGACCTTGAAGTAGGGGTCTGCGTTTAGGTTTCAAAATCTGCGTTTAGGTTTCGAAAAATGCTCATAACTTCTATGTCCCTTGAGATATAACCTTCATATTTGGTATGCATGTGCATATGGACAAGGCCTTTCCATACGCACAAACATTTTGACCCCTGTGACCTTGACCTTGAAGTAGGGGTCTGCCTTTAGGTTTCAAAATCTGCGTTTAGGTTTAGAAAAATGCTCATAACTTCTATGTCCCTTGAGATATAACCTTCATATTTGGTATGCATGTATAGATGAGCGGTCTGCACCCGCTAGGCGGTGCTCTTGTTATTTCTTGTTTTCACAACATTCATGAGAAGTTGTTTAGTGGATAAATGACCAAACTAAGTCATTTAGAGCAAGCATTATAATAATTTTACATTTGTACAACTTGGAACGGACTTCAAAATAATCCTTGAGTCAGTCTTTGAGATAAAATGAATCATTGTCAAGCGTCCCTTAAGGCAAACACACACATGTAATTCTCCATCTTTTAGTTGACAACTTTGTTTGTAGAAGTATAAATTTTAATTTCTGTGCTCTAATATTAGAACTTGAACCTCTGCATATGTATGCAACTCGGAATGGCCTAATTATCAAATGATCTGAGCAAACACGCCTCCAACGCTACTTTTCATATTTCCTTCATTGAAATTGTTTATCCTTTATGCATGATCTCTTGTACATTTATTGATCTAAATGCTATTTTGGTGGGGCCAATGTGTCGTGTTGTGATTATACAACACATACCAGCTGGTAGTGGGGACAATATGTGTCGTGTTCTGAGAAAACTGGGCATAATGCTTGTGCGTAAATTGAAATCCCCGATTAGCCTGTGCAGTCCGCACAGGCGTATCAGGGATGACAATTTCCGCTTTTATGGAATTTTTTGTTTAAATGATGTCTCTTCTTAGCGAAAATCCAGTTAAGGCAGAAAGTGTCATCCCGGATTAGCCTGTGCGGACTGCACAGGCTAATCTGGGACGACACTTTACGCACATGCATTATGCCCAGTTTTCTCAGAACGTGACACATATAGTAATCCCCTTTTTTCATTGGGTCTGTTTGCCGATTATTCGATCAGTTGGTCTGTCTATTGGTTGGTCTAGTAACTTATCTAATTGCTTAACTTTGCTATGCATTGAAGAATTTTCAAAACAACTTGTCTTACCCATTTATGCCGAGCCTGGAAAAAAGGCCTTGGCAAACAGCGTAGACCCAGATGAGACGCCGCATGATGCGGCGTCTCATCAGGGTCTGCACTGTTAGCTTAAAGAAATTTCTGTAAGAAATATTCTAAATATAGAAATAAATATACTAGACATCCCTAATTTTGGAAATAAATTGATCCAATTTAGAAGGATGGGAGAGTCCACTAGGCATAAATGGGTTAAGACTCAGAAAGCTGTAGTGGGCGTTGCAAAGTTTTCAAGAATCCTAAGTTTCAACACTTACACAAAGCGTTCCATTTCCTTCCTATTGTTAATGGAACTAAGGAACCTACATCACATATATTCTAAGATTGATGAAACTGAAGCAAAAACAAGTGTTACAAATTCTTGTGATGCACATATATATATATGCACCAAAATGCCACATGTGCTTTCATGATACCAGAAATTGATCATTTAAAGAAAAGCTTCAAGCATCCTTTGTGGAAAATTTAAAATCACCACATGCACGTTAAATTTGACACATTGTGTACCGGTAAGTAATTTTGCAGTATGATTTACTTAATAAAAAAAAACAACATTTATGACCCAATCATAGTTACTCCGGAAGATGATTCTTCCAGTTCTCTGAACATATTTTGAAGTATGTGTGTATATATAGCCAGTTAATGTGAGTTAACCCTTTGAGCGCTGGAACCGAATTTTGAAGGCTTTTGCAAACAGTTTGGATCCAGATAGATGAGACGCCACAACATGTGGCGTCTCATCAGGATCCAAACTGTTTGCTATTCTGATAGTATTCTTTAAATAAAAATCGAAAAAAATGCTAATTTTAGAAATTCAGCAGACAACATTTTAGCAGACGACAAATTTCCCAGCATGCAAAGGGTTAAAAGATCTAGGCCCTTTGAGACTTATATGGGTGTCAATGTTTCCTTTTTTATGATCCCTTGCATTATCCCTACAGGATGGACATACACATATGAGTCGTGTTCTGAGAAAACTGGGCATAATGCATGTGTGTAAAGTGTCGTCCCAGATTAGCCTGTGCAGTCCGCACAGGTTAATCCGGAACGACACTTCCCGCCAAAATTGGATTTTTGCTAAGAAGAGACATCATTTAAACAAAAAATGTTATAAAAGCGGAAATTGTCATCCCTGATTAGCCTGTGCGGACTGCACAGGCTAATCTGGGATGACAATTTACGCACAAGCATTATGTCCAGTTTTCTCAGAACGCAACTCATTTTGTCATGTTGCTCTGCTTTCAGGGAGTCATAGTCCGTTGGATAATAATGTTTCCACACAATAAACCCATACATTGACAAAGCGCATAATTAGTTTAAACCTATTAATTTAAGCTCGATTGCATCGAAAGCCTAAGGCTTATTTGAAACGCTCTCGAGTCCGTTTCCTGGGACTAGAACCAGTACTTGGTGTCTATGGGTGAGATTTTGAAGAACGCTCCCACTACGGGGATCGAACCCGTGACCTCCGGATTGCTATGCAGACACCATATCCACTACGCAATGGTGACCTTTTGAAAGCGCATAATTGTGGATTATACAACAGTTTTACTGATGTACTTGTTTATTTTGAACATTATGTAAGAATACTTTGTTTTTATTTCGGTATGTATTGTAACTTGATCATTTTAAGGTGTACACAAGATTCTCTCAGATTATGTCCATGGTTTCTGTAAGTTGCTATGGCAACTTCTTCACCCTTATTTACAAATCTTCCACAACCCATTTGCATTTGACCCGTCCCAAAAAGAAGCACATTTCATGCACTTCAATATCTACAGGTATATAAATTCAGATAATTAAGATGCGAAAGTGTTTTATTCAAAGGGTTTGCAGAGAGCATTCATAGAAATTACGGTGATTTTAATTTTCATATAAATATTTATTGATTATTATTACTCACATTGCATGAAAAGATTCATGAAATATGGGTGTGTGTTTTTTTTTAGTACTTGCAGTATACATGTCTTATATATGAAGATTTCATGTCATACACTAACTTATGTTATTGATGGTTTTTGGTGCGATTTGAGGTTGTGCACAATTCAAAATAGATAAATAAAATATAATGTAATTATATTTTAATAGTGATAGTATTATTGTATAATGCATAAATGAGATATTCTTATTTAATTTCTTATTTAATTGTTAAATAATTAAGTTATAAAGTTATTCTGAATTTTATTTATTCATTGAAATAACTTATGATGGATTTATGTATTACTAATGACTTAAAGCAGGTCTTTAAGTCATTTTAACCCATTTATGCCTAGCGTCTAGAAAAAAGGCCTTGGCAAACAGCGTAGACCCAGATAAGACGCCGCATGATGCGGCGTCTCATCAGGGTCTGCGCTGTTTGCTTGAAGGAATTCTTGTAAGAAATATTCTAAATATAGAAATGAATATACTAGACATCCCTAATTTTGGAAACAAATTGATCCAATTTAGAAGGATGGGAGAGTCCACTAAGCATAGATGGGTTAATTATTACAGTACACCAAACACTCTTCCAATATTTATATCACACATAAAATTGTAAAAATCCACCACACAAATGATAGCACCTCACATTGAAATATCTCATTTCAAGTTGTAATTTTCCTTCTGTAAATGTAAGAAATCTTTGAAAAACACACCCAGCAATAACCAAATGTAAATGCATAAACTCGTTACCATTGTATAAACTTCAAATTTTGTGAAAATGAAGCAATCTGATTGGACAGTAATTTCATGTCTGGAATGTTCCAGCCAATCAGATAAACTGTAAGCTCAATTTGCTTACGGTAATATATAATTTTTTTGCAGTATCAAGTTGATGTCAATTGAAAAATTGTATGTTCGTACATTTATTAAGAGGTTTGTAAGTAAACACAGTAGAAGGAGTTATGAGTTTGAGTATTTGGAAACTCTTTCATTACCCATGTTGACCATGTCTAGAATTTGAAATGACCAAGTTAGGTATATTAAAGTACCAGTATGAGACAACCATGTGTGTTTTTGACCCCAATATTCGGGTCATTTCCATGGTTGCCAATACAATGCTGAGGCAGATGCATGTTTGTATAATGTTGCGTAGTCTTTTTAATTCAATTCAGAGGTTTTGTTGTCGTTGTTGTCATTTTGTAGGACAGTAAAGGATGAATGTTCCAATAAACATTTGAAATTGAGTCTTTGCCACCTCAGTGGTGTAAAAAAAGAGAAGATTCAACTTTAAATGGAATCGGTCCCATGTGTAAACATTATTCATGCTAAAAAAAATATGTTTAAGTTAAAAATATGTGTACATTAAGTGCACATATTTAAACCATTAACTTGTAAAATACTGGACTGGTAATAATTTGTATGCGAGGACGAATAAATAAAAATAATAATTATAAATAGTGTTTGTATGTTTTGATCAGTACTTTAAATCCCAGTTATGCCTAGCGTCTAGAAAAAAGGCCTTGGCAAACAGCGTAGACCCAGATGAGACGCCGCATAATGCGGCTTGTCATCAGGGTCTGCGCTGTTTGCTTAAAGGAATTTCTGTAAGAAATATACTAAATTTAGAAATAAATATACTAGACATCCCTAATTTTGGAAATAAATTGATCCAATTCAGAAGGATGGGAGAGTCCACTAGGCATAAATGGGTTAAATACATCAACAACAAGGCCTCTGAATATGGTAGCTCTACATCACCATAAACTTCTGTTCTTTATTATTTTTTGCAAATTAATCTTCTGCTATTTATATGCTCAAACTTGTCTCGGTTTCTTGCTAGAAGACATATTAACCCTTTCAGTGCGGGAACCGAATTTTGAAGGCCTTTGCAAACAGTTTGGATCCAGATGAGACGCCACAAAACGTGGCGTCTCATCAGGATCCAATCTGTTTGCTAGTCTGATAGCATTCTTTGAAAAAAATCGAAGAAAATGCTAATTTTAGAAATTCAGCAGACGACATTTTAGCAGATGACAAATTTCCCAGCATGCAAAGGGTTAAGAAGGCATTCATTTAGTGTGCAATTTTACATATTCTTGTCCATTTGGTATTTCGTAACTGATGGTAAAATTATGCATGTATTTTTTTCCTTCCCTAATGCTCTCTTAATCTCACTCATTGTTTTTCAACACTTCACGTAATTATATTCAGGAAATATATACGTGAATATGTATCGAACATACAATAAATAAGTTCCATGCATTTAACATTCATAGTAAACTTGATTTCCTTCACAATTCAACCAGTCCCAAGGAATCTATCACACCTCCCACTTACCTTACATATGACATTGATGGTAGCATATGAGTCACGCTCTGAGATAATGGGGTTAAATGCATATGCGGACTGCACAGGCTAATCTGGGATGACACTTTACGCACATGCATTAAACCCCCGTTTCTCAGAGTGCATTAAATATAGCACTTACATAATGGAGCATACCCCTAGATAGAAACATGCTCTAAAAGCAGTTTAAGAAACAAAAACAACGAAATATGTCCAACACGCAGTATTACATAGATTTGTAAACTATGTGTATATACTTCAAACTTTAAAGCATTTGAGAACTTCCTGATATCACTAAGGATGTGAAATAATATATCCATTTTGGAAATCGCAAAAGAGTTAATGTGAACCAATGTACATGTTTGAAAGATTAAATAG
This sequence comes from Dreissena rostriformis, assembly GCA_007657795.1. Lineage (NCBI taxonomy): Eukaryota > Metazoa > Mollusca > Bivalvia > Myida > Dreissenidae > Dreissena > Dreissena rostriformis. Next base: position 70,464 of record VMBQ01000448.1, read on the forward strand.
TTTTATTTGAAAATGCTTACAAATCATGCATTGTACTTTTGTTAGTTTTACTAACATCAGCATATTTTTTTTATTTTTGGCAATGGCCCAGCATCCTTTATACTTACACTAATCAGAATAACATGTTTACAATGTTCATACCTTAATCAAATGTGCAAGGAAAATGTTTTAAAAATAAAAATAAATGTTATTCCATGTGCTATTTATATCAACAATACATGCAAAATAGTTAAATACATTTTATTTAGTTATGACATTTTTGAAAGCCTTATCCTTATGTAAAAAAACAGTTCAGTCTTCTGGGTGAAACCAGTACTTTGTGTTATTGGGGAAGACCTTCAGAACGCTACCTGAATGGGGACCAAACCAGGTTTCCCCTGACTGCTTGACAGACGCCATATCTTTGTGGACTCTGCATAAATGGCTTCAGTACAATATAAACGATTCTGCTTATTTTTTTATGGGAATTATTGTAATTATTATTTAGTATGTTATCTGTTTTTACATAACTCATTGAGTCCGTTTGTTTATATTTGCTTACAAAATGCATTTTACGTCTAAAGATGAACAATCTATAAGTATCAATATTGATGTTAAATATTGTTAAACAAAACCCCAATGTTATTCATTATTTCCAATTATTATATATGTTTAATGTGTGTATTCTTTTATTGTCTTGTTGTGTTGCAGTACATGAAGACTGCATCCTCCAGCACTTCTCTCCCCGCGTAAGTAATCAAGTGAACCACATGTTGGATGTTATTTTGTTGTCAGTAATTACATTATTAGTGCTCTGTCGAGAAAACAGGGTTAAATGCATGTGCATAAAATGTTGTCTCAGATTAGCCTGTGCAGTCCACGCAGGCTAATCAGGGTCGACACTTTCGCTTTTATGATATTTTTCGTTTTAAGAGTCTCATCTTAGCAAAAATCCAGTTTAGGCAGAAAGTGTCGTCCCTTATTAGCCTGTGTGGACTGCACAGGCTATTATCTGGGAGGACACTTTAAGCAGATGCATTAAACCCACTTTTCACAGAGCTAGGCACACATATGTACTGTTATGTGTAATTCCTTATTGAAAATGGGTCGGGGGGGGGGGGGGGGNGGCATAAATTTACAAAATAATACAACAAACCAATATTTTCTTTGATCAGTTCATTCTTCAAATCATACATTCACTGGATTTGCCATTCACTTCGGCACATTCAGTAGTACATGCCTCATATTTTTGAATGCCTATCAGCAAGGCATGGTTGCTATGGTTACCAATAAATGTGTTGTTTTCTCCAGGGATGGACCTCAAGAGAATTATGAAGACGTTGAGGGGAATGCAGAAGATGAACCGCTGGAGCAGGATGGTAAGATAGACTTAAGACTTTATAAGCCTGCAGAATGTAAGATAGAATTAAGACTTTATAAGTCTGCAGATGGTAAGATAGACTTCAGATTTTATTAGCCTGCAGACTGTTAGATAGACTTGAGACTTTATAAGCCTGCAGATGGTAAGATAAACTTGAGACTTTATAAGCCTGCAGATGGTAAGATAGACTTACGACTTTATTAGCCTGCAGACAGTAAGACAGACTTACAACTTGATTAGTCTGCATACGGTAAGATAGACTTGAGACTTTAAAAGCCTGCAAACAGTAAGATAGATTTGAGACTTTATAAGCCTGCAGACGGTAAGATAGACTTACGACTTTATTAGCCTGCAGATGGTAAGATAGACATGAAAATATTTAAGGGTGCAGATGGTAAGATATACTTGAGACTTTATAAGTCTGCAGACAGTAAGATATACTTGAGACTTTATAAGCCTGCAGACGGTTAGATATACTTGAGACTTTATAAGTCTGCAGATGGTAAGATAGACTTGAGTCTTTATTAGTCTGCAGACGGTAAGATAGACTTAAGACTTTAGAAGTCTGCAGATGGTAAGATAGACTTGAGACTTTATTAGTCTGCAGACAAAGAATAGACTTACGACTTTATTAGTCTCCAGACGGTAAGATATACTTGAGACTTTATAAGCATGCAGACAGTAAGAGAGACTTAAGACTTTATTAGTCTGCAGACAGTAAGATAGACTTACGACTTTATTAGTCTGCAGACAGTAAGATAGACTCTATACTTTATAAGCCTGCAGACAGAAAGATAGACTTAAGACTTTATAAGTTTGCATATGGTAAGATAGACCTGAGACTTTATAAGCCTGCAGACAGTAAGATAGACTTGACACTGTATAAGTCTGCAGACGTTAAGATAGACTTAAGACTTAATAAGCCTGCAGATGGTAAGATAGACTTAAAACTTTATAAGCCTGTAGACGGTAAGATAGAATTAAGACTTAATATGCCTGCAGACAGTAAGATAGATTTAAGACTTCATAAGCCTGCAGACAGTAAGATAGACTTAAGACTTAATAAGTCTGCACATGGTAAGATAGGCTTAAGACTTTATAAGCCTGCATATGGTAAGATAGATTTGAGACTTTAAAAGCTTGCAGACGATAAGATAGACTTACGACTTTATTAGTCTGCAGACAGTAAGATAGACTTGAGACTTTATAAGCCTTCAAACAGTAAGATAGACTTAAGACTTTATAAGCCTGCAGACTGTAAGATAGACTTGAGACTTTATAAGTCTGCAGACGGTAAGATAGACTTGAGACTTTATAAGCCTGCAGATGGTTAGATAGACATGAGGCTTTATAAGCCTGCAGACGCTAAGATAGACTTGAGAATTTATTAGTCTGCAGACAGTAGGGTAGACTTGAAACTTTATAAGCCTGCAAACAGTAAGATAGATTTGAGACTTTATAAGCCTTCAGACAGTAGGGTAAACTTGAGACTATTAGTCTGCAGACAGTAAGATAGACTTTTGACTTTATTAGTCTGCAGACAGTAAGATAGACTTTTGACTTTATTAGTCTGCAGACAGTAAGATAGACTCAAGACCTTATAAGCCTGCAGAAAGTAAGATAGACTTAAGACTTTATAAGTCTGCTGATGGTAACATAGACTTGAGACTTTATAAGCCTGCAGACGGTAAGATAGACTTGAGACTGTAGAAGTCTGCAGAGGGTAAGATAGACTTAAGACTTTATAAGCCTGCAGATGATAAGATAAACTTCAGACTTTATAAGCCTGCAGATGGTAAGATAGACTTACGACTTTATTAGCCTGCAGACAGTAAGAAAGACTTACAACTTTATTAGTCTGCAGACGGTAAGATAGACTTGAGACTTTATAAGCCTTCAAACGTTAAGATAGATTTGAGACTTTATAAGCCTGCAGACGGTGAGATAGACCTACGACTTTATAAGCCTGCAGATGGTTAGATAGACGTGAGACTTTATAAGTCTGCAGATGGTAAGATATACTTGAGACTTTATAAGTCTGCAGATGGTAAGATATACTTGAGACTTTATAAGCCTGCAAACGGTTAGATATACTTGAGACTTTATAAGTCTACAGATGGTAAGATTGACTTGAGACTTTATTAGTCTGCAGACTGTAAGATAGACTAAAGACTTTATTAGTCTGCAGACGGTAAGATAGACTTAAGACTTTATAAAGTCTGCAGATGGTAAGATAGACTTGAGACTTTATTAGTCTGCAGACAGTAAGATAGACTTACGACTTTATTAGTCTCCAGATGGAAAGATATACTTGAGACTTAATTAGCATGCAGACGGTAAGATAGACTTACGACTTTATTAGTCTGCAGACAGTAAGATAGACTCTAGACTTTATAAGCCTGCAGACAGAAAGATAGACTTAAGACTTTATAAGTCTGCATATGGTAAGATAGACTTGAGATTTTATGAGCCTGCAGACAGTAAGATAGACTTGAGACAGTATAAGTCTGCAGACGTTAAGATAGACTTAAGACTTTATAAGCCTCCAGATGGTAAGATAGACTTAAAACTGTATAAGCCTGTAGACGGTAAGATAGACTTAAGACTTAATAAGCCTGCAGACAGTAAGATAGACTTAAGACTTCATAAGCCTTCAGACAGTAAGATAGACTTAAGACTTAATAAGTCTGCACATGGTAAGATAGGCTTAAGACTTTATAAGCCTGCAGATGGTAAGATAGATTTGAGACTTTATAAGCTTGCAGACGATAATATAGACTTACGACTTTATTAGTCTGCAGACAGTAAGATAGACTCGAGACTTTATAAGCCTGCAAACGGTAAGATAGACTTGAGACTTTATAAGCCTGCAGACGGTAAGATGGACTTGAGACTCAATAAGTCTGCAGACGGTACGATAGACTTGGAACTTTATAAGCCTGCAGACGGTAAGATAGACATGAGACTTTATAAGCCTGCAGACGCTTAGATAGACTTGAGACTTTATTAGTCTGCAGACAGTAAGGTAGACTTGAGACTTTATAAGCCTGCAAACAGTTAGATAGATTTGAGACTTAATAAGCGTACAGATGGTAAGATAGACTTAAGACTTTATTAGTCTGCAGACGGTAAGATAGACTTATGAATTTATTAGTCTGCAGACAGTAAGATAGACTCAAGACCTTATAAGCCTGCATATGGTAAGATAGACTTAAGACTTTATAAGTCTGCAGATGGTAATATAGACTTGAGACTGTATAAGCCTGCAGACAGTAAGATAGACTTGAGACTGTATAAGTCTGCAGACGGTAAGATAGACTTAAGACTTTAAAAGCCTGCAGACTTTAAGATAGACTTGAGACTTTATATGCCTGGAGACGGTAAGATAGGCTAAAGACTTTATAAGCCTGCAGATGGTAAGATAAACTTAAGACTTTATAAGCCTGCAGATGGTAAGATACACTTAAGACTTTATAAGCCTGCAGACAGTAAGATAGACTTAAGACTTTATAAGCCTGCAGAGAGCAAGATAGACTAAAGACTTTATAAGCCTGCAGACGGTTAGATAGACTTAAGACTTTATAAGTCTGCATATGGTAAGATAGACTTAAGACTTTATAAGCCTGCAGACAGTAAGATAGACTTGAGACTTCATAAAACTGCAGACAGTTAGATAGACTTGAGACTTTATAAGCCTGCTGACGGTAAGATAGACTTAAGACTAAATAAGTCTGCAGATGGTAAGATAGACTTAAGACTTAATTAGTCTGCACATGGTAAGATCGGCTTAAGACTTTATAAGCCTGCAGATGGTTAGATCGACTTATGACTATATTAGTCTGTGGATGGTTAGATAGACTTAAGACTTTATAAGTCTGCAAACGGTAAGATAGACTTAAGACTTCATTAGTCTGCAGATATAGACTTAAGACTTTATTAGTCTGCAGATATAGACTTAACACTTTATTAGTCTTCAGATATAGAATTAAAACTTTATTAGTCTGCATTTATAGACTTAAGACTTTATTAGTCTGCAGAACCCTATTTCACAACTTATGGATAACAATCTTTAAATTAACGTTACAACACTATATTGTGGAGTCACTATTTTATTTGCTGAGTTTTTTGTTTGTTTTTTTTCCCACTTTTGTGAAAATTAATGACCACCGCAAACATCTTTTACAAGGAATTCTCTGAAATCAGATTTAAGACCAAAAGGATATGTCCAACCCATGCGAAAGACGAAAATATTATCGGACACGAGGTCCGATAACTTTTAATATTTGTCGGATCTCACCAGATTTTATCAGACCTCGTTCTTCTTTAACCAAAGAATACAACATACCTTTTGTAGATTTTTTTTATAATTATGACGTTCACGATGTTTATCGAATCTTGACACTGGACAGGCAATGGTGGTGTGGCTCCCCGCTTTCAATTTTCGATCATCACAACGCTCGAAACCAGTAAATTTCAATTCAACCACTTAATGATATGTCGCCTACATCCAAAACAAGGTGCAATATTTGACTGGTTCTAAGAATCCAGCTTGGAGTTTGTTACGTCACCAGCAAAGACAGCCAGATCGACTGGTTGGTAAAATTTATTTTAAATTTGAATAATCTATCGAAGTAAAATAAACATAAATTAGTCCGTTCTTTTTTTACATATTTCTAGTTTCGTGTTCATTTTTAATCCAATTTTTACATATAAATTGTTGTTGTTTTTTTTGTCAGACACAAGGTCCATCGATTTCGGAAATGGTATCGGACCTCGTCAAATTTTATCCGATTTGTCCGAGGTCGGAAGTCTTTCGCATGGGTTGATATGTCTGTGATCAAAATTAAGCAACATTTAAAACTTTTAGAAAAGCCTTTAAAAAGTAAGTGATTCCAAAGGATATGGTTAATTGTGATTTTATGACATACACAATTCATGACATAAATATGTAATTTGTCTTTACATTGTTATTAGAAGGCTTAAATGGTCCTCAATTGGTCTATGCATGCTTTTAATACAAACTAAGATGGACAGTTATAGACTCGTACAAAATTGGGCGTCTGAATTATCATTAGTAACAGAAATAAAAAATATCAATATGCCCCAAAAGGTTTAATTTTGATTTTTTTTTTTGTAGAAATGAAAAGAAAAAGTAGTAATCAAAATTAACTATTCCATTTTTATTTCCATTAGCAGTTAATTTGTAGTTTATTTTTTTCTCAATTCATGAATATCCTTTTATCTGTAAAAATAAAATAAATAAGTTACATGTTCATTAATATATATTATATTTAATTTACAGAAATCTACGAAGAGTGTTCTTAACCCATGACATACTGATGTTGCTGCGACAAAGGCATATGAAAAATATTTATAAATTTTTCAGTTCTATGCATTTATGTTTTTAATAAACTTATATTAAATCTATTTTGAGTATTGCATTTGTATGCAGAAAATGTATGTATATATAGTTTTTAATGTTTCTTGATCATTTGTTAATGTTTACTTTTGTAATTTTTGAGGCAAACTCAATTACTAGTTCACATATATATTTACATCATTCCTGCGCCATTGTGTAGTTTTCTAACTGTAAATTACAAATAAAGTTTCATTTTGATATGTTTATTAGCTTAACATTTTTTTGTTTGTAAATGAATACATTTTGTGCCATTGATTTTTGCCAGTTATATGTAGGTGCCAGATTTTTTAAGAAATATATTTAAATGAAAACATATTTAAGGATGCATGATCGTTTCAGGCTTTTTTTTCCAGAATTTTAAAATTCTCTGTATGCTGATTGTCACATCTATGTCTGTCACAAATATTAAATAAATAATGAGAGCAACCATGAATTATTTTTAGATACCATGTAATTTTTAATTATCCCCATTCTGGCACTGCATGAAATGGGGTTGTAGTGGAAAATACATAAATTCTGAACCATACATGCACATTATGTTTATTTGATAATCAAATATATATTTTATTTTATTAGATTGAAATTATTATAAAAAAATGTAAATGCAGAATGGATATTTAGGGTTGTTACGAGTTGATGAATTGTTAAGTTTTGGCATCTTGATGTGTACAATTTTCTGACATTCAATACATGATTATAAATTAATTAAGTATATAATCACAAAAATGGGCTTGGTATTTTAATACACTAATGACAAGTATAACAGCATAAAATATTAGGTCGCATAGGTTTTGCTACCGCAATTATAAGAAAATGCTTAATTTTAAGAAAATACACAACATGCAAGTATCATTTCACAGTATTTTTAAACAAATATGTATCAAAAACATATGAAAACCAATTTCAAAATTAGAGATAATAAATGAAATGTTTATATCGACAATTTGAGTTTTTAAAATTAAAATGTATTTTTTCAGTTTTCATCTTATATTTTCTTATGTGTATATGTCTCTCTTTCAACATTTATTTTTGTCAATATTGGGAGCAATTTTATCAGCCAACAGCAAGTATTTTAGAAAAATCTAGTATGACTTTAACACCACAAGTGATATGAACTTTGTTTTTTTTTTTAGCTTGTATGACAAAGTAAATAAATTACCTTAAAGAGGAAACGATCACACATCCTTAAAAACATATATAGATTTATTCATTTTGTTTGTTTTTGTATTAGAATATAATGTGCTGTGTATGTAATAGGTTTAAAATAAACATATGAGCCGTGTTCTAGGAAAACTGGGCTAAATGCATGTTCGTAAAGTGTCGTCCCAGATTTACTTGTGCAGACTGCACAGGCTAATCTGGGACGACACTTTACACACATGCATTAAGCCCAGTTTTCCCCGAACAAGGCTCATATTGTGAGAGTGACTTTGTACTTGCTAGTTCTCAATCTAATTCACCCGATTATGTTATACTTGTAACCATGGTTATGCCATTGTCCATCCAACTTGAAATTACCAAAATAACCACCTTGCTCTTTCTGCTTTGACTGAGATTACTTGTCATACTCCGTAGCTTAAAAAAGGTAATCAGATTATAAATTTTGCTTTGAATGGTAAAAATGACACTATATACCATATTCTTGGTGACAGTAGCTAGTACTTTTGTACTTAACCCTTTCAGTGCTGGAATCGAATTTTGAAGGCCTTTGCAAACAGTTTGGATCCAGATGAGACGCCACAAAACGTGGCGTCTCATCAGGATCCAAACTGTTTGCTATTCTGATAGTATTCTTTGATTATTTTTTGAAGAAAATGCTAATTTGAGAAATTCAGCAGACAACATTTTAGCAGACGACAAATTTCCCAGCATGCAAAGGGTTAAATATTCTTAATATCTTAGATTCAGCTGAATGATTTCATGATCTTATCACAGAATTTTTCGAACTTGAAGAATATCACAAATAGACAAAACGATTACTTACTTGTTACCATATTAGTCATGTGCATTGATACTGCTTGGGATGTCTGGAGAAATGTTTTGTTATAAATGGACCTCACACATTTTGTATTCCAAAAGTGTTGTCATTTATGTGCTCAAAAGTAAACTTTGATGCAACGGGATGTTCAAAAAATAGAGTTTGTGTGTATATTTTTGAATATTTACATGTATATATTTCGGGAGATTTTTAAAGAGTGCCGTCATATTTAATCTTATGTTTTATACTACATGTTTCTTTCATATATGAGTCGCGTTCTGAGAAAACTGGGCATAATGCTTGTGCGTAAATTGTCAGACGACAATTTCCGCTTTTATGGAGTTTTTTGTTTAAATGATGTCTCTTCTTAGCAAAAATCCAATTAAGTCGGAAAGTGTAGTCCCTGATTAGCCTGTGCGGACTGCACAGGCTAATCTGGGATGACACTTTACGCACATGCATTATGCCCGGTTTTCTCAGAACACGACACATATAATTATGTTTGTTTTAATGAACACTTTGTTTCTCAGTATTAAGCATGCTGTTTTTTCATTGACTGCTGACCATTTGAGTATTTTTATTGCAATTGACTGTCGCTTTTTTTTATTAAAATATTGTATAATTCTAGTGAAAATAATGAAACCTTCTAAAAGATTAAACATATTTATACTTATACGCAGTTTGCAATTTTATTAGACTAAAATGCTATAATATTTATAATTTATCAAAATGGAAGAGGAACACTTGTTAGAAAAAATATTCTCTTGTCAGAATAGTGTGTTATGTGAGATCTAAGTCACAGTAAACAGTGAAGTGATATCTTGAGATTTAACCCTTTGAGCGCTGGAACCGGATTTTGAAGGCCTTTGCAAACAGTTTGGATCCAGATGAGACGCCACAGAACGTGGTGTCTCATCAGGATCCAAACTGTTTGCTATTCTGATAGTATTCTTTGAAAAAAAATCGAAGAAAATGCTAATTTTAGAAATTCAGCAGACATTTTAGCAGACGACAAATTTCCCAGCATGCAAAGGGTTAAAAGGGATTTCTGTGAAACCAATATTATTTGTCAAACTATAATTTTTGTGGACTTTCATCGATCCTCTTAACCAGGACAAACGTTCAAGTCTGAAGTCTTATATCAGACATTATACAAAAATCCTTAAATTGAAGATTAAACGAAAATGCCAGATATTATATATATCCACGAAATTTCATGTCAACGAAAATTAATGAATGTACAGTAATTAGGGGTTTAATTATTATACTGGTTATAAAGCTTATAAGCAGATCCTTTGGTACCACTATCAACCTTGTAAAAATATGCTTTGTTGGTTAAGAATGTAGATATACTGGCAATAGATTAATGGATTATGATTTATAACTTCTGCATAGATTTCTTAGATTTCTCTACTACAATTATTTTATTAAATGGGCTTGAAATGTATTACCTCAATGTAGCTTTCATGAACATTTTAGGTGTATTTATAAATAATTATTTCTTTTTTCCTTGCATACTGGACGTTTTATCACATTTTCAAACATTTTGCCATGACATTACGTCTTTCTGGAAACGTTATTTAAATTTACTTGTTATATTTTACCTGAATTATTTTAATGTGCAAAAATTAGTTTGTATTGAATTACCTGCAGAAATTAGTTTGGAATAATCCTGCATAGGAATTTCTGTTTAGTGCTATAGGTATATATATATATATATATATTTTTTTTGATCACATTGCATTATTTTGTGTATATGCATTTACTATGATTTAGATGATAAACTCTTATCACAAACAAAAGTCACTCAGTTTTTATACCACTCATAAACATTTCCCTGTTAGACCCTGAAGGCATTTCTCTAACATTAATAGATCATTTGTTACTTAAAGCTAACTACTTTTCAACTGAATGCTTTAATTTTGCATTATTAAAATATGTTGTTAATATCCATCTCAATGGATTTATTTCGAGAAGTCATATATATTTGTGTTCAATTTTGTCATATTTTATCTAAAGCATTTGTTTACTTTGACCTCCTGTAACATGTCTATGCTGCATATATCTTTATTAGTATACACACAGATAAAAGTAAAAATCAAAAGTGGTTTCCTTTATATATATCCCATGTAAACTCACATCTCCCTTACGTTTTCAAACTGCATGTCTTTTGTGATTTGAGCCTTGCTGTGGGAAAACCAAATTCATGTGTGTTAAGCATCGTCAAAGATTAGCCACTGCAGTCCGCACAGGGACAAAACTTTCTCTTTTTTGTATAATGCGCATATTACTAACACATCATTTTAAATATGCTGTTAACATTAAAAGCCTGTTTAGTCTAGTTGAAGTGAGTGGGTATTTGCTTCCAAAGGTCCTGGGTTCCTGCGCATATTACTAACACATCATTTTAAATATGCTGTTAACATTAAAAGCCTGTTTAGTCTAGTTGAAGTGAGTGGGTATTTGCTTCCAAAGGTCCTGGGTTCCTGCGCATATTACTAACACATCATTTTAAATATGCTGTTAACATTAAAAGCCTGTTTAGTCTAGTTGAAGTGAGTGGGTATTTGCTTCCAAAGGTCCTGGGTTCCTGCGCATATTACTAACACATCATTTTAAATATGCTGTTAACATTAAGAGCCTGTTTAGTCTAGTTGAAGTGAGCGGGTATTTGCTTCCAAAGGTCCTGGGTTCCTGCGCATATTACTAACACATCATTTTAA
>VMBQ01000448.1:88882-165742 GCA_007657795.1 Dreissena rostriformis
AGTAGTAGTAGTAGTAGTAGTAGTAGTAGTAGTAGTAGTAGTAGTAGTAGTAGTAGTAGTAGTAGTAGTAGTAGTAGTAGTAGTAGTAGTAGTAGTAGTATAAGTAGTTGAAGTAGTAGCATTATCAGCAGTAGTGGCAGTAGCTGCAGAGGTAATAGCAGCAGCAGTAGTAGTATTAATAGTAGTAGTGATAATAAGCGTGCTTTTACGCGCAGTTTAAGAGATTCTCTAAAATTTGAAATTTTTCTCGCATTCCATGAAAACAACACTTGTAATTTATAGTTACTAAAATAAATTGTGTAGTATTACTTAACATATTGTTCGTGTGCGTGAAAACCAAGCGTTTGTGCGTGTAGAAATCCAGCAAAACATTTTATAAGTACTCTTTTACAAGCCGCGATGATTTCCTCTATTTAAGTGTCATTTTATTTAAGCTGCCAGGTTAAATAAATCCAAATCCCACCATTATCTCAGTGCCTAACAATTCTGAAAGAGGCAAACACAACTGTCGCCTCTATGAGATTTCCTCTTAATTCCCGTTACTTATGCCGGTAGATTCCGCGCTTTCGAGAGCACGAAGTCTTGTAAACGCCATGGCAACCAGTTACACTCAATGGTTGTGTGACGTTCCTTTTGGTAAAACGATGAACATATATATCAAAATCATTTAAATATATGTGGGATAATAAATTAAATATATAGTCACCAAGGTAAATAATGATGTTAGAGTTGTGGGACACACTCTTAAACCTCGGATAATGCAGCCCCTCCTTTGACGCTGAATGACCTAATAAATACATATTCACCACCAATCAAATTTTGTATTCAAAAATGTATGTCAATTATCTCTGAACCCAGACGACGTACGTTGTATAAGTTGCTTAAACATACGCAGTGGCTGTTTAAATATGTGATTGTCAGCCACTTCGACGAGATTCCTTGCCAATCAAACGGTTGACATTTCGTTCCAATCAAAGCTTGTATGCTTTTATTATGATTGTCAAGTTATTCAGATCTGTCCTCGAGGAATCCAGGAATAGCAATTGTGTGTCGGCAGACGAGACGATATGGGGCTCTTTAGAACTTCTAATAAATCCAGCGCAGTCATTTTTCCTGCTGACAAATGCATGTATATTCATTCGTATGGATCATTAAATAAGCGGATTTAAACGTATGCGGAAACGGCATAAGCCCCCTCCCCCCCCCAAAAAAAAATACAACATAATTCCAAGGTTCGGCTTTTCGTTCAATCACTATCTACTGTTTTTATGAGACCTCTGTGATGTGATAGAATTGTTAAATCAATTAACTGTGTAAATAATAAGCGAGCATTCCTTTTGTTTAATGCCGCCGTTCACTTCAGTCCTCAATGATATGCGTACGGATTGACGAAACACTGCTGCTTTTGGGGATCTTTTGTGGGAAATTGTCGGAAATTGGTCATGAAGTTTGATCGGCATGTATTTGCATGCATAAGACAGTTTGCGGTGTATACAACGAAACTAATCCGAATAAGCCGGATTGGACGCCAAAGTTTCGAGAAACTAATTCCTAATGAGTACCGATCGTGCAGATTTGTTGCAGACATATTGAAGAAACTGCCAAAGCTGATGGTTGCTGATTTGTTGTCAAACAATGCTCAATAGTTGACAATCTGAGAATCAGGAGTTATATCTATGCAAAACTGCATGATTGTATCATTCACGATTGTTGCACAATTACAAGTTTGCACAAAAAAATCTAAATCACTGTCTTGCATCGGGAAAAGTGTTCAATTGATTCTGATTGTGTCACTTAGTAAACTATCGGTGAACAGACGACTTTTCTAACGATATTATTTTGAGAGTTTCATTTCATCGCTTGCCTGCTGTTGGGAATATTTGACTGCACAAACGATTCTGTAACTTTCATAAAACGATCGGCATAACATCCTAGTGTACACTTAAGACATAACTCTTCCACTCGTTATGCGGTAATTGCGGATTATGAAGCCTTGCAGAATGCTTTCCGGAGATCTTTGAAAATTTGAAAACTGATATAATTTTGATTCGAACGTTCGTCGAAGGTACCAGAAGGTTGCAGAAGCACTGCGATCCGACACGGAATTGTCCCAAATCGTAGCGAAAAGACCCGAAACACCCCGATTTTATCCACTTCTTGAATCTTTTTGAAGCCTAGTGGAAGGCAGGTTTAAATTGCTCATTTTTGTTGAAACAACAACCTTTCATTAGAAGCAATAGAAGTCGATTTTGGAAAACGGACAAATGTATGTGGAATTACGGCATTATGCTGTATATCCGATCTCAAATCGATGTAAAACCTATATCAGACCGATGTACAATTTTTGTTTCGGACCTATCTCGAGTCATTAAACACAATCGCTGGGTCCAGTCCCGCTAAGCTTACCTTTTAATGTCTGGCGTAATTAAAATATGTGAATGTCAGGGCGATGAATTTTTTAAAGGAATTTCAGCAGCATGCATTTTTCCCCTGTAAATGTTAGTAGAGTTTACATGTTGGTTGTTGCTAATTGTGGGGAAATTTGAGTATGTGACAATAACACGTTATAACATGTTTTGTGCAGTTTGTTGTGTATTGAACGGTTGGTAAAATGTCTCAAATGTATCAATTATATATGTTAAGAAAATAGCGCAATTCGTGCTACTGTTTTGTAAGCATTATCAAAACAGGAACCGCATGGGGTTCGTCTCTGTTAATTTAATTTTTGTTAATTTAATTATATCACGCACTTTAAAAAAAAAAACTCAAAATAAAGGTTAATGTATTAGTTATCATTCAATCATTGTATTTTATAATTCTTTTGATTATCCCAAAAGCATTGCAGTAGCTTGTGTATGTATTAAACAAACCGACGTACGAATGATCCCTTGATTCTGGTAAACCTCTTATAGATATTTCCAGGGAAAAACTATTTAAAGGATGACTGACCCTCATGATATGGCTGCTATCTGTACCTGCTTTGAAATTTCGCTTGCAGACATTGTTGATGAAATCATGTTAAATACTGAATTGGTCGAAAACTAATAGCTTACCCATAATACCAATGTGATAAATCGGTGTAACCGGTACGCGCTGATGCATGCAAATGTAGTTCTCATGTTATTATGTTCATCTTTTTAATGTACGGTGATATAGTCACAAAGACGGATTTCGGGAAAATTGTCGGCAGTCTCTGCTCACTCAGTGGTGTTCTCGTAATCGCGCTTCCGGTTCCGGTGGTCGTCTCAAACTTCAGCCGGATTTAAAACCAAAGTCAGCGGGTAGCAAAGCGCAAGGCGCAAAAGGTAGGCGTAGGTGTTTTCTGTGCGGTGCTGACTTACAAAGCTACGCTAAAAGTATCGCCGACTGTGCGGTTTTGATATTGCCGTCATGTGTACTTTAGACTGCTTTTTAAATGGATATCATTACTCATTGACTAAAGCAACTTCGAACAATTTAAGTAAGATTATATATTTATATATATACATATATATATAGTAAAGATGAAGAATATATGACACTATGACTTGACATGTGGACCCTGGTTGTTCCGAGAAAAACGCACTGATAATAAAGTTATTGAAGGGAAAGTTGGTAAGCATGCGGTCACGTGTATATTTCACGTGTATATTTCGACTGGTAGATAAACACGAAATTCTCAAATAAACTCGTGTCACCGAAGCTATATTTTGTTTAAATTGGTCGAAAAAGAACTATGTTCAAATACCTTAATCGTTCATTATAATAGTTTAAGCCACTTCAAATGCATAGTGTTATTTTGGAGTCGAATATTTGAACCAGTATGTTGCATAACACCAGAAATCGTTATTGCTGACATAATTTATTTGGTTTGAGCTACTATCCGGTTTTTACAGAATAAGGTTATCAATTTTCTGGGTATTTTGTTAATTGTTCGAGGGCTATTTTGTTTTAGTTTGTTTAGAAGTAAAACGAAATGAAATTTAATGCAATAAAACAGTAGAGAACAGAGCACAGGTGGCGTTCAAAGACAAAAAACAACAACAAACAAATACAAGCATATAATAATTTCAGATAAGAATTACAACGTGAGCGCACATTATGTGTAGATATTAATGTCAGGAAACTTAAAAAAATAAGAAATACAATATCTATTAAAAAATTTATAAGCGAAGACGGAATCATTATATCTTCTTAAAGCATTTTATTTTAACTGAATTCCAAAGTATAAAACGACTGACTGTTCGTGAAAAGTCTGTGGTTTTTGCACGTTATCGAGCGTGTAAGTCTACTACTTCAAATACGTTTAACTGCTTTTACTACAAACACTGGTTGTTTAGAATTCCAATTAACACACAATTTTAAAAAAACAACACAAGTGTATGAAAAAAAGCTTTGCAATTACGTTATGTGTGCACTACAATTGACTTTAATCCTACATAGGCATTAAATAGACTTAAAATAACATATGTATGTTATTATTTTTCTGTGTTCGCAACGTACAGAAGATTTGAAAATAAAAATCATCCTCAAAGCGACATTCTTTCCTGTAAATAATGTTTTTTATGATTGCGTTTTTCTGTCAAAAAACAGTGTCAGAATCCTAACGAATAAAGAGGCAATATAATAGTTTGGGTTGAAATTGATATATTCTGCAATTACGCACTCACCTGATTGTAAATATTCGCCGTGTTTGAAAAAAATGTCAGCAAAACCCCACCACCTTTATTATATTTGCCTCGAAATCTCGCTTAAAACCTACTGATGCAGCGTTTACCCTCTTGTTTCTGGTTCTGACAGAAAGGCCAGCTAAAAGAGTTCGCATACTATTTAAATATATTACGTTGAATTGAGATTACAATACAATATGTCAGAGGGGGGGGGNGAAGACGGAATCATTATATCTTCTTAAAGCATTTTATTTTAACAGAATTACAAAGTATAAAACGACTGACTGTTCGTGAAAAGTCTGTGGTTTTTGCACGTTATCGAGCGTGTAAGCCTACTACTTCTGATACGTTTAACTGCTTTTACTACAAACACTGCAACAAATACGACAACTAGGATGACTCAACTCAAAATCACAGAAAACAATTAGTTCATCTCAAATTAGTAGTATGAGTTTGTAATTGTATTCCTCCCTTCTGAGATATTTGTATAAGGTAAAACTATTGGTTGTTTAGAATTCCAATTAACACACAATTAAAAAACAACACAAATGTATGAAAAAAGCTTTGAAATTACGTCTTTATGTGTGCACTACAATTGACTTTAATCCTCCATAGGCATTAAACAGACTAAAAATAACATATGTATGTTATTATTTTTCTGTGTTCGCAACGTACAGAAGATATGAAAATAAAAATCATCCTCAAAGCGACATTCCTTCCTGTAAATACTGTTTTTTATGATTGCGTTTTTCTGTCAAAAAACAGTGTCAGAATCCTAACGAATAAAGAGGCAATATAATGGTTTGGGTTGAAATTGATATATTCTGCAATTACGCACTCACCTGATTGTAAATATTCGCCGTGTTTGAAAAAAATGTCAGCAAAACCCCACCACCTTTATTATATTTGCCTCGAAATCTCGCTTAAAACCTACTGATGCAGCGTTTACCCTCTTGTTTCTGGTTCTGACAGAAAGGCCAGCTGAAAGAGTTCGTATACTATTTAAATATATGACGTTGAATTGAGATTACAATACAAAACGTAAGAGGGGGGGGACGTATATCCGATTCATATAGAGGAATTGAGATAAAAAATATTGTATATCACATGGAAAAGTACAGGAGATAAACCACTTCCACACTTAGACATAGATGCATCTATTAAGATGAAGACGGTCTTTTTATTGTCTGGCTATTATAAATATATAAATATACGCCGATATACGTAGCAAATTCGTTATTCATTGTCTAATATTTACCACCACCAAGATGTATGGGAAGCCTGGCTGTCTTATTCCTACAAAACGAATATCGTTGAGTCCAAATAGCAATTTATTTAATTACTTAAATAGATATAGAAAATATGTATATGCCATAAAGATGGCGGCATTTTTACGTCGTAGATTTACATATAGCGATCCGCTTTCCACACAAAGTTATGGGATGATTTGCATGAACATTTCTTCGGAGGTTATGGATATTTCAACAAATGCTTTTAAAGTGTAATTTAATGAAAGGTCGCTGATGTGTACCCAACTGTTTAAAAAGTCACAAATGCCCAATATCAACATTCATTGGCATACACTCAAGATGTTTCTTATAGTGATATTCGTCAATAATGTCTCCATTTGTTTTCTAAAACGTGTCGTTCTAATTCTTAATATTATGTTAACATAGACTTCTTGTTTCCTTTGCTAATGATGTAATTTCGCTTTAAAACAAGTACGTAAATTGAATAACTTACTTGAAAAAACAGGCCGTTCCCAGGCAATTTCGAGTCCGTTATTGCAGCAGCATCCATTATTTGCTTCTAAAACTGGGACTTTATGACAGGATAATTATGCTGTTATTGTGCACCTAAACTAAGTCTGCTTACAATAATATATTTTGGGGCTAATTACGCTCGCCTGATATTGCTGAACAACAGTCTCGTGTTTGATACACATGTATTCAAGTACGTATAGTGAACATAGAGCGATGAAGATAATGTTATGCAATTTAATAACGCGCTTTAATTTCAGCAACGTAGTTTTTTTTATTAAAACAATAACATATCAGTTCCGTGATGGTCTAATCGTGTATTTGTTTCCAACTATCGCCCAAGACAGTGTTGTGCCAAGTGCAGTTTTATTTGTCAGACGTAATGGTGTCCTTGTCTTTGTGCGTTGTTAAACACCTATTCAGTTAATTAACAATAAGACTTCGGTCGTAGTTTTGTAAGGCCCGCAATAGCTTCAGTAGTTGTTACAATCGAAGTTGATGTTCGTATCGAATTGGCGGATTAAAAAGCTTGGTTGCGCCGGTATGCCTTCTTCTACCCCGAAAACAGCTTGCAACATGTCATTTCGCTTTATGCTTAACACATAGTACACTGTGATATCGCACATTGAGTAATTCTTACCTCAAATGTATTTTTTGTATAACTAACTGCATAGGCTTGGTTTACATATTAGACCTTGGGCTGACAATAGACCTTTCCCCAACCCCTAAGGTAATTTTTGGCACTATGTTGTTTTATGAAAGTATCAGTCCTATCCTATCGTTTGTCGATCGGCTGAACAAAGGCGGTTGGTTATATTCAGATTAAGACCATCTTTTAAAGGTCAACTCTTTAAAGAATAGCACTTTATTGAAGGATTTATAAATGGCATTAATGTTAATCTATTTCGGAGGATATGCCACTCATCATAGACTAGATCGCTTTATAAGATGGAGTTCATGCTTAAAGGTTGAACAATGGCATGTTAATGCTAGAAAAGGGCTTGCTCGAGCTATAGTTTTTTTCATTTATACAAGCATTTCAAAATAATTTGGAACTAATGTTATCCCCTGTATGACAGTGTGTTATACTAAAAAGCCAGATAAAAAGCCTAATTTTACGATCAAGGTAATACTTTAAGGTCAACTGTCGAAAATAGCATTTAAATGTGTTAAGGACTTGTTCGAGTTTATTTATCCTCATGTATTGAATTACTTTATTGTATCTTCGCACAAGTTATTGCCCTTTTATTTTATGACAAAAAGGCGAATTTCGCCGTTTCCGCTCTCCAAGTCGTACAATTTGCATCTTTATAATCACCAGACTTTCTTTCTGGAATGGTTTGTCGACATAAAATGGAAGTCACGTTTGATAACCAGCCTTTGTCGCACCAGGCACTTCTGATTTATTGTCCTTCGTGTACACAAACAAATACACGAAGTTCACCGTTTCCGTCATCATTGACTCTTCACTAAACTTTCTGCTCATGTTTGTTGACATTAACTAAAGGTCAATTTTAATAACCAACCAAATCGCGCCAGGCACTTAAGAGCTGTTTCCCCCATGTTTAAAAACAATGCAAAATTTGCCGTTTTAACTCATTCGTATTTTACCAAATCATCAGCAAACATTCCAGATATTTATGTTACTATAAATGGATGTCAAGTCCGATAACCAGCGGACAAAATTCCATGGGGTCTATTTTTACGGCGGGCATGTATTTCTGTCAGGTTATTATATAACGCTCGTAACACAACAATATTACCAAGTGTGGTAAAGATTATTACCAAGTGTGGTAAAGATTTAATGAAAAAATAAAGTTTCTATCACATTCACTTACTCAATTGAGAATGTTAAACAGACAATGGACGTTTGTTTTTATGATTTCCAATAAACAATAGTGTAAATGACAAAATAAACAACACTTACGTAACGGTGAACCCAACATACTCGGTAAACATCTGGCTTTCAGAAAAAAAAGGTTCAATATATTAAACCTGGGAAGGGAGCAAAGACCATAGTAGCCAGCGGTATATAGTTTCATATTGGTTCGCCCCTTTTTGTCCAAAGTCTGTATTCGCTTTTATTTTACCAGCATTTTTTCGCCTTTGTGTTGCACCCAAAATTCATTTTATCCTCAGGTTTGCTATTTGTCATCGCCCACAATGATTGCCGTTTTAGCAAACATTGGTTCACTTGATAAATGTAGCACAATTGTCTCCTGAATAACAACATTAAGGCTTACGTGGGCTTACTTCTTTAGCTGATCGTGAGTATAAACATGTCCGATTATTGTTGACGATTTTGTGTAGTTTATTTGATTGTGCATTTTAGTGAGATATATGCAACTGATCATCTAATAAATGATATGATTGATGTGAGATTTAGATTCGAGTTGTTTTTTGTTTAAGTGGACATATACATCTATAATTTTGCAATATGAACTTGTATTAACAAGGACTTTGAAATGTTCACAAAGGCTTGAATTCAGACGATTTTAGTTTTCTAACGTGTTTTCCATTACTAGCATTGTGGTTATAACACGTAATATAATTCATCTAAAAAAAACAGGGGTCAAGCTAAACTAAAAGCTGACACGGGTGCAACTTTTGGTAGCAGAAACGTTCCATCTTTGAACGAAAAACTGAAAGCATGATATGTACTGACAATAAATGTATCGTTTAGTAATAGTATGTACTTTTTCAGTGCATCTAAGTGCATATGTCCTTAAAAAGCTGGTTTACCTTAACTCTTGTATTACATATCTCATTAATGACAGAGAGAGATAGATATATTGTACGTTATTACGCCATTTTTTTATATTCATTCAATATCGTCTGCTAGAAGAACATGCCCCATGAATGTACTTTGCGTAAGCCCATTTTTCTTCAATTTAACCCGTTTGCGCATGATTATTTTCGATTTCCTTTTACATTGAACCAAAGTGATATGTTGCCGTCGCATTGCTTTATCCCTATATCGAATTAAACTCCGTGTGCTGATACACAATATCATTAACTTCGATAACTGGGGAAGTTATATGTTTTTTTTTCTGCAAATTAAGCCTATCGAACGTGATTTTGTTCACCAGAATATCTCAGAGATTTCCAGAAACATATGAAATTGAGATTAGCCAATTAAATCGTATTGCATTTGCATGACAACGTAACGAAGCTTTTGATTGGTCTGTTGGTGGTGCAATTTGAATAGATTGCACCTATCAATCAAGTATTTTTGCAAAAACAATCGAGCATGCTGCGCACAAAACGTCCAGAGTTTCTTCTGTTTTTGTCAAAACAAATCGAAACGGGCTGACATGTGTAATGATTATTTACAACGGTTTGTTCACATTCATTATTTTACATGAACATCAAGGATGTGTCATTCCATAATAATTCTGTGGGACTTTTGGTTAAAATTGGGACCAGCTTTTCTTAATTGATATGCTCAAGTCACGAAATCTGCTCCAATCGACGCATTAGTTTCGAATAGTGTTTTTGCAACTTTTAAGGAACATACTCATGTATTTAATTTGAAATAGTTCTTAATATCAGAATTCAAATCAATTGAAGCATCTTGGATATCAACACATTACTAAAAAACGTTTGGGCTAACACATTTTTTTAAATAAAATGACTTGTGACTTCGGTAGGCCCGGACTTAAATCTGCGACTGCAAAACACACAGTCCCTTAACAACTAGACAATCCAAATTTACAACCATAGACGTGAATTATGACGGTAATGTGATATTGCTACATGTGATCTCAAAAATACTGAAAGCAGCGTTACATTCGCTTGATTATTGTATCTTTTTTCAAAAGATGGTATTTGTGTTACGAAAGGATAATTTACGGTATGTGAAACATGTCTTGATCATGAGTCTGATTTTAAAATATAAATGTATAGGCATGCATACCTTTATAAGTCAAGCTTTCGAATTAAGTATTTATATTAAATAATGAAGAAAGTTGGTCGGTTTGTAGACTATTTCGTTTACGCACGATATCTAGCAAACGCTTTGGCTTACGAGCAGCAATTTAGGTGTACTCTGGTAACTTGCGACGACAAAAAGATGCCTTCTGATTTATAACGGGCATGTGACGAAACAAATGTAAATATGGAGGACGTTTTGGTCTCCGATCATCCAAATACTTTCGACACGAGAAAGCTGCCTATTGATTTTGGGGTCGAAAGGTCGAAGATCAATGTCGCCAGGGTTTTTAACATACATTTGGTGTCCGCGCAATTTCTAGAGCACGTTTTGATCCACGATCATCTAAGCTGGTTATATCAACAAAAAGACTCCTATTGATTTTGAGGTCAGAAGGTCAATGGTCAATGTACGATGAGCGCGTAACATAAAATTCGTGTCCGCACAATATTAAGCAAACACGTTGATCTACAGAAGTTCATATTGGTATGCTGTGTACCTGGGGGAAAGGAACATGATTTTTGATTTTGAGGTAATCGTGTCAAGGTCAATGTCACATGGTGCATGTAGCATAAAAAAATTTTTGTTCATAGACCATGTTTCTGCAGTATATCTAGATAACGCTTTAACATAAGTTCATATATATAAGAAACGAGTATGCTGGTAAGTTCATGTGAAAACAAAACCACTATCGAATCAAAGATCAAACGATCCAAGGTCAATGCCACCGGGAATGCCGGTAGGGGGGGGGGGGCGAACATCTCGTCTTGTTATGTGAAAGAATGAACTAGAAATGTCTGTACCAAAAGCATCGTAAGCTATTATGTATAGATTTTAATTCTTTAAAGCACATACAGTAATAAAGACCCTGGTTTAGTAATATGACCTGGTTTTTAATTTGTTATTGAAGTCTTTTAGACAATACACATTGTGCTTTTGTTATATTGCAGCTAAATTGTGCATTCATATGTTCGCATCGAACGCACTGATATTTACGTTACATAAAGGCATCATAAATTAATACTACGGCAGCTTAAAGACAACCAAAAGAATTCAATATAATAGTTTTACGCCGTGTTATAATATTTCCTATGGGAGCTCAAATAATTGTAACGATGCCGTTTCTGAGCTTCTTGGAGGATTCTGGTAACCCGCTTTCAGTCATACGGACTTTGAATCAATCGTTGACCTTGGATAATTAATAAGAGCTGAAAGTAGCCATCGGCTTGTGAAAAATCTAACTGATATTTGCCTGGAAATCACTAAAGTCGATGTTTTCTGGCAGAAACTGTTGATAGTAAAGATTGATGGGGATTGCGCCCTTGGTATAATTACAGCCTAAGGTTCTACGCATACGTTTTGTCGATGCGATGTATGAGAAATGCGAAATTATGAGGTCCGCATCACCGTATTAGATTGCACATCCATGCTCAATGGCTTTTTATAAATCATTCTATATTCTTGTATTATTAAATGCAATAGTATGATAATCAAAATATTAATACATTTATATGTTTAAGCTTTTTTTTAAACTAATTAATAGTATGATTATGATTATGAGTAGCTTCATAATAAATTAAAATAATGTATCGTACATTTTGCGCATTTTCCTTTGTCCGCCATCTTGGATATTTACATAATTAATAACGTCATTTATGTAGAGGTGCGAATGACGTCTCCTACATCTAGTATACATTGGACCGACTTATCCATTGGCATTGACTTACTTCGGTCAATAAATGGTTAAGGATATGTAAAGGAAATGAAAGATCACTGACGTTGAATGTTCTTTTTTAAACTTTTTAGTTCAGACAACGAAATGACAAGTTAATATACCAACACGATATGACATAGATATTTTCTTGAATGAAGATGGTTAAAACATGATTTTTTGTTTCATTTATTTAACGTGTTTTGTGGTGTTGGTGCACCGTCTAACGGGCAAAAGATGAACCGGCATTACACTGGTGCCGGAGCATTGGGATCGAGTTGCGATCTGGCTACCTGATTTTTCTCGTTCATATCGCGTGATCGAGTTTGAATTGTCTTTTGTTTTTAAGATTTCAGCACATTTTATTTCGAGATTGTAAACACATACAAATACATTTATGAACAATAACGCAATCATGTAATGCAATCAGAAATGAACAAAGTAAACAAAATAACATATGCAATCATGTTATCTTCAATAAATACATTAGCTATCTAAATTCTAAACCATCTATATTGAGTTGAAATAACATTTAAAGGATATAGACGAGTATAGATCAACATGGATGTATTAATTGTATCAGATCAAAAAGGCATGATATGAACATAACAAGGTGCTTATAAGTATATATATTTGCCGTTTTTACTCATTGATATTTTACCAAATCATCACCAAATATTCCAGATATATATGGTACTATAAATGGATGTTAAGTCCGATAACCAGCGGGTAAAATCCCATGTGGTCTATTTTTACGGCGGGTATATGCCTTTATCGTGTTGTCGTTTTGCTATTGACATTTTAGAATTAGATAAAGACAAATTCTGTTAAAGCCCCATAAACACTTCAAATCAACTAATATTTCGTAAAATATTTCGTAAAATAAAGTTAACACATACACAATCAGTGTTCCGTATAGCAATAGCCAAAATTGCAGCGACAGATGCTATCTGGTAACACAGATTTTACAAGATACAAAATGCTCTTTTTTATTTTTTGTGACACAATATATTGAACACATGTTCATGTACCAAGTTAATGTTCGTGTGTCGTATGAAAAGATGTCGTTGCGGGAAATTAGAATTGAATATACTGTGCCACAAAAAAAATATAAAAGAGTATTTTGTATCTTGTAAAATGGTTAATATTGGTTATCGGAATGCGTTTCGCAGATATGTTCAACAAATATGTATACCATAACTTGTATTACTCCTTGCCTTGCACTCCCTTCAGATTATATCAGCAAGAGGTTTTATAGCCAAATTTAAAAAAAAGTTCTAAGCATGTGCTGTAACATAATTGGACAATTGCTACAAAGTAACAAACACGCGATTGGTTAATCATGTCAATCTCGAGACAAAGTATGCCATGCTGGTTTGATCTCCAAACTTCTTTAATGACGCAAAAGCAGGAAAACTCAATGATTCTTAACGAAACAGCAGGCACCACCTTTGCGATTCCGGACCTCCAATATGGCATTTGCAGCTACCTGGCTTTAAACATTAAACACTAGTTTGCCAATTTGTCTAGGTTCACACAAAACAGATACGTTCTAAAATGATTGCTTCATTTTGATAGTTTTAAGATGAGATATTTTTGTTATTGATGCATTTATTTGAAGTATTCAATGTTTACACTCAAACACGGCACACAGTGTTGTTAGTTTAATAGATCCGTTATTTAGAATAATGATGTGCGAGTATAAATTTGCAGAAATTTTATAGTCGTAAAAGATGGCAGTAAAGTCATCCAAATTACTTTTCAATGGAAATAATTGGCGATGATAACATTGTCAAGGTGGTCCAAATGAGATAAACAACTTGACATAATGAAATAAACCAACGTATTGGTCGATCATTACGAACTTGTCCTCGTCGAACGTGTTTTCTATTCTGGACATGCACAAAGCGGCGTTGATTTCCGCGTATCCTGTTATAATTCCTTCAGGAAATTATATGAACGTTCTATTTGTCGGAAATTTGCTACGAAATCAGAATTGTTTAGCTCTCGGCTATATAAGCGATCCTGCATTATACAATTGTATCCGTATGATGATGCATTGGTCTTGCGCCGTGGTCTATTATAACATAATTGTTGATTGGCCCAGCATGCTGGGAAGCCGTTATACAAAAGTATAACATTGAATTAAACAATTGGTTTCATTGTTTATATCTATGAACAAGTTTTATTTTTTAACTTTTTTTTTTTGAAAACGACATACGTTTTAAAAAGTTGTGTTTTCTAAATGAATGAACACATGTGTCTCCATAAGTTAACATTTCAAGTATTACAAATGTACTCATATGTTTTGCAAAATATAATTAAAACACAGTATCGGCTGAATTAAATCCTTATATTAAGGCGTTGACGAATAGTGGAACAGATAAGTCACAATCAGTGCTTGTGTGTATATTTATAACATTTGAGAATGGTGTCTTATAACCAACTTTAGAAAGGTATAATACACGTAGCTTTGAGGACTATGATGTGTTCTAAAATCGGTATTTATAATATCGAGATAAAATATTCCCTTGCTCACAATCTTTCAGGACATATTACGGGCATGATGCTTTTTATTGAAATTTCATGTGGGTTTTTTCTTCGTTTTTTTTTTTTTATAAAATGTGTTTTAGGCAATACGGATCGCACACTGGCACATGGGCCATTTTCATAATTCAATTCAATTATTAAATTTTAAATAATGGGATGCAATATACAACTAAAGATTCTTTTTGTTAAATATTTTTGTTTGTTCTAATCGATGTATTAGGTTATATCGATGAAGCGTTTCCTTTTAATTATGTGAGAAAATATGATCGTTTTCCGAGTGATTGGAGTTGTACAAAGAGAAACAGTGAACGCTTTATAAGTGTATTGATTTAGTGTTTTAATATGCTAGTTTTCATAAAAGAAAAGTTAATCTGTACACATGTAATACATTTTGTACCGAATTCGTTTTATAACTCAGTTCAATACAAACATTGTATATAATGCTATGCAATTAACACCTGCAGGTTGTTTTTGGTGAAAAGAAATCCGTTTGGTAGATTTTATTTGTGTTTGTGCTCTTAAAGAATGTAAGTACACAGTTACACTACAGTGTAAACAAAAAGACTAGTTGGTGGATGTACCAAGTAAACACGTTTCACTTAAAAAAAACTGTTATTATTCTTTAAATGTTGCCGTATATGTGTTCTTATCGTAGTAACAAATTATAAGCACGACGCATTTGGAGTGGTTAAATGAGGGCAATTTATATAATAGTTTTCAAGTATATTTCTGATGTTTTTAACTTTTGATGTTTTTACGAGGTTCCTGGACATTTCCTCTATCAGAATGCTCTTAAAACAGCTTAAGTGCGGCGGAGATCGAATCCTCACTGTAAACAAACAACGCCTCGCCTGCTTTAGTCTGTCATTACCCCATTCACATTAAGCCGACGCAAAATTCCTGCCTTCGCCGAGATTGCGATCATTCGGGTTGTTGTTATAAGAATTGATCGTTACTTGTAGCAGATGTCCACTATTTTGACAAGCGAGTGATACGTTTGTCTGATCTCTTGATATAACTCTTCAATTGTCAATCGTAGGGAAGGACGAATAAAGAGTGTTGGCTTCTTATGAAAATAGTATTGTCTCTAGACAAAATAGTTTTAATAGTATATATGTTAGCAGTACTTCTGTTACAAGTTCATCCGTCAATAGCAAACGTATAAACAATTATGGGCCGTTTCTTTGTAGACATTATACATTTCAATGATGGTTTAACAAATGTAACGAGTTCAAACGCAGACCGTATTCAGAAACTATATATCACTAGATGGCAGGTTACTTTTGGGGAATAATGGATATGAACACCAGATACAATGATCTTGTAGATCAGTATAGACACAGACGACATATCAATTCTTGATATTTAGCTTTATACCTTAAGGACGTACGTGGCGATTTGTTTTATGATTTTGTGTAGGGCATAAATTGCATACATTTTGTAAAATTTGTGCTATTGCAGGCAGAACAATTATTTAACACGAAACAGTCACCAGCGTCCGTGTTGAAGGTTCAATACAATATCATTGAATATTTCAGGAGGAAAGGAGTACAGTCACTACAATACAGTGAAATAGAATATTGTGTTTAAGCAACAGAAGTGTGTATATATATATATCACAAAACAAAATGTTTAGATTAAGCAGTAATGATATGCTCCTACATGCTATATCTGCTTGTTTGTAAACTATAAATCTCACCAATCTCCTAGTCTCTGTAAGTAATAAATGATCTAACAAGACTAAACACATTAACACCTGTTTCCACGTGCAACGCTGATTACTTACCTTCGTTAACGCCTTTTGCCTTCATTGTAAATTACATAACGAGGCCTTCAAAGAGCATTACAGATTGCCTAACATGGCCAATATATTAATTGCCTGTACAATCTAGGGCAACACAATACAATATGCTAGCTTAGCAAGACTGAACACATTTACACCGGCTATTAATACGTCTATACACGTCATACATAATAACAACCCTTGTCTCTAGTGAATTATAAATAAACTCGAGCACGATATTAACACTGATAAATCACATTGCTTGCAGCGAATAATTTCTATGGTTGTCTTAAAAGTGAGTAAACATCAGTAATAAAGGTGGGTTTCAATTTCAGTATTCAGTCAAATAGTTAGAGGGATTTGATTGAATAACTTGTTGAAATATCATATATAATTTTACTACAAACGCTGTACAGCGCTTTAATAGACTGTACTAAAACTGCCTTGTTTTTGAAAAGCTTGCTTCCCGAGATAATGGATACGGTGTTTTATAAGGAGAACGACATGCCGATATGAATCAATGTCAGCCATGTAACATTTTAATGGAAACATGTCGTCATCATGACATTGTAAATGTGGTACCAAGGAGGGAAACAACTGAACATAATATCATACAAATAGTGAAATGTTGGTAAATCATTACCAAATCCTTCAGTCACTGTTTTTCTGTTATGTTCATGCACAAAGTGGTATCGATTTTCGCGCATCCTATAATAATTTCTCCAGGAAATTATATTAACGTTCTATTGTCGGAAATTTGCAACGAAATCAGAACTATTATAGTTCTTGGTAATGTTATGGATCTTGCATTATAAATTACAGCCGTATGATTACGCATTGATATTGTGCCATGGTCTGTGTTATATGTGTTATGTCTATGAACAAATTGTACTTACGACATAGGTGAAATCGAGCTAAATAACTGGAAATGTAATCAATGTCTTCTATTAGCGTTGATTACTTTGGGAAATTAACATTAAAGCTGCTAGCGAATTCTTATTTCTATTCGCTGCGGTTGAGGTTAGTGCAGAGTTAAGCTTGATCATCGCCTTCTGGTATTTTCCTTTTTCTTAGCAATTAATGCTGTGGGGAAAAGCCTTTATATGAATACCCTTTCCTTGAACCTACTTTCTTGTAACTTCCTCACATGACATTTATAGGTTTTCATTTATATTCGCATTTATACAATAACCATTATACATGTATATTACCATATGTGTTCGGCGGCTGTGATCCGTATTTCAAGTGTACCAATTCACAGTACTTCTAAACGAACCTCAATGGAGGACAAACACACATTGTGCACCCTTTGACTAGACGAGAAGAGAAATTAGTTTTTAATGCGTTTTCAAATGATTGGTTAAGGGTGTACTTGTTTTGATAAAGGAATAGCTTTTTACAAGCCGATGCGTTGCTGGAAAGAAATTAATCGTTGATATATGCTGTAAATTTGATGCATGTTAAAGTTGTTGGGAAAATCCTGGGAAAAACATAAAAACAAAATTGCAACGAAAAATTACTTATTATTGATACAACAAGTGTTTATTTAAAACAAGAACTTCAATTTCATTGGCATTTCGTTAGAATAAGAATTAATACATCCAGATCATTTAAAAGTTTTGCTACTATATGAATACACAGTAGTGTTAAGCATCATCAACGTAATAAGCTCAGTGATAATACACTTCGATAGAGTCCATTATCAGCAGATTGGCGGAAAGAGAGACATCGTGGCATTTTCGATTGATTCACGTTTGGGTACATTTGCTACATCAACCTCCGCGCAGAGATTTGACTTTTACCGAGCATAGCTCGATCAAATCCCTGCTGTTATAACCAACCACGTGATAATAGCAGAGCCACGTCGTTCAATAATTTTCCCGTTGTAATTGTTTCTTTTTTAAATTAAGGCATCTTTTTTATTTTCTAAACCTACATTTATACACTATTTTTAAAATATAAAATAAAATGATACTACTTTTAATAATATGAACCTTTAACAAAAAAGGATGTTCTTGTGATGGCTGTGGTAATCGCCAGAAGCCGTGTGAAGATAACCGCTACGTGGAGTTTGTTGCTTCATTATAATCCTCTACAAACAGCCCTATGCAGCGATGATCGAATCCACTTTGTAACCACGCACCGTCTCATCTGCTATGCTCTGTCATGACCCCAATTACATTTAGCAGACACGAACCACCTGGCTTCGTCAACAATGCTATACGAATCGATCGTTTTATGTAGCAGATGTATAATACAAAAACAAGCGATTAATACGAATTAATAATATTAATTCATATGATCTCGTGATATACCTTTGCATTTCGTGTGGAAGATCTCAGATAAAAGTCAATGTGGTTGCTTCTAAAGAAAATTTATTCGTCTCTTGACAGTAGAATTTTAATAGTAATAAGTAGTACTTTTCATCCGTAAATAGCACTTTGTACACATTATAAATAACAATGTTGGTCAATGGAACACATGTTACATGTTGCCATTAATCCCATGCTATAGATTGTTTTGCGTGAAGACCATGTTCATCATATCGAATATTCTGCTCTTAAACATCTGATCTTAAACATGTAAACATTGTTAGCGTTTTCAATTCCCAGTTTTTTTACGGACCAACCACATAGCTTTACTTTGGAATAACGACGTCGTCAAATTCAAATGAAGTCACATATTAAAGTTTATAAGCATATTTTAGTACAATTAACAGTCTTTGTCTTTTAAACGCATGTAATAAAATATGTGACATTTGTTTTTATTTCATATCATAGGTTTAAAAATACAGTTAAGGTTATTCTCCTCAAATCTCATTTTTGATTATAACTTAAGTTTTTTTTCAAACGAAATCATACGAATAATGTGGTCGAAAGTAGCCCAGTCATGCTTCATCACTTTGTTCCAACTTTTGTTGGTACTGCTAAACGTTCAAACGATTGCACACAAAATGTGTTCACCATTTTATCGTCACAACGTGAGAATGAGATCCGGCACATATAATGCATCTGCTCCTGAACATTGTGAACACTATAGAAGCCACACATTTGCTCTGTGTCCATTAAACTTTATCAGAATATTTGTTATACTTATAGTTCGGCCGTTTTCGACAATAGTTACGATCCGTTGAAAACATGTGGGCTCGGGTGAGCCATTTTTACTTATAAGGCTATAGTAAAACCATGTGCGCACTTTAGATGTTACATTTATTGCCCAATCTTTATTAAACTTGCACATAACAACTATCCAAATGATATCTTGGCTGAGCTCGAAAACTGGCTTGCATTTAATTCACAATTTTCATGAAACTTGGTCACAGAATTCGTTCCTAAGATATCTATGCCAATTTCAAATGTGGAATACGTGAAATGAAAATGAGTTTATTAGGACAAAAAAGAAACAGCTTTTAAACACTCTACATGACACAATTTTCTTACAATCGTTATGAAACTTTTTCATAACATTTGTTCCAATAGTTGCTCGGCTGTGTTTTGATTTGGACCATGTGGATCAAAACATTTGTACTTGTTCAAATAAAAGTAAAAGACGCTCGATTTCTTATTACTGGCTAAATTTTCGTGAACATTTGTCCAAACATTAGCATCAATAATGTCGCGGTCGAGTTAGAAATTGTGTAACTTGCTATCAAAAACTTGTTCAATTGGTGAAATTATCTAACAAAAAAAGCTTATAAAAATACTCTATAGTCCATGTTGTGTCCCAATCATCACATTAATTACTCACAATACTTGTTAAAATACTAGTTTCGCTTAGTTTTAAATTTTAAAATGTTTTTGAACTTTCTAAAAGCTGATTAATACAGTACAGTCCTTACCATCCTCATGTGAGCGACTTAGGGCCTATTGCCCTCTTGTAAATTGTTCAATCATATTGCATTATAATCGTTGGTGTTGTGTTTATTCAAAGTTATTGGTATCTTTTTATGCGATACAATCAAACACTACTTTGCATACAACATCTTTATTAAGAATCAAAGGCCGACGAACAATAATCCTTTAAAACAAGTTTTTTATGTATATACGTGGCTTGATCTTAACAAGAGCTTTCAGTGAACGAACACGAGTCTCTCTAATCAACTTTGACCTGCGTGTCTTAACCATATATACAATCATTGAATTTCGATTTTTTTTCTTTTGAAGAGTACGTGCGCAAAGAGACGTCTTCCAGTAGACAATCAACAACAACAGCAATTGCAAAAGGTTCATAATATAAAGTGCGTGTGACTAAACGTATGTGCTATTATTTCCATATTATCTATTTCTATGCATTTATAGATGCATTTTTAATGTACGATATATATGGAAGCATTAATTGAAATGATTGTCACATAAATGAATGAGTGAGAAATGAACGATGAGAAGTTCACACGCAGACCGTATTCAGAAATAATATATCACCGGATGACAGGTCCATTTCGGGAATAATAGAAATAATGCGATATTGCACTTGTTTTAGCCTATACATAAAAGTCGAACGTGGCGGTTTGTTTTATGATTTTGTGAAGTGCGGATTAAAATTTGGCGAAAGTAGTGCTCTTGCAGACAGAACAATGACTTTAAATAACACAGGTACCAGCGTTCGCTTTGGATGTTTCATACAATACACTTCATCACATTTGAGGAAAAATATTATTAAGTATTTCAGGAGGAAAATAGTATAGACACTGCAATATACTAACTGGAAAAGTCTGAAAAGCATCATGAATGCATATATTTACTGGTTTACTGCAAACTAACAAGGAGCGTCATATCTATGCAGCAATAAGTAAGGTTATAAACGATGCACTTGTCAAAGAGGTCATGATTGAAAGACAATATTTACTTATTCTAAGACTGTCTAAGACTGTCTAAATTGTCATACTTACTGATATTCGAACAAGACATGGTAATTATAATGAGTTCAAACATCTGTTCTAATTTCAAACCAATCAATCATCCCATCACTTTTTTGAAAATAATGAACATGACTTTTATTTAAAACTGTTTTTAGTTTGTAGCTTTACATATAGAACGTTATTTATTGAATTACTTGTTTTCTTGCTTTATAGTAAAAAAACAATCTGTTGTTTAGAAGATATTTATTTCTTCGAATCGTTTTGAATCAACAACAGAAAACTTTTTCACGTATATGATCTTTAAAAATCAGAAGGCGATGGAATAATATCCTTTTTAAAGCATTAAATGTATATAAGGTGATCGTTTGTTAACAACGATATCCTATTACTTTATCATTGAAATAACTCTGACCTTTGTATATAAACCGAATAAAAATCCTTGAATGTCAAGTTTTCTTTTAAAGACGATGTTTATACCTGCAAGAGTAGACTTAATTTAACGAACCATGCACCATATCAGAAAGGAAAAATGTTTTATTTTGAATGCGAGAACTAATGCAACGTAAACTCACCAATGCATATTTAAAAAAAAACTATCTCAACTATTATTTAGGTAAATGCTTTTGCAATATGCAATATGACTAGTTGCATCATGTAGATTTGATCTTCATACTTATATAGTGACGTAACAGCCGGAAACTCTATAATTCTTAGCGAAACGCTAGACACGACGTTTGCGATTCCAGACACCCTATGAGGCATTTGCAGCAAACTGGCTTAAACAATTAAAGTAACCTATCGTTCATGTCTGGAAAATACGATGCAAATGGCAACGAACCTGCATTTGCCAGTACTTCTGTTTCAATCACTTCAGGAACGATACTTTGAATGTTATAACTCGATAAGGCGTTCGTTTCAGATTGTTTAATGTTCACGATAAACTGATGTGTTCTTTTCAATATTTTATTGAATATATTTGTATTTATGTATATGTTTGAATTCACTTTCAAACACGGCACATACGTGTTTCAAATCAGTTATTTCGGATTGTTTTGTTAATGTGTTATAACTTTTTTAATACGAATATTTATGTACGATTATATTATGATTTGCTATGCTAATTTATCTATACATGCACATGATCCTGTTTAACCATGTTTCACATATTAATTGTTTACGAGCTTTGAAGGAATATGAACGGTCTATAATCGGAAATTTGCAACGAAATCAGAACTGCTATAGCTGTCTGTTATTTTACCGATCTTGCATTATACAATTATAGCCATATGATTTTTCATTGGTATTGTGCCATGGTCTATTACGACATAATGGTTGACGGGCCAAACATGCCGGGAAGCAGTTTAATAAAAAAAAACATTATAAAGTGGAACTATTTTTTAAATTGTTTATGCCCATGAACAGGTTTTACATGCAACTTTTTTTTTAAACAAAAACGGCATATGCTTTAGAAGTATTATTATAACATATTTTGCTAAATGAGTGAAAACATGTGACGAATAGCGGAACATTTAAGTCAAATAGTCAACTTTATAATGAAAAGTAGAATACACTTATATTTTAGGACAACTATATGAAACAAAATCGATATTCATCATATTAGGATACAATATTCCCTTAGTCACAGTCTTTCCGGAACTATTACAAGTGTTTTGCTTTATATTGATAGTTCATGTATTTTGTTTTGAAAAGTTGTTCGGATAAAAGGTGTTTTAGGCAATAAGGTCCTGAAACCACGACAAGATAATTTTCATAATTCCATTCAATGATTAAACTTTATATTATGCTATGCAATAAATAACTGAATTTCTTTTTTTGTAAAACAAATTAGTCTTTTTATATGTGCCACGTATTTATTTTGGTCTGTGCATCGAATGACTGTCAGTATATTGGTTCACTTTGTCGTGAACAATTACTATCATTGGCGGAATTATCAAGTAAACAGGTTCCACTGCGGCTTTATTTTTAACAAACCGGCATTTTTTATTGAAATAAGAAAATTATTTTGTTCTAAGTATAATATGAGATAACAGCGATGAAGCCCTTTTTGTATCAATGATATGAGGACAAACGTAACGATTGAGTGAAGGTGTAAAAAGGGGAAAATATACTTGTCTGACGTTTTATAATCTATACACATGTTACATATTTTGCATGGATTTTTTTGTAATTGTATATAATGCTATGCAATATTCAAATGCAGGTTGTTTTCTTCAAATAAATGAGTTTGCATAAATATATTTCTTCTTTATTTCTATCCGTGCTTCGAATGAATGTAAGCACACAGTGGTTATACAACGTGAACAATTAGACAAATGGGGAATTTATCAAGTAACAGGTTTCACTGCGGCTATATATTTAAAAAATGGCATTGTATAGCAGGCTAGTTTGTTCTCATCGTAGTAACATGTTATACCGATAATGTCTGTTCTTTGAATTATATGAAGGAATACTAAACGACAGATGTATTTCGAATAATTAGAGTTGTAAACAGAGGGAAAATCGTTTCAAGTATTTGTCTCATGTTGTGCGTTGCGAGTTTTTGATTGTATTTGTTTATTAATCTACACATATTATATATAATTCATACGGTCTTGTAAGGAAGTCATTAACGACTAATCATAATCGTGTTGGTTTTAAAAGGATATAGTTATCGTGTACATAATCGAGACTTCCGTCATGCTTTTTATCATCATCATCACCGCTATTCCATGTTATCATTTTATCATCATGTTAATTTCCGTCAACTATGTTGTCATCTGTATATTATCAAGAATCTAAAACGCGAATTTAATAAACATTTTGTATTGAAAGTTGACACTGACTCGCGGAAATGTTTTAGGTAACTCAATTTCTCATGCGAAGTTTCGTCCGAAACTCTTAAATGCGCTTAAGAAAAAACCAACAATACAGTGTTGACAGAAGATGTGTTCACTGCAGGACCGCATGGGTTTTCTGCTTGAGACTGTGCCACAATCTTTGGGGAGAAAAAGAGCTATGACAATGACATTACTGGAAATTTAATCAGGGTTTTCTATTAGCGCTGATTTCTTTGTGAGATTAGGATTGAAGGGGAGATCTGTTGGCCAAATCGGATTTCTATGCGCAGCTTGTAAGGTTCGTGCCGAATCTAGATTGGACTTCGGTGACGGAGATTCTATTTTTCTCTGGAATATTGTGTATAGACATTCCTTTCTTAGCGATGTGTGCATTCAAATTATTGATTTAAAATGTACTTATAGACGATGTGTTGCTTGAATGAAAATAATGATACCTAATGTATGTCGTAAATTTGGCGCAGTTTAAGTTGTTCACTATATAGTGAAGTCCTAAATAGTGCTTGCATGCTGCGCATAATACGATAGATTATAAAAAACAGTTCAGCAAAAACAAGGATGACACTGCCAAAAAGGACAGAAACTCTTGTAAACTAACACAGTTTGTTTAATTGGAATCAGATGCCTATATAATATAATTGGTTCAACACCACACAAAATATAAATATTGTTTTGTATGTTCAAATTTGTTTAAATAGTGAGTTTTATCATCACTAATATTAAATATATGAATGTGTTTATGTGTTTTTGACATTCCGCATTTTTTTTTATAATATATAAATAATTTCGGTCCCATGTTTGCTATTACTATACTCATTTATTGACAACTGTCTACTGGTGAACTGTTTTGAATAGTGTAAGCAGTGGTGTGAAGCTGAGGTTTGTAGAACGTACCTTACTCGTCATCGATGGTACACTTGGATTTTAGTTGATCGAATTGAAAGGATTTGACCCATGGATTACGCTTATATAAATGTTATACATGTAATTGAAATGTATAACTTATAATTACTTTACACACATTTACCTAGTCCAACCCTTCTAGATAACACGATATTGCAATAACATTTATTATTTGATGAAACTGTATTTAGATTCATAGAAATAATTATTCCACGATTAAATTACAAACTTTAATAAATAATAAACGTAATATCTTGAATTTCAGGTTTTCATCGCATACTCACGGAAATCATTAATAGAAGTATTGTTAAATATTCGTGTGAGGTAATTGATTGTCCAATCTTTTAAAACACCAAGAGGAAAAATTCAATTGCGAAATGGGAAACACAAATACAAACGCGCGACGTGTAGGCCCTAACAGTAAAGCTTTGTTTGGAAAGCTCTTCAAATTTCGAGACTAATTGCAAAACTACTTGCAAGGAAACCCATTAAAATACTAAGACTTTACAATATTGACGTCTCGACCCGATAAGATAAGTTTTTAAAGGTCAGAAAATCGTTGAAATATTTAATTTTTTAAAAGCTTCCATAGTGTGTGATGATGTACTAGTATGTTTCATTTAGTGTGCTTTTGATATATGTGTGCATGTTGTCGTATTTTTAAAAAATTGTCACTGCATTACGATTTCGGTGTAAATACTGATACTGGCATTTAAATACATATTTTTTACATCCAACAATATTTCAAACTTTGCTTGTGCACATGTGTTGGTATACAGAATATACCAACATGGGTGGTGTTTTTGAAAATATACATTTAATGCCTTCCTTTTAGCTTTCTTCTCGAAATTTATGTGAGTTTAAATTCTGTTTAAGACACATACATGACACATTTGGTTAGTTTGCCTCTTTGTATGTACGTACTAAAACAAGAAGACTTTTACAAATTGTACTTATATAACGGTGTGAGCATATGTATTGCTGAAGCCAAAATTTACTTTATTTTATAGGCTATTGGTTACTCAACATAAAAATAAGGCTAGCGGATATTAGCCCTATTTACCTCCTGATAATATTCCTGGAAGTGCATGATTGCTGTATTAAACCGCTTATATTCGAATACAAACAATCAAAGCCAACAAGTAGTTTTTTTAGAATAAGTGGGGTTTGATACATGCATGAAGCTATTTTTCCTGTAACCCACATAGGAATCATGAGAAGATACATTAGCCGCATTGTAAAACCCCGATGTAATGTTTTTTTATTATCGGCGATAAAATCCTGTTGCTTATTAAATAAATAACAAGCGTGGACGTTGTATATAGCCGACCGGAATTGTATGCAGGCGCAGTTAAAAGCATTATACACGTAACAACCATTCGGGGTATCTACAAAAGAAAAAAATCGATAGCTAAAAACGTTTGTGTAATTTTCTCTTTTCGAATAAAGTCTTCCGATTTTGAGGTATGGAATGGTCGTTTTAGAAGCAACGTATTGTCTAAAATATCGATTATCCAGTATCTTAATTAAAAGAATTCGGTTCAAATGTACGTATGAAGTAATAAGTTGTTCCTCGTGTTGAACACATAACCATGCAACTTCACGTTAACGTATCACCTACGTGAAAGCGTAAGTGAATTGCTAAACGAGTTATTGGTACACATTAATGGGGAAGGGTTTATTGGATTTTTAGATTGTTTTCATATGCGTAATTGCGACATTTTTGTTAACGTGTTGAAGCGGTTGGTAAATAGAAGGGGTTGAATGTGAAGCTCTTGGTAACTTTAATATCAATAGCTGACTTATAAAATGTCCCACGTCCGTATCGCTGTTTGCCAAATATTCTTCTTCTCATTTCTGAAAGTAATTCACAAGAGTATTTGCATTGGGCCTATTTAGATCAGGCGCTTTTTTGTAGAGCTGATTGTAATCCATTGTTGTCGTTTTCTATTAACTTTCCATTCACCACAGATCCTTTTTTATTTGACGAATTCATATTTTTCATGTACAGCACGTATTTTTACATGACTTATCAACCAGTGTATGGCGATAGTTTAGTCAGAACTTTGTTGTGTATAAAGTGGTAATTGAATCGTGAAAACCATTTCTCTATTTTAGTAATCGACCCGATTGAGTCCAAATGTAATCCTATTCTAGGTCAGCCAGTTGCTGTCTGCACACTAAATTACATAAACAAAAAAATCAGTTATTGATTGTTTTTAGATATTTTCTTTTTTCAGAGTGACCTTCGCCCGACTGGTACCTAATGCAATGTCAGTCTCTATGTGCTAATTTCTCTTGGAAGGCACTTTTTCTTGGTTCACAGCCTGAGCATATTGGAAAATAAACATTTACTATGTTATTAATAAACAATTCAACGCACATTTGTCAAGCAGCAATTACCCTCACAAGTGGCACGTGTATTCGAGTCAAGAATAGCTCGGTGCTGCTCGAGACAGTTCTCGGTTAATTACTTTGACACGTGTTAATCACTGAGTGTTTCACCTTAAAAAGAAGCGCTTGTTTTACACACGATAAACTCCGCTAAGTGCCAAAACTAAGTGCTAGTTATTAGGCAAGGATCAAGGGTATCTGATTAGGCGCTTGTTTCGTGGAACGCACCATTAACTTATGCAAATCTGCAAATTTCTATGATTTCATGACATATTGCAGTTGTCATATATTTCAATCTTGGCAAATAGGCAATTGATTAGTTTAGAATGGGTGTATTATATAATACAATAATTTTCAATTCAAAGGTCAATCACAACTATTCCGTCTATTAAATTTGTTGCTTTATATACTGTATCTAACTAAAATGATTTTATATTCATATTAGCGATTATTCATCGTATTACATTACGTTTGCATTTGGATATAATATTATAATGATATACAATAATGCTACCAATTAAATTCAGAATGTCATAATTGTGCAGTCCGCTGATTGTATATGTGCCGCATTGTGGAATGTGCTTAGTGGTGTAATGTACTATCATCGAATACCATATAATAAAAGAAAACTAAAACCATATCATATTGAAATGGCGTGGCCATTTATAACAATTGTTAGTGAATACAAACATTGCACAATGTAATTAAGATTTACATAAATGGCATCGTTACAAGATTTGAATATTAATTAATTATTAAAATACATGTTTGTACTCAGGAAAGGGTTCGCATATTGTTTATATGCATTACACTTTGAACAATTATATTGTAAACAAAGTTCGGAAATAAATTCTTATTCTATGAATTCTATAAAACCGGAAGACTAGTCGAGCA
Organism: Dreissena rostriformis; assembly: GCA_007657795.1. Classification (NCBI taxonomy): domain Eukaryota; kingdom Metazoa; phylum Mollusca; class Bivalvia; order Myida; family Dreissenidae; genus Dreissena; species Dreissena rostriformis. Next base: position 117,171 of record VMBQ01000448.1, read on the forward strand.
CGCTTTGTTGGGACAGCTGTTGTTTATCCCAATAATATCATGCATGCTAAAAATTGTTAATAATTGAAGAGTCATTTGTACAGCATCAAACCATTAAAACATTTTTATTCAGACCTTTTAAGGCTAACTGTATTATTGTAGTAAACGTGATTCTGGGAATATACTTTTAAATAGCCCCAAGTTAACATAGTATGTCTGGTTTTTATCATAAAATAGGCTTGAAGCGATGATGCTTTATACTAGAATTTAGCCCGACTGCCCTGATATTACTGTATAGATTTTTGTATTGCTTCTACATGTACACGTCTACATCGTATGTTTATAAGTGAACGTTGTATGGTTCGTTGAAGTCTAGACAGAGTATCATCAATATTTGTCCGTGGCGTTTAGTAGTCTATAACACGCAAAGCGTCGAATTACTTCGATATTCATCTAGCTGTTCATTCGACCGTTCTGCCACATGACCGATTTGTATCTCCCAATTGCCAGATTCTGCCTGTTTGCGCGATTCATATACAGTACTTATGTTTATGACGTGTACACTGTTATACGTTGTTTGTTTTAATCTGCTGATCTGTTCAGCGAACCTACCGTTTAATCATTATTTGTGTTTACATTATTACAAAATTATTAATTACAAATGTTTCTTATTATTAAGTGAAGAGCTGATATAATTAAAGGTAAATGAACATACAGTGTAGTAAGTAAACAACTCTTATACGTGAATAAACATTGACGACAAAAAACTTATAAATAATGAAATAAAATATAATATTATATAAAAATTAAATATTTCAATAGAAATCTCAATTAGTAAGAACATACATATGGTCTTAATTTGTTTACTGTGTATATCGTATTTGTGTTCATTACATATTATAACGAACACACGGTGTCAGTCTCTTTTTATATAATTATTTATTTATTTCAGAATTTCCAAGCATATATGTATTTTATACAATATTTCCTAGTTAGTTCATTCTCTTGTCTCCGAATAATTGTGAGAGAGAAAACTTCTAATAATTCGAATAACGTTATTTAACGGCCATGTTAAAATCAAATGAAAATATATCAGACACACTTACGTCCCTTTAGTCCCTTACGACCGATAAAAAGTGTGTCAAATATATTTACAGACAAGGTTGTTGTAAAGTGTAGTCTTGTTCTTAACTATGATCTGCTGAAAAAAATACTCAAAGCAACGAAAATCCTTACATGAGAGTATGCTATTGGTCAAACGTTATTTTACTCTAAGAAATTCTGTTCATTTAATAAACATCACTTGTCATCAAATTCGACACTTCTCTGACACTACGAGTGACGGTATTGAAGTAAAACTAGCTTTTTCTTGGTCATTGTTTGCGTGAATTTTGCGTACTTAAATTCGGCATTTATTTGACATTGTTTTCTTCTTGGTCGCATTTAATTTTAATTTGTTTGACATTTCGCGTGTGTCTTTTGCATAGTTAACTTTTTTTCCCTGACCCTTTGTGTGAAATTGTAGCGTAATTTTATTTCACTTTTTTTGAGAATTTGCGGGCGACTAATGAAGTAAACATTTATTCATGCGTTTCCTTGCATATTTGTCCTTCCTATTCAGACACTTATTTTTAAATATGGACCGAGGTTAGATACCCAATACATCAACAACTTTCTTTTACCAAATGGTAATGAAAATTACAATACACAGGTGATAAGGATCATACTGAATTACGTCAATGGGTATCGAGAGTATTGCAACTGTATATATTACGCCATCTCATGCAGGCTGTTTGTATTTATTAGCACTTTAACCCACGAAATCTTTCTATCATCATCGGACTATGCTGATGTTAAACATATGCTCCAATATCACATTAGTGGGTTCACGTTTGCTACAGAAGATGATTGCCTCTCTGGTCATGATTTCGGGACTGGTGTTCACGCATTTGACTAGACCGCTATCTTTGCCCTACACGTTTGCTTTAGCATGCCACGCTATTGTCTTCACCTTATAATCCTTCTTTCAGTGCTAGTATACTCTATGATCCTGTTTTTTGTTGCACCTGTCACTTATCGAAAACTGTCCTTAACGAATACAATATATGATTACGGTGTGAGTCGTGTATATGATATATTTTTGTACTATTTTATTTGAAATTTGTTGAAATATACATATTGTATAAACATGTGGTTTCAGGCCATCCCCATTAAAATAATGGCGTATTGTATTTTGATAAAACTGTTCAATACAAATGTAATGTTATGTTCTTAAAACTTGGACATACGATTGGTTATACATTGTTGAAGACGTCGACCATAATAACCAAGTAACGAAGACATTAACAAGTGTCTGCTGAGGTGGGATACAGAAACATTATGCTTTCTGGACCTAGTAAACATAATTCGCATGGAACAGGACTGACACATTTGTTTTGAGATGTATGTTTAAACAAATATTTAAAAAAACAAATTCTTATGATATTCATCTTCCTATTGTATTGAATAAAGTAGCATCAGATTATTATTATTTTATGTTATTGTAGACATTTGATGACAGCCGTTACTTGCCATGACTGAACATCTTAAACATCATACAAATAATTTCCTCCTGCTACAAATCACACTAAACATCATACGTGCGACGACATTCGAAATCACGGAAATATAATTATATTTTCTTATTTCCGTGACAACACAAACGTCTTAAATTGTCATCAGTGGTAGGCTTAGCATAAAACTGTCCAAACCAGAACTCTGGAGCTGTAAGCCACTTGGTCCGCCAGATTCGCGTATTTGTGCATGCATCTAGCTAAATTATTCTTAGCCGCGTGGTCGTATTTTTAATTTGGTATTTTAGGACAGTTCTATTGTCCTGAAATTAAAGCCACCAATGTCTGACTTGACATTTGCAAGAAAATACGAGAAGCTATTACCAAGACGGGGTTGTCAGTTAATTTAAGATAATAAAAACTCTAAATATACGTTTAGGTTCGTTGAAACCATCTGCAGGCAAGTGTTTTTTGTGCTAAATAAGTGCACACTTTTATTGTAAGTTTTAGTAAAACTTAGATCCCCGTTTGAAGAAGGGATACACTTGTTTGATTGTTAACACATTGGTCAATGGTCAATGCACTGCGTTTTTCGTGACAGGTCTGAAGAATTTTTATTCTCTTTGCCCGGAATTTAACGCAAACGAAAACATTGGGAATGTTTCAATGCGACAGTAAACGTATTTGTACACGAGCGTGTGTTTTTGTTTTGAAATGTGTACTTCTGGAATGAGAAATGCATTTTATTTTTAGATCTAGAGGGAGTTGTATGGAGTCATGCGGTAGGTGAATATGTCGGTCCGCCTGACATGTTTGCGAAGCAAACTACCTCCAAATTTCGCAAGCTATTAAACTGAAAGTATAAAGATCTCTATGCATATATGAGAAGACTTCCTTCAGTCATTGTATGTACCCAAATGACGCGAATTGTAGGCTTTTAATCTTCTTTTGCATTTTTGTAGTTTTACGTTTTCTGTAAATTTAATAGCTTAGCCTCTATAGGGCATTACACACAACTTTAATTTATATCAGGTTAGTTTACATTAGTTTTTCTTTTTACATGTTGTTCTTCTCTTCTCGTGTTTGTTAAATTATTCACTATATATGTTTTTGTTAGCGACCTTGAAGTTTTGAAACGTTTTGTTTTTGAGAACTTTGATGTTTCAGTACACTTAGTTGTATGCGACTCTACCACAATGTCAGCGTTCTGCGATTTACGACATGTCCTATTTTCTTTCTGAAAAAACTATAAATTTGCTAATGACTGTCTTCTGATTCGTTGTCGTTAATTCCAGATTGTTAAAATCAATTTTCAGCTTTATCAGAGGATCAGATTTTATTATATTTTAATGGGACTTTTTTTTCTTCCTCGCTCATAATGAATACTGTTTAATCCGTGTTCCATTAATCATTGCTAATATAGCTAGGACTGTAACTAATTGCGTCTTGTAACGGCGTAGAACAAGGAATTACGGCTTTGGTAACGCAACAATTACGTGGGATTCGTGAAAGGATTATTGGGCTAACGATGCAAGCAATCAGATGTTTCAAAGTGTTTTTTTTGTTTGCATTAAGAGAAATATATTTTAAATCTATCCGTTGATTGTGTAATTCGCTCAGAAAAAAGGCGACGTTAGCACTTCCTCTGAATCCGCAATAGGTTTATTCCTCGTGGCTATATTATGATAAATATTTAAAATGATATATTCACATGGTTAATTTTCGCAAGGAAAACGACCATTTACGCCCCATGACGTAGGGAAGATCATAACATGCAATACTGTGCTGTGTCGTGCCTGTCAGCGTATGATGTTTGTTTGCTTTCTTGTTCAAGAAACTTTATTGTTGCTTTGTCTAACAATCATTATTAAAAAATGCTAACTTCCCTCTGTAGAGCTCTAACAGATATCGTTATTCTGGCATTCGTGACTTCATTGGCGTGACAAAAAACTAATGGATTCTTTGCTCTAAATACCTAACATATTTCTGGACCAAAACTAAGTGATATACAGAAAGTTGACAATACATTATGCAGTATGGAAAGTGTGTGTTTTCAATTCTCAGCTATACCGGAGATGTTTAGAACAATCGCTCGACAATACGTCATTAATCAGGAATCTAGGTCGTCGATCTGACTAAAGTCAAAATAAATTATACGGAAGATATCATATAGAGAAAACTACTTCTAAATTGGACTGACAAATTATATATAACACCATCATATGGTGAATAAACACAACGTGTTTATATTGCCATCTACATGTTAAATCTAAGTAGTATTTTTTTAAATAAGCTCATGTATGGATTCGTTGTCCCACTTTTCCTGCCCAACATAAAATGACCCGCGTCGTATCTGTAGACGTTTGCTGGATAATGGCTTTCTAATTGCAATGAATCAAAATGATTTGCAAAGTTTTATGTAATACTTTTTATTTACTTGTATTGTGAACAAAATATTTTTTAATTACTCAATAATTATACAGGGGCGGTTGGCTAAGACTTACAAGTGGCAATCTCAAATTATTACTTAGTAAGTATATTCTCACAAATGTACAATGTTTTGTTAAATCAAATTTTACTGTATACGGTAAATTTTAATGTTTTTCTTCAACGTTAATATTGCGAACATTTGAGGACATTTGCAAAGTCACATTCACGTAATATAATATTGAATAGGCAGGATTGCAAATAATTAATAGTTTAATACACTTGCCATGTTCTCGTGTCAGTCATATATAATCGAGACTGAACCCTATTGAAACTACGCGACGTCTTAAATCGTTTGAAGGCGTGTCTGTTTTTAATGTTTTTTTTTATATCAAATTCCTGTTTTAAATTCAATAACTTGCGTTTTGAGTAAAACACGCTCAATTCATAATAATACAACGGCGGTTGATTTTGACCTACAAATGACAATAAGCTTACTACCAATATGCAGCAAAACGCTTAATATGAATGTTTTCCTATATAGGTTTATTTTGCAAACGTTTGATGAAATTTGCATATTCTCATGCGCATTATATGATATTAAATAGACTTGAAGGCAAATAAATTAACACAATTTATGATTGAATGCCCTTCATATGTTCTCGTATCAGTAATACAATATGTTACAGTTGTAGAAAAAATGTAAGGCACGAAAGAATCAAACCGCAATTAATTTATTATTTAATCTTTACTTGTTACGTAGAAGAACATACTGCTTTGCGCCCCTTCAAGCAAGTCTGCATAAAGCAGTCGCTCTGTTCATTTGTAAGCTTGCTGTCTTAAACATAACGTTGTCATGTATTGATGGAATTTTAAACAACTTCGCACACATGTCAACCACCATAAGGCGACGTGTTGCGTGTAATACCATCAAAGGTGAAGACAACACTTAGGGGTCAAAACTCAAAAATTTGCCAAAGACAGTTTCAAAACTTCCTGTAGCAGTCATAACGTTGCCATATTTTTATGGATTAAACAACTCACATGAATGATTATCATCACAGGACGACTACGGGTGGCGTGTTCTCCCTATTTCAAAAATTATGGTCACGCTTAGAGGTAAAACGTCAATTGTTTCAATACAACAGCTTGAACACTCCTGTCTCAGCCACTACTTTGCCATATATTAATGGATATTGAAATAACTTACCACACCCTTTTTTCCCCGCTTTGAAGAAGGCGGCATGTATCAGTCTTTTTGCTCTTTTGCACGTCCTTACTTCTGCCCGTCTGTACGCCTGTACGAAATGGTCTGTATTAGTCATAACTTTGCCATGTATTCATTGAGTTTAAAATAACTTTGCACAAATGTACACCATCATTAGACGACGGGTCTCGTGTAACACCCGTCTCCCTACCTCAAATTTCAAGGTTACACGATCGAATTCCATAAAACAGCATGTGTTGGACATAAGCGGAGAGAACAGTGGTAAATGGGGGCATCCGTGGCATATGGAGCCATGTGTTATTAAACCTTACATAATTCCGACATACTATATTGAACTGGAATTGAACTTCAATTCGTGCCGAGAGTCCATAATGAATAAAATTGGATTCTTATGTTCTTTTATCATAGCAATGCGTTTTTAGGAAAGGTCTAGACATTGATGCATTTAAATCAAGCTTTAAGCGAGAGTTGTTATGTGCGATTAAAATCTTGTTGTTGACGAATTACCGACCATTAATGAAGATTACCTTCGTAGAAATTACAGAATTGTTTGTGCCATCAAGCGAAAAGAAATACCATTAAAAATGACAAACATAATATAAAATAATATAAATATATCTGAAATGGAATAAACTAAAGCCTAACTTGGGTCATAGTCATCAACACATGTATTTAGTTGTTTTCGTTTTAGTTCACCTGACGTACCGCCAATTCACTCATATGTACATAATCATGAGTTCATGGGATAAATGTAATCAGAAACAAAACTGGTCTTCTTAAACACTAAGATGCAAAATATATTTAGACAAAAATGTCGTAAGGAATCTATTACATACGACCAGCCAATTAACTGAGTTCTATCTCGCGATATCGACGTTGTCAATCTCTCATAAGAAAACAGACAGTGTAATAAGGATTTTTATCATCACAGAGGGTTGTTCGCTGAATATTGTGTCATTATTTTCCTCTCTTGTACGTTATGTGTTTGCGATTGTTTGGCGGAAATAAGCAATAACATAGGCGCACATTGCATTTGCTTGTTTATGGAGCTGGGCAGAATTTGTGTCGCCTGGTACAGACGTTATAATAAAATTACTCACAAAGGTCAGATGTGGTAAATCTTAATGTAAGTACAAAATGGGTAAATGTTCTTGCAATTTGCGTCGTATACCTAATTTACGGATTACTGGTTTGCGATCATATCATTTTCCCTGTGCTTTTATGCCTGCGTTTCTGGTTTAGATTGTCAAACAAATTGTGCCCAATGTATTGCATCAAATACACAGTTACTTCTCAAAGTCACTTACGACGGACAACATTGTATTATAAAAGCCCCCCCCCACCCATTAGCACTATATAGGTGAGATAAAACAGTGCGAAACTTTCATGTCCAGCGTGCCACATGATATACAATCGTCGCTTTTCATCTGTTACTATATGTAAGTGAGCGTGATAGGTGATGTATGTAAGACGGTAATTGCCTTAGTTGTTACTGATTGAGAGCGTTTACGACCATTAGAATTCAGCACACAATCAATGACGTAAACGCATCCATGGACTTATCAATATTCGAGAGAAGTGAATTACGTTGAGAAGGCGACTTGTCTGCATGATGAAATATCATCATAACCAGCCAGTTAAATCTATGACTTTAGAGATGGCCATGGGGACACACTAACACCATTTTAGCCAGTAATCCACACACTTTCTGAAGTTAAATGCTTGTGTGATAACTACGATTTATTCGTATTATTGTTTTTATTATGGAGTTATATTATTTATATATTCTATTTTTCTCAGTGTGATAATTATACCGTAATATTTATAATATAACCTTATGTGATTATGAGCGTGTATTTACGCGCAGTTCAAAATAGTATCTACACTTTGACATCTTTCCATAGTCGCATTAGATAAAGGCAACACGTGTTATGTATAGTTGCTGAAAAAAACTTATAAAAATTACTTTTCAAATAGCGTTCGTGTGAGTAACGTGTTATAAGCCGCGATGAATTCCCATATTTTGGTATACAAGCGGCAAGTTTAGATAGATCCAAATCCCACCATTCTTTCAGTGCCTAACACATTTTGAAATAGGCAGAAACAACCACGCCTCGAGGAGATTTTCTGCTAATTCGATTGTCTTTTTCCTGTAGATTCCGCGAGTCAAGAACACGAAGTCTTGTAAACGCCATGGCAACCGGTTACATTTCATGGCCGCGTGATGTTCCGTTTGGTAAAGAAAATCAACATGTATATCAAAATATATGTGGGTTAATAAATTAAATATAGTAATCGTCGTAAATAATTATGTTGGAGTTGTGGAACAAACTCCTGGACCTTATGATAATGCAGCCTTTCCTTTCACGCTGAAGGACCTAATAAACCTCGGTACACATGCACTAACAACCATATTTAATTATTGGAAAATATATGTCAATTAACTCTGAACAGAGACAACGCACATATTTTAAGTTTCTCAAGCAAACGCAGTAACTGTTTAAAGAGGTGATTGCCAGCCACTAAGACGAGATTTCTTGCCAATCAAACGGTTGACATTTCGTTCCGTCCACGCTTGTATGCCATTTATTAAGTAATTCAGAGCTGTCCTCGAGGACTCCAGAAATAGCAATCGTTTGCAGGCAGACGAGACGATATGGGGGTCTTTAGAACAATTTCTTTTAAACTGATCACTTCTGATTGAAATCTTTCTTCTAATAAATCCAGCGCAGTCATTTGTTTCCGGTGACAATGGTCTGTACATTCAAGTCATTCGAATTGATCATTAAATCGGCGGATTTAAACGCGTGCGTCAACTTGTAAGACTATTCTGTAAATTTCATTAAACGATCGGCATAACTTCTAGTGTACACCTAACATTTAAGAAGCCTTTCAGAATGCTCTCCGCAGACGCTGAGTTCCAGAACGTCCCTAAGAGAGGCCAATTATTTGCTGAACATCACGAAAATGTTACGAATGAAAAGTTTGGTGTCCGAATTAATAATATTATAAAAAATACAAACCGATATTATTTCGATTCGATCAAGCAACCAGAAATTTGCAGAAGCGTTGTGATCTGACACGTAGCGAAAAGACCACGAAACACTCCGATTTTACCCACTTCATGAACCTTTCTGAAGCCTAGTGGAAGACTGGTTTAAATTTCTCATTTTCGTTGATACAACAACCTTTCGATAGAAGCATAAGAAATTGATAATAAAAAAAACTGACAAATGTAGGTGGAAATAATGCTGTGTATCCAATCTCGAATCTATGTAAAACCCAATATCAGGCCGATATACACATTTATGTCGGAACTTTCTCGAGTAATTAAAAAAGCGCTGTGTCTATTCCCTCATGGCTTTCGCATTTTATATCGCGCTTAATTAAAAAAAGGTAATGTCAGAGCAATACATCTTTTAAAAAAAATCATCGGCATGCATTTTTCCCCTGTAAATGATAGTAAAGTTTACATGTTGGTTGCTGATAATTGTTGAAAAATTTGAGTTTGTGACAAGAATACGTTATTTCATGTTTTTTGCAGTTTGATGTGTTTTCGAACGGTTGTGAATTGTTACATATCCGCCACTTCTATCTAAAATCCTGTACCCGCGCCTGCATTAAATGTTTTAAAGGTGTGGCTTTTATAAGTTATATATGTTTACAAAATTGCGCAATTCGTGCTATTGTTTTGTATGAATAATCAAAACAGGAACCTCGGGGGTTTCATTTCGGTTATTCCAAAAGCATTGCAATATATTGTTTAGGTATTAAACTCACTTACGTACGAATGATCCATTTTGATTTTGGTAAACCGCTTATATTTCCAAGAAAAACTGCCATTTGTACATGCTTTGAAACCTCGCTTTCAGACATTATTGATGACATCATTTTAAATACGTAATTGGGCAATAGCTAATAGCTTTCACATAAGACCAATGTGATAAATCGGTGTTACTGGTACGCGTTGATGCTTGAAAACGTTGTTCTCGTGTTCTATTGTACACCTTATCTTTCTGCTTTCAGATACGGTAATAAAGTCCCAAAGACGGAGTTCGGGACAATCGTCGGCAGTCTCTGCTTACTCAGTGGTGTTCTCGTAATCGCGCTTCCGGTTCCGGTGATCGTCTCAAACTTCAGCCGGATCTACCTCCAAAGTCAGCGGGCAGACAAGCGCAAGGCGCAAAAGGAAGGTGTATGTGTTTTCTGTGTAGTGCTGACTTACAAAGTCATCCTAAAAGTATCGCAATATGCGGTTGTGCTATTGCCGTCATGTGAAATTCAGACTGATTTTCAAATAGATACCATTTCTCATTTAGTGAAGCAACTTCGAACAATGTTTTAAGTATTTTAGTGGGTTTTGTTATCTATGATCTAAAGATAACAAATGTATGTTTTTATGTTCGTTCAGGTGAGTGCTGTATTGTGTAATATATGAATTCTGACAATAACTTTTATGTTACAACGTTATACCTTGACATGTAGACCCTGTTTGTTCCGGAAAAACACGCATTGATAAAAATGTTATTGAAGGTAAAGTTGGTCTGTATATGGTCACGTGTATATTTCGAATGGTAGATAAACACAAAATTCTCAAATTAACTCGTGTCACCGAAGCTTTATTTAGTAATAATTTGTCGATGAACATTTATTTTTAAATACCTCAAACTTTTATTATATTAGTAAACGCCGTTTGAAAAGCATAGTTGTATTTTTAAGCCGAATATATGCACCAGTATATTGCATAACACAATAAATCGTGAGAGCTGACAGCGTTTTCGTCTCCTATCCACTTTTTGTAGGAAAAGGTAATACCATTTTTGAGTATTTGTTAATTGTTCGAGGCCTATTTTGTTTTATTTAGTTAAGAAGTAAAACAAAGTGAAACTTAATGCAATAAAACAGTAGGGAACATAGCCCATTAACAGTTTTTAAATTAATGTGCAATAGTAACATTCAAGGTTATACACTCAATTTAATAGTGATATTCATTAATAATTTCTTAATTTCTTCTAAAACGCGTCGTTCTACTTCTGAATATTATATTAACATCGACTTCCTTTGTCTTTGCTAATGATGTAATTAAGCTTTAAAACATGTACGTAAATTAAATTTCTTAGTTGCAAAACAGGCCGCTTCTAGACAATTTCAGAAAGTGATATATTGCGACATTCATCATTTGCTTCTAAAACAGGTTCTGTACAACAGGATAATTATTGTTTTATTGTGCACCTAGACAGGTCTGCTAACAATTATATATTTTGGAACTTATTATGCTCGCCTAATATTGCTGAACAACAGTCTGTTCGATACACACATATGTTCAAATGCGTTTACAGAACATATAACGATGAAGATAATTTTATGCAATTTAATTACGCGCTTTTGTTGTCAGCAACGTAGTTTTTTTTATTAAAACAATAACATATCAGTTCCGTGATGGCCAGAGTTGTGCCAAGTTCAATATTAGTTGTCATACGTAATGGTGTCCGTGTCTTTGTGCATTGTTTAACACATATACCGTTAATTTAAAAAAAGGCATCGGTCGTCGGTTTGTATGGCCCACCTTAGCTCCAGTAGTTGTTACAATCCAATCAAGGATGACGTTCGTATCGCATTGTCGGACTTAAAAGCTTGGGTACGCATGTATGCCTTCTTCTAACCCGAAAACTGCTTGTCACATGTCATTACTCTTCATACGAAAAATATAGTTAACTTAGTACAATGTGATATCGCACAGTGACAGGAACTTAACTCAAATATATGCTATGCATAACTAACTGCATAGGCTTGGTTTACATAGTAGACCTTAGGCTGACAATAGACTTTTCGCCCACCCCTAAGGTAATTTTGGGCACTATGTTTTTTCACGAAAGTATCAGTCCTATCATATCGTTTGCGATCGGCTGAACAATGGCGGTTGGTTATTTTAAGATTAAGACCATCTTTTAATGTAAACTGTTTGACGAATATCACTTTAAGGCTGTTCGAGCTTTTAATTCAACATTCATTGAAGGATTTAATATATCTTGGCACAAATGTAAATCTATTTCGGACGATATGTTACTCACAAAAGATCAGAACGCTTAATAAAAAGGAGGTCATGCTTAAAGGTTGAAAATGGCATGTAAATGCTAGAAAAGGGCCTGCTCGAGCTACAGTTTTCTCATGTATACACGCATTTCAAAACAATTTGGAACAAATGTTATCCCCTGTATGACAATGTGTTACACATCAAAACCAGATAACTTTTTTTTAAGATCAAGGTCATACTTCAAGGTCAAATGTCAAAAATAGCGTTTTCATTTTAATAGGGCTTGTTCGAGCTATTTTATCCTCATGTATTGAAGGACTTCATTATATCTCGGCACAAGTTTTTGCAACTTTATTTTCAGACAAAAACAGGAGAAAATCGCCGTTTTCGCTCTCAAAGTCGTACCATTTGCATCTATTAAATCACCAAACTTTTTGGAATGGTTTGTCGACATAAAATGGAAGCCACTTTAGATAACCAGCAGCTGTCGCACCAGGCACTTTTGATTTATTGCCCTTCGTTTACACAAAAAACAAACGAAATTCACCGTTTCCGCTGCCTTATCTATAAACTTATCATTGAATCTTCACCAAACTTTCTGCACATGTTTCTTGACATCAGCTAAAGGCCAATGTTAACCAACCAAATCGCACCAGACACTATAAAGTTATTGCCCTTTTGTTTAAAAACAATGCACAATTTGCAGTTTTATCTCATTTACGTTTTACCAAATCACCACCAAATAGTCCAGACCTGTATGTGACCATAAATGGAAGTCAAGTCTGATAAACAGCGGTGAAAAAGGCATAACATGGATTCCATTTTTTACGACGGGCATATATTTCTATGGTATTGTTATATTTTACATCGGATAATTATAAAGATAATATAGAGTCATATGTTAACGTCATAATTCAATGTCAAGGGTAATATTCTATGCTAATTTATTCTTTGATGCTGCTATATTTGCATTGAAAACCCATTCTGGTCCGCTTATGCAGTTTTGATTACACATCACTTTATGGTACTGTTTGAAAGAATAGATACTGATGGCCTTAAATAGTAGTTCTGGTTCATTTACTTTGACTCATAATTTTCGTAATAAAACGATATAATAATACAATTACAATCGAACTTCCATTTAGCGTTTTTTATGTATTTGCTTATTGTGAAGCTGAATTAACTTTATTCAGTCCTTTGTGAAATAAACAACAGCCTTTGTTTTTTAATTATCCATAGTTAGTTGCCATATACCCAAGCTCCAGGTATTGTCGGTCTAATTTTGTTGTTCATTTCGGACTTTCATAATGTGACGAGTGAACTCTCTTATGTAAGTATTATTTTCTTGTTAGGCAGAATAATTTCGAAGCAGTATAATCTGTGCTGTTCCTCTTCATTTCAGTCAAATGTTGCCGTACATGTCTCAATTCTACTTTTAAACGTTTTGTCGTTATATAAAGCAATTGCATATTGAACGTCAAAATTTTAATAAATGCATTAACTTTATAACAGCCTTCCGTTGACATTGAACGGTTACAAGTTACCAAGTTATCAGATTACTCTCGGAACGCGACAATGTTACCAAGTGTCGTAAAGATTCAATACAAGAAAAAGCAACAGTTTATATCACATCCACACTATCAATTGTAAATGTTTAACAGACGATGGACTTTTGGGAGGATTCCCAATTAAATGAATATATAAATGACAAAATAAACAACCCTTACGTAACTGTGAAGCCATCATACTTGGTAAACATGTGGCTTTCAAGAAAAACAAGTGTAATATATTAAACCTGGGTAGGGAGCAAAGACCATAGAAGCCAGCGGTATATACTTTCATATTGGTTCGCCACCTTATAATCCAAAGTCTGTATTTACTTTTTTGTCAGCATTATTTCGCCTTTTTGTTGTACCAAAATTCATTTATCCTAATGTTTTCCCACAAGCATCGCCCACAATGATTGCCGTTTTAGCCTACATTGGTCCACTTGATAAATGTAGCCATATCGGCCAAGTGTCTTTTGTATAACAAAACTGAGGCTTACATAGGATTACTTCTTTCGCTGATCGTTAATATAAAACAAAATCGAATATTGTTGACAATTTGTTATGTTTTTATATTAGTTTTTTTTATGGTGAATTTTAGAGGGCTAGGGGCAACTTATCATCTGATAAATGATATTATTGATGTGAGATTTCTATTTCAGATGTATTTAATTTGAAGTGGAGATATACTTCTATGATTTTTCAACATCTACTTGTATTGATTTGGCCTTTAAAATCTTCTCAAAAACTTGAATGCAGACGATTTCATTTTGCTTTCGGTCGGTGAGTTTATTGCACTATTGTTTTTCTTACAAAATATAATCTACTGTGTCATCTTCAAAACAAAAAGCTGATACTGATGCGATTTTTGTAGCAGCAAGGCTCGGTCTTTGAATGAAAAAAGTGAAAGCATGAAATTTACAGAAAATGCATTTATCGTTTAGTATGTACGTCTTCAGTGCATGTAAGTGCATATGTCCTTTTAAAAGCTGGTTTACATTAAGACTTTTTATTACTTATCTTATTCATGACAAAGAAATTTTCTTGATGTTCAGTCACATCTCGTTAATATTCCGATATCGTCTGCTACAAATACATGCCCCGCGAATGTACTTTTTGTAAGCCCAATTTGCAATTAAGCCCGTTTGCGCATGATTATTTTTGATTTCCTATTACATTAAACAAAAGAAGTCTCTTTCCATCGCATCGCCTTTAAACTATATCGACTTAAATTATGTGCGATGCTACACGAGATCATTAACTGCGATAAATGGGAAAGTTATATGGTTTTTTTTCTGCAAATCAAGACTTTCGAACGTGATTTTTTTTTTACCAGAATGTCTAAGATTTCAAAAAACATAGTGCATTGAGAGAAGCCAATTTAATTGTATGGCATTTGCGTAACATCGTAACGAAACTTTTGATTGATCTGTTGGTGGTGCAATTTGAATAGATTGCAACAATTAATCGGGTATTTAGGCAACATTCGAGCATTTTCTGTTTTTGTCAAGACACATCGTAACGGGCTGCCATGTGTAATGAGTATTTACAACGGTGTGTTCACATTCATTATTTGCCATGAAAATGAAAAAAAAGATGTGTTATTCCCTAATGTTTCTGTCGGACTTTTGGTTTCAATTGGGACTACACTTTCTCAATCCATCTGTTTCCAGTCACGAAATCTTCTGCAATCGACGCCTTGGTTTCGAATAGTGTTTTTGCAACTTAAAAGGTACATACTCATGTATTTTATCTGAAAAGTTCTTAATATCTTTATTCAAACAATTCAAGCATCTTGGATTACAACACATTACTAAAGAAACGTTTGGGCTAACAAACATTAAAAAAAAGATTTATGACTTCGCTTGGCCTGGACTTGAATCTGCGACTGCTTATTAAACAGGCAGTCCCTTAACAACTTGACAATCCAAATGTACAACCATAGAAGTGAATTTTAACAGCGATGTGATATTGCTACATGTTATCTCAAAAATACTGAAAACAACGTAACAGAGGCTTGATTATTGTATCTCTTTTAAAAGATGGTATTTTTTAACGAAAGCATAATTTATGTCAAATACATGTTTTTGATATAGGCATGCATATCTTCATAAGTCAAAGTCTCAAATTTTGTATTGATATTAAATAATGAAGAAAGTTTGTCGCTTGGTATACCATTTCTTTACGCACGATATCAAGAAAACCCTTTGCCATACGATCATCAAATCTTGTGTATTCCGGTAACTTGCGATGACAAAAAGACGCCTTCTGATTTGTAAAGGGCTTGTGACGAAAACAAATGTTTCAGGGCGATTTGTAGAGTACGCTTTGGTCTCCAATCATCAAAATACTTTCGACAAAAGAAAGACGCCTGTTTAAAGGTCAAAGATCAATGTCGCCGTGTGACAAAAAAATATATCATGACAATAAATGCAACACTATCATATCAAGGAAAGATATCAATAAATGTTCATGCACTCAAAAAGTTACAATATTCGCCTTAAAGTCTATCATGTTTATTATCACTGTTACTAAGTGTCCATCACATTAAGTTCCATCGGATATAGTTTAACTATTGGTCGTGTAAACAGTCCATTTGCGGTTTTTACGTGAGCTTAACGCGAGAGTCCATCATTGCCCAGGATCAGCTCTTGAACGACGCCCATGTTCATCGCAACCTCGGCGAGAAATCGTCATGTACAATGATAACATCACCTACTCGTATAGTCTGCTCGGTAGTCCATCCAGTCTTATAGTGCTCGCGTAGGGACGTCAAGTATTCATGTTTCCAGCACGCCCAGTATTGGTCGATGACTCGTCTGTGTTGGTCAAAACGCCGTGCTCCGTTATCTCTGGTAAGATTGCGCCCAATGATATCGTCTGCATCGGCAGTGACGTCATCCGCTTGCCGTACAACAGATGAGCGGGTGTTAACGGCTCTGGATCATCACGTGAAATTGAAACGAATGTCAGCGGTCTGTCATTGATAGTTGCCTCTTCTTCAGTGACGACTGTCTGCAGTGTATGTAAGTCTACTGAAGCATTACCAAGTACTTTCTTTATGGTCTTCTTCGTGATGCCTATTAGCCGTTCCCACCAACTACCATACCAAGGTGCGCGTTGCGGTATGAACTTCCATTGTGTGCCCTGTACTGCAAGACACGCCTTAGTGTTGTGTGTCAATCGGCGAATGTGACTCGCCGCAGCTCGGAAGGTGGTCGCATTGTCTGACTTCATGATCTTCGGTACGGATCGTCGACTGACAAACCGTCTAAATGCCAGCATGAAGGTTTCTTCAGATATGTCGGGAACAACTTCAAGGTGCACGGCTTGGGTACTGGCGCAGGTAAATAGGCAAATGTACGCCTTCTGTATACCTGTTTTCTCTCTGACGTGAAGGGCGCCCGTAAAGTCTTCGCCGGTAACAGTGAACGGTGCCTCGTCAGAAACTCTGTCTTTCGGCAGTGGATGGGAGTTAGGCGCTCTTTTGGGTCTGCTGTTGATCTTCAAGCACGTAGTACATTTCCTTAAAATACTCTTGACTCGCTGGCGCATTGAAGGTATCCAGTATTTTTGCCGTATGGGTGTTACTGTCTGCAAAACGCCGGCATGTAACTGGCTGCAATGAGCGTCTCTAATGATCAACGTCGTAAATTGAATACGTGTAGGCAGGATATACGGGAATCTTGTATCTGCAGGTATTCGTGCGTTGTGAATCCTCCCGCCACAGCGAATGCATCCATCATCGTCAATGTAGTGACGTAATTGCTTAATGATCAACTGGCGTATGTTGTTATTTTTAAGCTCTGTCATTACGTCATTGTAGCTCTGGTTCTGGACTCTTCGTATCAATGCTTTCTCAGCAAAGTTAATCTCATTCACAGAAATACCACCGAGTTGTCGAGTTTCTGGTGTTGATCGGCAATTGCTTACGAATCTGTATACGAAAGCAGTAGTACGAATTAAATTCCGACAACTGCTAAATCTTTCGCAATCGTTAATGAAGTGAGAATCAGTAGCTGACATCACGTTGGAGGTCTGTACGCACACGATTTCATCATTATCATCATCATCTTCTGTTTGTTTTCCTCTTCTTCTTTTTCTTCTTCTTTTTCCAACAAAACTGTCGTCATTGCTGCTGTATTTCATGACGGCCATTTACTTTTGTCATTCAGCCATTGCGGACCTTCTATCCAAAGAATGCTTTTCTTAAGTTGAGACGCTAAGATGCCGCGTGTCTGGAGATCCGCCGGATTGTCGGCTGTCGGACAATACCGCCATTTTGCGTCTGGGACGAGCTTCCGGATCTCTTCTACCCTGTTCTTGTCAAAACGTTTTAATTGTTTTGCAGAATGTATCCAATGCAGTGTGATCTGACTGTCAGACCAGCAGACTACTCTCTTGCAAAGAACAGCTTTCATCACGTGCTGTGCGACACGTGCGCCAATGAGCGCCGCCATTAATTCCTGCCTCGGTAGTGATAATTCCTTTACTGGCGCCACTCGGTTCTTGGCAAAGACGAACGCTGAACTCGATGATGTGTTCAGGTTTGCGACTGCGCCGTACGCACGTGTACTGGCGTCAACAAACACGTGTAACACGTTATCTTCATCGACCATGTTTGATAGGCTGTCAGGTGTTTTGTTCACGTTCCAGAATTGGTGTGTCCCACGCATAATTCTGTTTTCATAGGTCCTGAATCAGCAACTTTGCACGAATGGTGACTGGGGCTAACATGCCAAGCGGGTCATAAATCTTCGTATGCTGTAGAATTCCACGCTTAATAGCATTTTCCTTGGAATTAATTGAGCGCATGACAAATGACATCTGGTCTATTTCCGGTTCCCATAGCAAACATAACACCTTTATCACAGCATCCTTGTCTACGACATCTTCAGCTTCTGCTATAGTCCTCAGTGCGCTTAAAGGAGACGTCCATGATCGCAGGTTAAAGCCGCCGGCTGCCATTAAATCACGTGCGTGGCGGAATTACTTCAGTACATCAAGCCCTGATGTGAAACTTGAAACGACGTTGTCGACGTATAGGTCATTGCTGATTGTGCTCGCCGCTGGGTTGTCTTTGTTCATGGTCAAGTGCTTCAAAATTGTTGCGCTTAGAATAAATGGGGAACACGTTGCTCCAAATAAAACCGCTCGGAAACGGTATGTCGTCAGTGGACTGCATGGGTCTGTAGGATCCGACAGCCAAAGGAATCTGGTGACATCACGATCATCTTCATGTAGCATAACGTTGAGGAATGCCTTCTCTATGTCAGAGACAACACCGTACTTACCTACTCGAAACTTTATCAGTAGCAGTGTGAGATCATTGAGTTCCGGTGGTCTTGACATTAAACAATCATTGAGACTGGCACTTCCGGTTGCTTGTCGACAACTACAATCGTAAACAATTCTCATTGGAGTTGTAGCAGAGTCCGTTTTAACCCCATGATGTGGAATATAGTGAAAACGAGCCGGTGTGTTATCGTTTTCGACCCGTTCAATAAATCCGCGTCTCTCTTGGTCATTTATGATCTTGCTATAGCAGACAAATGTTGCTGGATCTTTACTAAGTCTTCTTATGCTACTTTCCGTTCTCTTTCTTGCTACTTCGTAAGTTGTAGGTAGAGTAGCGTGTTCCTCTTTCCATGGTAATCATGCTGTGTATTTACCGTCTGCAAATGTAATACACGTGTCTTGGTAGCTTTTCATATGGTCGACTGCGCATGTCTGTTCTGCGTCTTCCAGTTTGATGCCCAACGTCTCGATATCCCAGAAGCGTGATACATCTGTAGCTACATGTGCAGTGATAACATCCATAACGCTCGTTCGATGATTTGCGCCTTCCGGAAGTGGCCCTGACAAGAGGAAACCAAGATAAGATCCAACTGCAGAAGGGCCGTCGCCTCTGATGATTTCATCACCAACGATATCCCAGTAATGGTCGGCACCGATCAAAACGTTAATCTCCACCTCTGCTTCTGATGTAATTGGGTGTGCCAGCTTAAGGCCTCGGAGATAAGGAAGATCTTTAACAGATGACCGGAAGTTGTTGGACAGTGGTTTTGAAATGAAGGGTACAATCAACACACGTACTGGGATCTTTTCACCATCGTCCGCTACCAATTGCACTGTGGATGTGTCCAGTCGTTGTGTCTTCTGGGCTCGGTCTCCAAACGCAGATAGATGAATGACGTCAGAACATTCACGCTTCAAGTGCAGACAATCGGCCAAAGCCTGTGTGATGAAAGACCGCTGTGCTCCTTCATCCATTTAAATGTTAGCGTCTAAGCACAACCCGTGCGAATACACTGGCGCTACCGCAGTTTTTAGCAGCACGTTAGAGGGGGCCGATTTTGCAGTGGTGTGAAGCACTGTAGCACCGGTATCATTGATACAAGCACTTCCGGTACTTTTATTCGGATGACTTCTGGTAACGGCTGTTCCGTTTCCTGTGGACGGCGTCTTTGCGTGTGTATTCTCGCACAAACTCGTGTGGTGTTTACGTGCACAATGTCTGCATCTCCATGACGATGGAAGTCTTTCACTGAATGTCTGTTGCTTAAACAATTAAAACACAGTTTCTTGTTCTTCACAATAGATACTCTCTCGGGAGTGCTACTTACAGAGTGACAGTTACCGTTATGTTGTTTCCCGCAAAATACACATCCTGTTAGTCTCTTCTTACTTTCACGCTCACTGACCGTCATTCGCGTATCGGCATCGGTTCGCTTCTGTCGGTTTTCGTTCATGTGGGCACTTGAATGGAAGGCTGCTGTCGGAAATGATGTGTCGCGGATTTCATGACTGTTCCCAGCTTCCATAATATCGATTTCGCGAAAAGTTGCTTGCCTCAAATTTAAGAGAGTCCACGTTCGGGTTTTATTTTCTCGGGCTAGAGTTCTGCGGGTTTCCGACGGTAGTCTTTCTAAAATAATAGGAATCAACAGATTACCGTAGGAATCCTGTGTCTCTCCAAGTGCCTCTAATCATCGGATGTTGGTTTCCAGACGATCGTAGAAGTAACGAAGCTCTCGGATGTTTGCGGCGGATGACGGCAGCTGTAGTAAATAAGACATGTAGGCAGCGGTGATCTTCTGAATCTGTCCATACCGCTGTTGTAGTAAATTTACAGCTTGCTGGTAGTTGGCGTTACTAAGCGTAAATCCCTCAATTGTTCTGGCAGCTTCGTCTTGCATAAGGGATTTCAGGTATGAAAACTTCTGTATGTCAGGTAAGCGGGGGTTGTTGTGTACGGCGGATGAAAACGAATCCCAAAACGTAGGCCAGTTCATTATTTCACCGTTTAAAGTCGGTAGTGTTAATTTTGGTAAATGATGTGGCATCTGCAGCTGTTCGTGTACTTGCTGTATCATCTCGCGCGGTTCCTGTACAGCTGGGACTTGTTTGTGCGGCATCAATGACTGGTTAGTGTTTGCAGCTTCATGTTCAAGGCTAGCGGGTGGGGCGCTCAAACCGTGTTTAGCGTTTGCTGAATGATTCTAATATCTGTGCAACTTTAATTTCAGATGAAAACTGTATGCAGCTGTTTCTCTGAGCTCCGCAATGTTTTCCGTGTCGGTGGTGTTTGTAATCTTCTCGTCAACAGACTTCAACAATGCAAGAACGTCATTGATCATTTCAGCTCAAATTCATCGTATGAGTTATTTTCCTTTTCCGTTTCTAGTTGCACGAATAAATCTTCAAGCGTAGCCCTATGTCCGTCTCTTGCTGCTAATAACTTCTGTAGGTTCTTTTTTGTAATCACGACACCAAAATGTGCGATCGTAATAGATATCTAAGCGTTGTGTAGGTTCGTACCTTTATCTGAATTTCAAAAAGTAACGTACAGTAACAAGTACATAAATATGACGTCAAATAAATCGGGAACGTATGCGTCGACGTCGTGCGACGACGCGCCAAGATCCTAACAACTTGCGACAAAAGAANAGACCTTTCCCAGCAAGAAATTCAGCGTTGAGTAAAAACGAACCCGTGTAATTAAAAACTGTTCCTTAGTAATTGAAGTCATCAACTATATCTAACTTTTCATCTTTAAATGACCATTTTTTATTGTTCAAAGTCGATCCTCTTTTTCTAAATACCATTACCTTAGTTTTGCTGATATTAACTTCTAGACCCCAAAGATCGCAATATTCACTAAGGTTGTTAATACTTTGTTGTAGGTCAGTTACAGACTTGCCGAATATTACCATATCGTCAGCAAAAAGCATAAGTATAAATATCAAGTCATCATATGAAAGTCCAGAATTGATTTTTTTTTTCTAAAAATAAAGGTCATCTAAGAATAGAGAAAACAGCACCGGCGAGAGTACCTCCCCCTGTTTGAGTCCAATCGCACAATTAAAGAAATCCGAGTATGAATTACACATTTTTACACAGCATTTAACTTGATGATACATGTCTTTGATGAGCGTTAATAATTTACCGCTAATACCTGCGTTGTAAAGCTTATACCATAGTCCATTTTAATAGACCGAATCAAATGCACGTTTCATATAACAGTACAGACGTCCGTTTGAATTCACGACATTTTGAAAAATAGCATTTAGTACAAATATAGCGTCAGTAGTCGAACGGCCCTTTCGGAAGCCGAATTGTTCGTCACTTAAAATGTTATTATTTTCAGTCCAGTTATTTAAACGACTGTTTAGAATGCTCGTAAAAAGTTTGGACATGCAGCTTACCAGAGCTATCCCCCTATAATTACGCACATCGTTATGGTCATTCTTTTTAAAAACAGGCACAATGAACCCCTTGGACCATTCTGGAGGAGAATGCCCAGAATTTAATATAGCATTAAATATCTTTAATATATGTGGTGATAATATATCTAAACTTTCGATGATATATTCATTTAACAAAAAGTCACAGCAACACGATTTATTGCGTTTAAGCCGTTGAACTGACTTATCGATTTCGTCAGTGTTAATTGGACTATCTAGTTTGTGTTAAAATTATAAGAACTGCAAAATTGTTCTGCTTGGGTATGATCTACGTGTTTAAAATCGTTCTGGAGAGAGTGAAAATAATTATATATAAAAATCATCAATGGACAACGAATCACTTATGCTGGTTTTATTTTTACTAAAAAGCTTCCAAAAATCTTTCGGCTTTGAGTGTCTAAGACTAACGATTTCTTTTTATTCTTTGCTTTTATGTTGCTGACGTTTCGATTTAACAGTACGTTTGTATAATGTTTTCTTATTTATCATAAGCATTCTATCGATATCATGGAAATCACAAAAGTCGATGTTTCCTATCAGAAACTGTATTAAAGTGATGATGTATGGGGATTGCGCGCTGGTATAATTACAACCTCGGTTCTATGCATTCGTTTTGTTGATGCGATGTATGAGATATGCGTAATTATGAAGTCCACATCACCGTTTTAGATTGTGCATGTGCATGTAATTAATAACGACAACTTGGGTTAGGTTTTGGTCTGTCTGTCTGACATAATGGAAATTTGTTTCTATCACATTTTTCAGTTTGTATTATATTTGATTAGCTTATTGAATATTTGTAAGTGAAGGGCATTTATGTACAAACAAACATTTCAGAAGGAATTCACTTTTCTTTGCCGTTGTCTCTTTAACTTTTAATGGTTTTCATTCCAGAAGCCTGTGTGTCATGCATTCATATGGCAAAGAACGCAAGTTTTATACATCGATTTTCAATACAACTTTTAATAGTAATAATAATAGATTGTTTTATTATTGAACACTTTTGGCTGACCTTAAACATGTTTTTCATTACAGAAAGCCCGCCAGGCATGAATCCGCATGGCAAAGAACGCTTTCCTCAACAGCGGCATGGACATCGGTCATCAATATGCAACACTACCACTTATAAAACTGTTTGGAGAATACAACAGTGAGTGCATAGAGATCGTTGTGTTGTTCTTTTTCTTTAAGCCAGGGGTTGTTAGTGTTGTCGTTTTTGATGTTGTTTGTTGAAAGTTAATATGCAACACCACCACTTGTTTCATGAAGTTTCAGACGTCAGGTAAATGACCCGTTATTTTTACCAACACATTTAACAACAATCAGCTGCTTTTTAAAGATTAAATGGAATAAAGTGAAATAAAATTACACGCTATATTTTTTGGAAATCATCTGCCTTCTGGAGGCATTAAACATTGCATTTGTAGGTCCATCCATCATTCCCTCCGTCTGACATCACATTCGGATGATTGGTTTGTCAACTCATTTAATGTCTTGGTGAATCCTGCTCATGCTGTCATAGTTGAATGACCTTAATGTGTAGAGGCTCATAAAAAAAAGAAACTATTGGTGTGACAAGATCTGGTAGAATTATGGCGCTGTGTGTGTTTTTCAAAAGAAGAATATAAAGTCCAACAATTCCATGTTTTCAACTCCTGTTTCTAACATTTTTACATTTGAATGACCTTTAAACGTTGATGAAAAAGGAATTTTGGCGTGTGTTATATTTGTCTTTAAAACAGCATGTTGATATAATCTGAAGGGAGCGCAAACAAATAAACAGTGTTTAATGTAAAATATGTAACAATAAACGGATGTCAGAAATATTTGTTATAATATATTGCATTATGAATTTAGGTGCGGCGAATCCAATGCATATCTGATCAATTTGTTTAGGCCTTAGCACTAAAATGAAAATATTCTAACATAAACTAAACAAATGGGAGCAAATATGCCTTTTCGCAACTTGTATTCATGACTACTTTTTGTTTTTAGTTGTGTAATGTTCGCCCTGTAAAGTGCTGATAACACCATGTTTTAACATTTTGCAACATTTTTCCCATAATTTAGACATGCACAACTTGATTTCAATTATCCTAATATGAGTGTGTATTGCTGGGTTGAGTTTTAATGCGAAACTTTTTGGTAATTGCATTTTTTTCCGGGAGTTGTAATTAAACGCTGCATGGACACTCTATCATTAACAATGACATCAACAATTGTATCAATTTTGTTTAAACGCATTCGGGAGCGAGCCATGCAGAACGATTTAATTAAAATGCAGCAATAAACACTGCAGCTGTAATGACTTTTATGGCTCACGGATAATTGCTTTTATTGAGATGGTTCGTCAATTATTTTTTTTATCATGTTGCATTACCGTGATAGTCCGCTAGCACTCAGAAAAAAACTAGTTAAACGGCTGAAGGTCCAGGAAAGAAAAGATCAGAATGCTTGCCCTCGTGGCCGGTAAAAAGTTCAAGTCATCTATGCAATTGCTGTGTACTGGCCAGTAAAATGGAATTCAGGCCGATGATAGTTTTGAGATAACCGTACGTTATGGCAAGTATTTTTTTTTAGACTTTCGCTGAGACAAGAAATGATTTGTGGAAATATTGAAACAAATTAAGTCTTTGGCAAAACTTTTTATAATTATTGCAGGATCGTGATTTTGTGGAGATGACCCTCACGCAAAATGAGAAGCTGTTGGAGACGCCCCCGCCCTCCCCGGACCCTTCCCTCGCCTCGCTAAATAGGAAAGGCGACCTCTTATGCTGTGGCCGCAAGCTCCCTGGGAATACGCGCTTTCTCATGGGAAAGGTACTGTAAAAAGACATATAAGTAAAAGTACAAATGCTGTCAACAGTGTTAAACTTGTTTTACCCTAAGAAAGCATGATTAGTGATCCCAAAGCTATATGTTGATTCGAACATGATATGATTGTTTTAAAGAGGAAGAAAACGCTAAACGTTATTAAATTATACATTAAACAATGCTGAAAGTCTCCATTATGGGTGTATCACAGTTGAATAAAATTCTCAGTTCAAATGCATAAATATATGCAAGATCATATCCGATATCAAATATTTTGTTATTTACAACTGTTTAATCGTTCAAATATTAACATTTGCCAATTCTTATTCAAACACCTTTCTTGTGCAGTAATGCTTTGAAATAGACAGACGTTCACTTGCGTAATTCTCGTTGTCATGGTTTCAGAAGAAGACCAATCACCACACAGAAGAGCAGGACGAGCTGGACGACATTCATATACGACTTCCCACATTGCACCAGACCTCACGGTAAAGTTTAAACTCCGTCGATAACGTGAACAATAAGACGAACAATACCCTCATGGTAACCCATGCTGTTGTGAGCTCCACAAGCCCTTGTACCACCCTGGAAACGGACTCATCGTAAACGACACAAAAAACGAGCACCGGTAGCACAATGTCGCCCGTCTCCCATCACCCCAGTTCAAACACTGTACGCATATCCACCTTGTAACGGTAGTTATCGATGGGGCTGTGGTGTCGTTTTGTTTCTAAAGGGATCCTCATTAAAGGAAGTTCATATCTGTAGTTTTACCCTAGAGATACCTGGTCAGTTACTTTGCTGGTTTTTATGATGTTCACATATTTTAGCCACCAGCGACAGATTTTGTTCCGTGTGAAGTTTGACTAAAAACGTGATTTGAGGTTTAACGGAATAAATCAGCGAAAATGTTTCTTTTTTCTATTAAATTAAACACGATACTCTATTGTGATAATGAATGGAGTACATATAAAATATAATAAGCACTCGGCAAAATAAGAGATTTTTCGCACATTAACATTTAGATTGAGGAAGTTAAGGACATTTGGAGCCTTAATTCTGCAATGCTCCCTGTGTACCTGGGACAACTTTTGACCGACACGCGATTGTTTATGAATTGTGCTGTTGTGTACCGTAGATATGTAAAGTAAGGGTCATGCATGGTATTTATGTCTTTTGCTAAAGAAGTCACTTGTTTTTAATTAGCCACATTATAAATGTTCAAATTTTTCTGGAATTAGCCGAGACAATTGTTTTAAGTCTTGTACTGATGTTTTAACAAGGGTAACTATTGGTCTGCCCTCTGTCTGTGTGTCAGTCCTTATAAATAGGTCATGTGATTTCTTAACACGTATTAGTCTCCGATAAACCTGGCAATATTTGTATTTGCATGGTGAGAATTATAAACAGCCTGTCGTTTTTAACCAGTAGTCAAAGCTCATATACCTGTTACAAAAACAAAACACAGTAACTTACATTGCAGTAACTCAAGAAGTAAAAACGATATGATCATTTCTTCTTTAAGTCCACGAAAATGAAATGAAATAACTTAAAAATGTGTACAAGATAACGACCATTTAACGTGGTAGGAAAAGTTCAAGTAATTGAATGATTATGAGGTCATTGCCAATTTATTAACTAAAATAGTGTTTTTGTTTTCATCAATAAAAAAACCCAGTCAGTTAAAAAAACTGGGTTTATTTTATAGAGGGAATCCATCAAAAACATGATGTATTTAAACTTTGGGCAATAGACGCCGGACACAGGAAGTTGAGCTGAAAACAATATGCGCTCACTAGAGTTTGAAGAAAACCAAATTTTGAAACTTTTCGTGATTACTTAGTTTTTGGACACTTCACACCTAGATTCGAAAATAACGTTATTATTATCAAGATAAGCATGCGAACATCGTTTCATCAAAATGGAGACATAAATGTGGCCTCCATATTGATTACAAAGTTTTTCTAAGATCTGACCTGGTTACCTAGTGTTTGGACACATGAGGTCCATACTCTAACTCGGCTTGGATATTATCAAGACCAAGTTTCATCAAGTTTGAGTAATAAATGTGGCTACGTTAGGGACACAAATGTTTTTCTAACATTTGAACTCATGACTTAGTTTTTAGATTCACGTGAACCAGATTAGAAACATACTAGACATTGTAAAGGTAAACATTCTGACAAAGTTTTATTAAGATTGAGTCATAAATGTGGCCTCTAGAGTGGTAACAAGCGTTTCCTAAGATTGAACTGCTTACGTTATTTTTGGATGTACATGACCCAGAGAATATCGCGATCTAATTATTGATAAGAAGAAAACCCTTGCACAGAATCATATATATCATGGGACCGTTTCAATAAGCCTTCGTAAGTATGTTACAACTCGTTAACCAGTTTTCTTGTTTTTCTACCTGCAAATATAGACTTATTTAAACGAACAATAAACGATAACACAAAGGACAAACGTTGAACTATCATATGCGAGGACTTATGGAATGTATAATCATTAATGCCTACTTAAAAATAACAAAAAACAACTTTGTATTCAGTAAATGCTTTTGCAATCATTCGTAAGACTGGGTACATTAGGCAGGTTGGATCTGCAAACTTCTTTTATGACGCAAAAGCAGTAATCTCAATAATTCTCAACGAAACACCAGGCACGACCTTTGACCTCCAAGACCTCCAAAATGACATTTTCAGCTACATGGTTTTAACAATTATTTGTTACTTGTCTTAATTCTCTTAAAAATAAGGTGCAAAAGTAGCGATTGGCAATGACTTTGGGAACACTAGTTTGCCGATTGTGTTATGTTCACGGAAAACAGATTCGTTTTTAAATGATGTCTTTTTGTCGATTATATTTATAAGCTATATTTTGGTTATTTATGCATTAACTTGTATTATTAATTGTTTACAAACAAACACGGCACACAGTTTTGTGAGTGTGATAGTTCCATTATAAAGAATAATGATGTGCGAGTATATATATAATATTATTTGTCCATTCATTTATACATTCACATGATCCTGTTTAAAATTACTTCTCATATTAATTGGTTACGAGTTGTAAATATAATTTGCAGTAGCGTTGAAGATGTTAATTAATTAATATCAGCCATATAACGTTTTATTGTTAACATATCATTGTTATAACATTGTAAAGGTGGTCCTAATAAGAGAAACAACTTTACATACATAACATAAACCAATGTATTGGTCGATCATTACCAAAGCCCTCGTCGAACTTGTTTCTGTTCTGGACATGCACAAAGAGGTATCGAGTTTCGCCTATCCTGTAATAATTTCTTCAGGAAATTATATGAACGTTTTATTGTTGAAATTCGCTACGAAATAAGAATTGTTTAGCTCTCAGTTATGCAACTTATCGAGTATTATACAATTATATCCGTATGATGATGGATTAGTATTGCGCCAGTGTCGATTAAGAAATAATTGTTGCTGGGCCCAGCATGCCGGGAAGCCGTTTTACAAACGTATTACATTGAATGGAACAATGTGTATAATAGTGTATATCCATGAACATTTTTCTTTAAACGACACATGTTTTTAAAAGTTGTATTTCCCCTATGAGTGAAAATATGTGTCTCCGTTAGTTAACATTTAAAGTATTTTCAAATGTGCATATACTCGTATTTTCGCGAAATAAAATGATAAAGCAATATTTGCATAATGCAATCCTTATATCAATGCCTTGCCGAATAGTGGAACAGTTAAGTCACAAGCTGTGCTGGTGTGTATATTTATAATCTTTAGAGAATTATGTTAAATTGCCAACTTTAGAATTTTGAGTTTAATACACGTCTCGTAAAGGACGATGATGTCTTTATAAAATCAAAATTTATAATATCGAGATAAAATATTTCCTTGCTCCTAGATGTATAGGAAATATTACGAGCAACATGCTTTGTATTGACATTTAAAGTATTCGTTCACGTTTTTGTGGAATAAATGTGAAATTAGGATCGGACAAAAACCCAAGATTATTTTCATAACTCAATTTAATTATTAAATTTTGAATAACTGGACGCAAGACACAATTGAAGATTCTTTTTGTAAAATAAATGTGTGTTTATTCATGTGTCCTGTATCTATTTCTGGCTGTGCCTTGAATAAATATCAGCACATGGGTTCAGTTCGTCGCGAACACTCACAATATTAGGTTGCTTTATCAAGTTTCAATGCGGCTATATTAAACACATCTTGAGTGGTATTAAATGTATAAGGCTATTTTGTTCTAATTGAAGTATTAGGGAATGCCGACGGTGCGGAAATACGATAGTGTACCGAGTGATTGGAGTTGTAAAAAGAGAAAAAGTTAACTTGTTATAATCTTTATTGCTTGTGTTCTACGATGCGAGTTTTCATTTAAAGGGTCCATCTATACACACATAATATATTTTGTACGGATCAAAACAAAATATAATTCAGTTCAATAATTAAATTTCATATTATGCTTTGCGATAAACACATGCAGGTTGTATTTTGTATACAGAAATTCGTTTGTGTATACGTATCTCGTGTTTGTATTGAATAATGTGCTTCGAATGAATGTAAGTACACAGTGGTACTACAAAGTTAACAAGAAGACTAATTGGTGGATGTACCAAGTAAAGACGTTTCACTTTAAGACAAAACTGTACCTATTCTTTAAATATTGCAGTATATGAGCTCTTATCGTAGAAACAGATTATAAGGATGACGCGCTTTCTTTGAATTCTATTAAGAAAAACGAATCCACAGACGTCGTTAGAGTGATTGGAGTGGTTGAAAGAGGGCAATTTATATAATTGTTTTCAAGTATATTTCTGATGTTTGACGATGCTAGATTTTAATTAAATTGATTTGTTCATCTATGCATAGTATATGTAATGAACACGGTTTTGCAAGGTAGTAATAAATGACTCACTATTGATATGATTATGATGGTTAACATCATCGTTTTACAATATCGAGATTTCAACCATTATTAATATCATCATTATAATCATAATCATCACTAGTTCTTTCATCATTTTGTCATCATGTTCGTTTCCGTCAAATGTGTTGTACTGTCATCTATATGTTATCAAGCATCAATAATGGGAAATAAATAAATATTTTGCGAGTGGAACAAATGCAAAGACAAGTTCATGTGGGCAATATAAGGTAATTCAGACACCATTTAAACCCATGTCTTTTGGTTCTCATCATCGCCATGATGAAGATAGAAAAAAGAACAACTCTTTGTTAACAGACGATTTCCGTTGTCAGGAACAGTTGATCTGATGACTGCTGGGTTTCATTTTGATGAAGATCTTACAGATTGAGAGTGTGTCGCAATCTTTGGCAGGAAACCGAGCTTCGTCAATCATATTCCTGGAACTGAAATCACGGATTTATATTAGTGCTAATTACTTTGGGAGATTAGGATAAGATGAGAGAGGTGCTAGCGAATTCTTATTTATATACAAAGCGTGACGAGTCCAGATTGGTGATTGGTAACGGACATTTTGTTCATTTAGATTGTTTTTTTTTCTGGACTATTTTGTGTTTGTATACTTTTCTTAGCGATTAATGCTGTATGGAAAATCTTTTCTCTCAAAGCCCTTTCCTTGAACCTTCTATTTTCTAAAGACTCATTGAAATACACTTTTATTATCATGATCTTTGTATTAAAGCCAGTCTACATGCATTATTACATTTTTCGTCGGTTTAAGGTCCTTAGTTGAAGTGTACCAATGTCAATAAAACAGACCACATTCGCCAATAAGAAACTTGAAACGAGTAAGCGCACCATTATTTCAAATATGACGGCAATAGAGACATCATCGGGAGTCTTTTGATTGATTAACGAGGTTCCTGGACATTTTCTCCAACAGAATGCGCTTAAAACAGTTCGAGTGCGGCGGAGATCGAATCCTCACTGTTAACAAACAACGCCTCGCCTGCGTTAGTCTGTCATTATCCCATTTACATTTGGCCGAGGCAAAATTCCTGCCTTCGCCGATATTGCGATCATTTGGGTTGTTGTTATAGGAATTGATCGTGTCTTGTAGCAGATGGCCACTATTTTGACAAGCGAGTGACACGTTTGTCTGATCTCTTAATGTAATTCTTCAATTGCCCATCGAAGGGAAGGTCTCAGACAAATTAAGCGTGTGGGCCTCTTCGGAAAATAGTATTGTCTCTTGACAGAATAGTTGTTTTTTTGTAATACATGTTAGCAGTACTGTTACAAGATCATCTGTAAATAACAAACGTATAAACATTAATGGGCCGTTACTTTGTATACATTATACATATCAATGTTGGTTTACCCAATGTAACGAGTTCAAACGCAGACCGTTTCCAGAAATTAAATATCACTAGATGACAGGTTATGTTTTAGGAATAATGGATATAAACACCAGATAAAAGGATCGTGTAGATCGGTATAGCAACAGACGACACGTCAATACTTGGCATTTAGCTTCATACCTTAAGGCCGAACGTGGCGGTCTGTTTTATGAGTTTGTGAAGTGCATAAACAATGATTTAACCGACAAAGTCACCAGCGTCCGTTTTGCAGATTAAATACAATATCCTTGAATATTTCAGGAGCAAAAGAGTACAGCCACTAAAATAAAGTAGAATATAATACAGTGTTAAAGCAATAGAAGTGTGTGAATATATATATATACGTTCAAAATTCAGATTCAAGAAGACATCTTAGAGGAAACCACGTGGCCTTTCACGTGCCACACAGATATGTAACGAGGACGGTAGACCAACTGCCAGTGAAAACTTGGACCACAAAAACAAATGTTAAGATTTAGCAGTAATGCTATGCTTCTACATGCTATCTCTGCTTGTTTGTAAACTAGAAATCTCACCAATCTCCTAGTCTCCGTTAGTAAAGAATGATCTAACAAGACTTAACACATTTACACATGTTGTCACGTGCAGCGCTGATTACTTAACTTCTTTAACGCCTTCTGCCTTCATTGTAAATTACATAACATGCCTTCGAAGAGCATTACAGATTACCTAACGAGGCCAATAGATTAACTGCCAGTAAAGTCTAGGGCAACTAAATAAAATATGCTAGCTTAGCAAGACTAAACACATTTACACGGGCTATATACAAGTTTATACACCTCATAAATTTTAACTATCCTTGTCTCTAGTGAGATATAAATAAACTCGAGCACGATATGATCACTGATTAATCACATTGCGTGCAGCGAATACTTTCGAGGGTTGTCTTACAAGCTGTATTCGAAAAGTAAGTAAACGACAGTAATTTCGAGCAAAAAAGGGGGTTTCAATTTCAGCATTGAGTCAAATAGTAAAAGGGATTTGATTGAATAACGTGTTGAAATATATATTTCAACTACAAACACTGTACAGCGCTTTAATAGACTGTACTAAAATTGCCTTGTTTTTGGAAAGCTTGCTTCCCGAGAAAATGGATTAGGTGTTAAGGATAAGGAGAACGACATGCCGATATTAATCAATGTCAGCCATGTAACATTTTAATGGAAAAATGTCGTGATCATGACATTGTAAATGTGGGCCCAAGGAGGGAAACAAATGAACTCGATACCATACAAATAGTGAAATGTTGGTAAATCATGCACCAAATCATCTACTCAATGTTTTTCTGTTCTTTACATGCACAAAGTGGTATCGATTTTCGCGCATCATATAATAGTTTCTCCAGGAAATTATATTAACGTCCTTTTGTCGGAAATTTGCAACGAAATCAAAACTATTAAAGCTCTTGGTAATGTTACCGATCTAGCATTATCAATTACAGACGTATGATTACGCTTTGGTATTGTGCCATGGTCTATTAAGACATAATTGTTGATGGGCCCAACATACAGGGAAGCCGTTTTATAAAAAAAAAAAGTATTATTGATGCAAACACTGTGTTAAATTTGTTATCTCTATGAACAAATTGTACTTGTTTTTTTACAGGAGCAACATGATAGAAATCGAGCTACTTCGGTGAAATGACTGGAAATGTAATCAGTGTCTTCTATTAGCGTTGATTACTTTTGGAAATTAAAATTAAAGCTGCTAGCGAAATCTTATTTCCATTCGCTGCGGTTGAGCTTCGTTCAGAGTTAAGCTTGATCATCGCCTTCTGGTGTTTTCCTTTTTTTAGCAATTAATGCTGTATGGAAAAGCCTTTCCTTGAATGCCCTGTCCTTGAACCTACTTTCTTGGATCTACCTCATATGACATTTCTATTTGCATTTATAAAATAACCACTATTCATGTGTATTACCATATGTGTTCGGCGGTTGAGATCCGTATTTGAAGTGTAGCGATTCACAGTACTTTTAAAAGAACCTTAATGGAGGACAAACACACATTATGCACCCTTTGACTAGACGAGAAGAGAAATTCGTTTTCAAATGATTGATTAAGGGTGTAATTGTTTTGATAAAGGATTAGCTGTTGCTGGAAAGAAAATAATCGTTGATATATGCTGTAAATTTGGTACATGTTTAAGTTGTTGGGAAAATCCTTGAAAAAAAAATTGCAACGAAAATTATTTATAATTGATAAAACAATTAGTTTGAGTAAACGTCACAGTGTTTATTTAATACAAGAACTTCAATTTCATTGGCACTTCGTTAGAATAAGAATTATACATACCATATCATTTTAAAATCTTGCTACTAGATGATAGCACAGTTTTGTTTTGTTGAAGTCCTTTCCTCTTGCCGTTTAATGTCAATAAAACAGACATAGAGCACTAGCTAATAAGCATCATCAACGTTATAAGCTCAGTGATAATACACTTCGATAGAGTCCATTATTGGCAGATTGACGGAAATAGAGACATCGTGGAATTTTCGATTGATTCACGTTTAGGTACATTGGCTACATCAACCTCCGCGCAGAGATTTGACTCTGTCCGAGCATAGCTCGATTAAATCCCTGCTGTTATTACCAACCACATGATGATAGCCGAGACACGTCGTTCAATAATTTTCCCGTTATTGTTACTTTTTTAATTAAGGTATTTTTTATATTATAAACCTAAACTTATACGCTTTTTTTCAAAATATAAAATAAAATGATGCTACTTTTCTTAATATGAAACATAAACAAAAAAAGGATTTTCTTGTGATGGCAGTATTTATTGTCAGAAGTCGTGGGGAAATTTGCTCGGAGTTTGTTGCTCCATTATAATCCTCTACAAACAGCCCTGTGCATCGATGATCGAATCCACTTTGTAAACACACACCGTATCACTTGCTATGCTCTGTCATGGCCCCATTTACAGTTGGCAGACACGAACATCCTGGCCTCCTCAACAATTCTATACGAATCGATTGATTTATGTAGCAAATGTATAATACACGAACAAGCGATTGATACGTTTATACGATCTCGTGATATAACTTTTTTTATTGCTTCTCGTGTGGAATATCTCAGATAAAAATAAATGTGTTTACTTCTAAAGAAAATGCAATCGTCTCTTTACAGTAGAGTTCTAATAGTAATTAGCAGTACTAACAATTTCATCCGTAAATAGTTTTATGATGTAGAAATAAAACATGGGTACTTGTTAAACAAAATATTAAAACACTCTCGAGGCCACATTTATTGCTAAATGTTCGTGGATTTTTTTCCAAACATTTGCATCATTAATGTCAATATTATCGAGGCCTAGTTCGAAATTGTGTAACTTGGTATCAAACACTAGGTCATTGGTTAAAATTTTCTAAAAGCTAACGAATTCTCTAAAGGTCATTTTGTATCACTATCATCACATTAATTGTTCACAATATTTATTATAATGATACATTGGCCTAGTTCTTGAACTTTCTAAAAGCTGCGTAAAACAGTTCAGTGCTTTCCATCCTCAGGTGAGCGACTATGGGCCTGTTTCCCTCTTCTTTATTTTATAATCAATTGCATTATAATTTTGGGTGTTTTTTTATTTGAACACTATTTCACATGCATCATCATAATTAAGAATCAATTGTCGACGAAAGATTATCCTTAAAAACAAGCTTTTTATGTATATTAGTGGCTTGTTCTTAAGAAAAAGAACTTTCAGTAAACGACCATGAAGCTCTCTAACTCACTTTGACCTGCGTGTCTTAAACATATATACAATCATTGAGTATCGAGTTTTCTTTTCAAGAGAAGTACGCATACAGGCGTCTCCCAACAAACAGTCAACAACAACAGAAATGACAAAAGGTTTTAATTAAACGTGTGCGTGACTCAACATGTGCGTTATAATTTCCGTATTTATGTATAGATGCATTTGTACAGAAAGACATATACTGAAGCAATAATTAACATGTTTGTCACATAAAGAAATGAGTCAAAAATAAACGATAAGAAGTTCAAACGAAGACCGTATTCAGAAAAAATATATCACCGGATGACAGGTTCATTTCGGGAATATTGGAGATAGACACCAGCGATATCGATGCTGTAGATTGGTAAAGCAACAGACGACATAACCTTTTAGCCTTTACCTGTATACGTTAAGGACTAACGTGGCGGTTTGTTAAATGATGTTGTGTTGTGCAAAGATTGCATAGATTTGGTGAAGTTAGTGCTCTTGCAGACTGAACAATGACTTAACATAACAAAGTCACCAGCGCTGGCATTGAATGTCTTATACAATACACTTCATCACATTTGAGGAATAATCTAATTTAGTATTTCCTGTGGAAAATAATACAAACATTTAAATATACTAATTGGAATAATCTGAAATTGCAACATTCATGTACATATTAACTGGTATAACGCAAACTTACAGGAAGCGTCATATCTTTGAACACTAAGTAAGGTTATAACTGATGCACTTGTTAGAGAGGTCATGATTGAAGGAAAAAAATAACTAATTCTACAACTGTCTTAATTGTCATACTTACTGATATTCTTAAATCGACATGATAATTATAATTATTATTAAAGTATAATATAAAAAATGATCATCCCATCACTAGTTTGAATATGTTGTAAATGACTTTAGTTAAAAATTGTTTTCAGTTTTTAGCTTCAAATATAGGAAGTTATTTATTGAACTTCTTTTTTTCTTGCTGTTTAGTCAAAAACACTCAGTTTTTAGAAGATATTTATTTCTTTGAATCGTTTTCGAACAACAACAAAAAACTTACTGACGTACATGATCTTTAAAAAAATATCAGTAGACGATAGAAAATACGATGCAAGTGGCAACGAACCTGCGTCTGCCAGTACGTTTGTTTAAATAAGTTTAGTAACGATACTTTGTATGTAAGAACATGATAAGGCGTCCGTTTCGGATTGTTTAATTCTTTTCAATATTTTATGGATTTTTTATGTATGTATTTGTTTGAATTATTATAAATTCACTATAAAACATGGCATATACGTGTTTCAATTCTGTAATTTTGGATTTTTGTGTTAGTGTTATAATTTCTTTAATAAGAATATTGATGTGATATTATATTAATGGTATTCTATGCTCATTTATCTATGCATTTACATGATCATGTGTAACCATGTTTCTCATATGTATTGTTAACGAGCTTTGCATGAAATCTTCCATTGCAAAAATGTTTGCAGTAGCGTTAATAGTCTCTGATGATGTTAATTAATTTAAGCCATGTAACTTATTAATGAAAGCACTTCGTGATCTTCACATTATAATTGTAGTCCCTACGAGAGAAACAACTTTACATAATAACACAAAAACTTGTTTGTAAATAATTGCTAAATCCCTCAGTCGAGTTTTTTTTTACTGTTCTGGATATGCACAAAGCGTAATCGATGTTTGCGTATATAATTTCTTCACGAAATTATATGAACGTTCATTTCATTAGCGGAAATTTGCAACGAAATCAGAACTGTAATAGCTGTCGGTTATTTTACCGATCTAGCATAATACAATTTTAGCCATATGATTATGCATTGGTATTACGCCATGGTATATTACGACACAATTTTTGACGGACCAAACTTGCCGGGAAGCAGTTTAATAAAATAACATTATTAACTATTTGTTTAACTGTTTAAGTCAATGAACAGGTTTAACATGCAAATTGTTGTTGTTGTTTTTTTTCAAAATCGACATTTGCTTTTACAGTATTATAATTACATATGTTGCTAAATGAGTGAAAACATGTGACCAATAGCAGAAACTTAAGTCACATAGCCATTAAATAATTGCCAACATAGCTAGGACTGTAACTTATTGTGTCTTGAAACGGCGTAGAACACGGAACTCCGGCTTTGCTTACGCAACAATTACACGCGATTCTTTAAAAGGGGTCTTGTGCTAACAATGAAACCAGCCCTATGTTTCGAAGAGCTTTGTTTTGTTTTACATTGAGAGAAATATCTTTAAAATGTATTTGTTTATCGTGTTATTCTCTTAAGAAAAAGCAACGATATAACGTCCTCTGAATCGGCAAAACATATTCCTCGTGGCAATATAATGATTAATATTAAAATGATATATCCACATGCTTAATTTTCTGAAGAAAAATGACCGATATGTCCTATGCCATTGACAAGAGCATAACAGGCAATAAAGTGCTGTGTAGTGCCTGTCACGAGACAACGGCAGCTTTTGATGTTCGTTTGCTTTTTTTTTATTCACGAAACTTTCTTGTTGATTTTTCTAACATTTGATAGCATTATAAAACAATGCCAATTTCCGTTTATGGAGCTTCAGCAGATATCGTTATTCTTTCTTGCATTCGTGACTAAATCGGCGTGACAAAAAAAACTGCTGGATTTTTTGCTCTTAGTAATTAAAAAACATCTTTCTAGACCAAAACCAAGTAATATACAGATCGTTGACAATACATTATGCAGTATTAATAGTGTATGTTTTCCATTCTCAGCTATACCGGAGAGGTTTAGAACAATCGCTTAACAATACGTCATCAATAAGGATTCTAGGTCGTCGACCTGATTAAATACATAAATTATACGGTAGATATCATAGAGAGAAAACTACTTCTAATTCTTTTTACAAAGTATAAATAACACCAGCCTGTGGGGAATACATACAACGTATTAAAGTTGCAATTTAAATGTAAAATATAACAAGCAACTTTTAAATAAGCTCAGGCGTGGATTTGTTGACCCATTTGCCCGGTCAAACATAAACCAAATGCCCCATGTCGTATCTGTAGACGTTTTTTGGTTAGTGGCTTTCTTAGTTTAATGAATCAAAATGATGTTCAATGTTTTATGTTAGACCTTTCATTTACTTGTTGTGATAAAAATACGACCAATTAATAAATATACAGGGGCGGTTGGCAGTCTCAAATAGTTACTTTAAAAGTAAATTCTCATAAATGTACAATGTAATGTTAAATAAAAATATACCGTTTAAGGTTAATTTTAATGTTCTACTTGAACGTAAAAATTGCGAACATTTCAGGAAATTGGCAAAGTCACATACGCGTTATATGATATTGAATAGTCATGACTGTAAATTGAGTCAACATAATTAATATTTGAAAACCTTTGCTATGGTCTCGTGCCAGTCATATATAATCGAAACTGAACCTACTGAAACCACATTACAAACGTCGTATTTTAATTATTTGCTTGTCTGTTTTTAATGAATGAACGTGATATTTGATGTTGTTTATTTATCAAATACTTTTCTTTTATTCACTTACATGTGTTTTGAGCCAAACACGCTCAATTCAGAATTCTACAAAGGCGGATGATTTTCTCCTTCAAATGGCATACTCAATGAGCTAAAATATTATATAAGTACCAATAGACAACAAAACGCTAAGTATGGATGTTTTTATTTGGATGTTTAAAGTGCAAACGTTTGATGAAATTTGCATATTCTCATGCGCAGTATATGATATTAAATAGACATGAAGGCAAATGAATTAACACAATTTATAATTAAATGCACTTCATATGTTCTCGTAGCAGTAATTAAATAGTTTACAGTCATTGAAAAATGAAAAGCACGAAAGAATCAAACTGCAATTCATGTATTATTTAATCATAACTTTTTTCGTGGTAGAACATACTTTTTTGCTCCCCTTCGAAGAAGGCGGCATAAAATAGTCGCTCTGGTCGTCTGTACGTTTGCGAAGCCATGACGTTGCCGAATTTTGATGGAATTTGAAACAACTAAGCATACAAACCATACGCCAATATAATTATCTGTGTTTCCATCTTTCTTTGCATACATAGTTAAATACATATTAGTATTATTAATAAGTGCAGAGCTGACATTATTTAAGGTAAATGAACATACAGGTCATTCAGTTAATAATCCTTATAAGTGAATAAACATTAACTACAAAACAAATCATAAATAATGAAATAAATAACATAGAATACAAAATTGATAAATAATATCAAATAATATAAAAATTAAATATTCAAATAGAAAACTCAATTAGTAAAAATATAAATATGGTATTAATTTGTTAACTGTGTAAATTGTATCTGCATTCAGTAAATATTATAGCGAACACACGGAGTCAGTCTCTTCTTATGTTATTATTTCTTAGTTTCAGAATGTCAACGTATATATTCATTTCATACAATATTTCCTAGTCAGTCCATGTGCTTGGCTCCGAACAATTGTGAGAAAAAAAATCTGATAATTCGAATAAAATTATTTTACGACAATTTTAAAATCAAATGAAAATATATCAGACACACCGATAATGAGTCCCTTACGACCGATAAATAGTGTGTCTAATATATTTACAGACAATTTTGTTGAAAGGTGTAGTCTTGTTCTTAACTATGATCTGATCTGTTTATAAAAATTACAAAAAGAAACGACTGACCTTAGATGAGATTTTCATTTGGTCTA
Organism: Dreissena rostriformis; assembly: GCA_007657795.1. Taxonomy (NCBI): domain Eukaryota; kingdom Metazoa; phylum Mollusca; class Bivalvia; order Myida; family Dreissenidae; genus Dreissena; species Dreissena rostriformis. The sequence goes on from VMBQ01000448.1 coordinate 157,322, forward strand.
ACGGTGTTTTACTACAAAAAATTCTGTTCATTTAATAAACATCAGCGGTCACCAAAATCGACAATTCTTTGACACAACGAGTGACAGTGGCGAAATGAAACTAAACATTTCTTGGGCATTTTGTACGTGACTGTTGCGTACTAAAACTCGGCATTTCTTTGACCTTTTTTCTACTTTGTCGTAGTTAAGTTTAATTTGTTTGGTATTTCGTGTGTGTCTTCAGCATAGTTATCTTTTTATTTCTCTGACCTTTTGTGTAAAACTATAGCGTAGTTTTATTTCACCTTCGTTTATTTTAAATGACCGAACTTAAATACTCATGCCATCAACGATCTTTTATTGCCAACTGGTCATAACAATTACAATACACATGTGATAAGGATCATACTGACTTGCGTCAATGGGTAACGAGATAATTGCAACTGTATATATTACGCCATCTTTATTAGCGCGTACACACACGCCATCTTCCTGGCATCATCGCACTTACCTGATGTTAAACATATGCCAACAATATCACATAAGTTAGTTCACGTTTGGTATCGAATATGAATGCCGATCTTTGCCCGACACGGTTCCTATGGAATGCTTAATTATTGTCTTCGCCTTATTACCGTTCTTTTAGTGCTGGTATACTGTATGATCCTGTTTTTCGTTGCACCTGCCAATTATCGAACACTGTCCTTAACGTACACAATATATAATAAAGTCGTACGTCGAGTATATGATTATTTTTGTATTGTTTTATTTGAAATGTGTTGAACTATATATGTTGTATAAATATGTGGTTAAAGGCTATCACCACTAATATAATGGCATATTGTTTTTTTAATAAAAATGAAATTGTATGTTCTTTAAACTTGGACATACGTTTGATTATACATTGTTGAAGACGTCGACAATATCCAAGTAACGGAGACATGTATAATTGTATGCTGAAGTTAAATACACAAACATTATGCTTTCTGGACCTAGTAAACATTATTCGTACAGAAAATGACTGACACATTTGTTTTTAAATATATATTATAAGTATATTTAAAAAAATGATAATGTTCATAATCCTTAGGCATCAGTTTATTTTTATTGGTGTTATTCTAGACATCAGATGACATCCGTTGCTTGCCCATGATTGAACATCTTAAAAATGAAACAAATATTTTCCTCCTGCTACAACTCACACGTAACATCGTACGTGCGACGACATTCGAAATCACGGGAATATAATAATATTCTCTTCTTTTCGTATCAACAGAAACGTATTGAATTATCCTCAGTTGAAGGCTGCGCATTAAACTGTCAAAACAAGAACTCTGGAGCTGTCAGCCACTTGGTCCTCCAGGGTCTTGTATGTGTGCATGCATCTAGCTGTATTGTTCCTAGCCGCGTGGTCGTGTATTAAATTTGGTATTTTAGGACAGTTTTCAACGACGACTATTAAATTGTCCTGAAATTAAAGCCACCCATGTCTGACTTGACATTTTCAAGAAACGACGAGGATCAATTACCAAGCCGGGGTTGCCAGTAGTTATAGACAATAAAAACTCTAAATATACGTTTATGGCCGTTGCAAATATCTGCAGACAAATGGTTTTATATTTGCTTAATAAGTGCAAAATGTAATTGTTAGTCGGAGAAAAAACCTAGATCCCCGTTTGAAGAAATGATGAACTTGTTTGATTGTTAACGAATTCACCGATATACGTTTTTATACTTTTGTCGAACATTTTAATTATCAGAAATAATTCAAATAATTTGTATAAATTTAAACGTTTATGTTCACATCATATGTCGGACATAACATTATATAAACTTCATTTTTACAAAAACTACGCTATATTTTTTGCTTTAATCGTAAAAAGATGTAATTTATTAACTAAATCCTTAAGATATTTTATACTGCGAGTGCGGATATTTATTAATACACTTATCTGTTGTTGTTTTTTATTAAATAAATTATGCTTTTCATAAGCAAAAGCTTCACAATAACTATGTTTAACATTCATGTAAAACATTTCCAAAACATGACGGTGAACCTGTTTAATTAAAAAAGATTTTTTTTTCGGAAAAATATCATTTAAATGTTATGGGTTGTTTCAGCGTAAAAACAACATGAAATGTTATATGAGAAACAGAGTGAGAATCGATTATAGGCGTGTGCTATTAGGTATTTTCTTTTCTTTGGAGCGATTCATTATGCAAACGTACTTGCCACCTGGGAAGCACATATAGATAATGCAGCCATTTGCAACTGCTACTTAAAAGAGCGCCGATGCACGCCAATCTGCACGTGTTCTATGATTATAATCGCTGAAATTAAGGATAGTTTTATCTTCTTACGAGATCTTAATTATTGCAAACCTGATCGCATGTTCACAATCAAAGAAAGAATGCACAGATTGCGTGCCGTCGGTTCTGGTTGACGGCCAATGCACTGCGTCTTATTGTATACTCTTTGTCCGGAATTAAACGCGAACGAAAACATTGCACCTATTTGAATGCGGAAGTAAACGTATTTGTACACGTGTGTGTGTGTTTTTATCTTGACATGTTTACTTCTGGAATGAGAAGTGCATTTTATTTTAAGACCTCGAGGGAGTGGTACATTATGGTTATTCGGTAGGTGGATTTGTCTTCCACCTGAAATGTTTGTGGAGCAAACTTCTTCCAAATTTCGCAAGCTATTAAATTGAAAGCATAAAGATGTCATCATCATGAAATGTTAATGTTCAAGATAATCTTGTCATTGTCAGTGATCGACACATTCCTTATCTGTTTCCCTTAAACATAGCTGACATTGCGAGGCGCAGGAACTAGCCTCGTTTGAGACAAAGCTGTAGTTTTTACTGGACGTTCTTTTCGACGCGAAGTACAATACTAGATAACGCAACAATTGTGGTTCTATTTATTGCTGTAACTTTTTCAACTATGTTATTTACACAGTTAACTTATACGTGAAGTGCTGTTATATGAAGGATAAGATTCATGACGTTGAGCAAACACCAGATAAGTTTTCAAACCATAAAAAGTAAATATCCTAAACAGCATAAGGGTTTTTTAAGAAGTGGAATAATCATTACGAATACTATGAAAACCGTTTAGAATACGGTACATGTCCCGAGGGTATAAGTTCTGCTACAAGTCGGTATACATGATCGAAATTGACGGGATGTTTATTTACTTCGGTAGCTTTTATTGCGAATGAATTATTCAACAACTTGCTTCAACTCCGGTTATTACACATACGTTTTCAAGACGCTCCATGTTTAGGTTTTCCAATTCTTTATATCTACGTGACAACATTGACCAAGGGCAGATTATGTCGTTGTCAGAGTTGTAACCGTTATTAGCTCGTCTTTTAAAAGAAAAGACAATATGAGCCGCGTCAGCGTCTGGGTTATTTGAAGATTTGTTTAGCTAATTTCTCAGGGATAACTTGTGGGATTTATTCAAACAATTAAAACATGTTTTCCTCATATTGAAATAAACTCAAAGGCCAAGTTTGGTAACTAAAGTTTGATATACATTTTCAAAAAAATTGAAATACAAACCTTGAAATGTTCAAACGTTTTTTCTCAAACCCTTGATATTTCAGTACACTTAGTTGTATGCGACTCTATCACAATGGCTGCGTTCTGCGATGTTATGCATGCCATATTTTCTGTCTGGAAGAACTATAAACTTGCTTTTGACTGTGTTTTGATTCGTTTTAGTAAATTTCAGATTGTTAAAATCAATTTACGGCTTTATCCGAGGATCAGGTTTTATGATATTTTAATGGGACTTTTTCTTCCTCAATATAAATCCTGGTTTATCCGTGAGCCATTAATCATTGCCAACACAGCTAGGTCTGGAACTTATTATAACGGCGTAGAATACGGAACTCCGGCTTTGATAACGCATCAATAACGTGCGACTCTTTAAAAGGAGTCTTGTGCTAACAATGAAACCAACCCGATGTTTCAAAGAACTTTCTTTTGTTTTTCATTTAGAGAAATATCTTAAAAATGTATGTGTTTATCGTGTTATTCTCTTATTCTTCGGCAAAAAAAAATTCCTCGTGGCTATATAATGATTAATATTAAAATTATATATCCACATATCATATTTTATAAAGAAAAACGACCTTTTACGTCCTATGCCATTGACAAGATCATAACAGGCAATTCAGTTCTGCGTAGTGCCTGTCACGAGTCAACGCCAGCGTATGATGTTTGTTTGCTTTTTTATTCACGAAACTTTCTTGTTGCTTTTTCTAACATTTGATAGCATTATAAAACAATGCCAATTTCCGTTTATGAAGCTTCAGCAGATATCGTTATTTTTTCTGGCATTCGTGACTTCATCGGCGTGACAAAACAAACTGCTGGATTTTTTGCTCTTAGTAATGAACAAACATATTTCTTGACCAAAACCAAGTAATATACAGATCGTTGACAATACATTATGCAGTTTTAAAAGTGTATGTAAATTCTCAGCTATACCGGAGAGGTTTAGAACAATTGCTCGACAATACGTCATCAATAAGGATTCTAGGTTGATTGAAATCCACATAAATTATACGGTAGATATCATAGAGAGAAAACTACTTCTAATTCTTTTGACAAAGTATAAATAACACCAGCCTATGGGGAATACATACAATGTATTAAAGTTGCCATCTAAATGTAAAATATAATAAGCAACTTTTAAATAAGCTCAGGCGTGGATTTGTTTACCCAATTGCAACGTCAAACATAAACCAAATGTCCCATGTCGTATCTGTAGACGTTTTTTGGTTAGTGGCTTTCTTATTTCAATGAATCAAAATGATGTTCAATGTTTTATGTTAGACCTTTCATTTACGTGTTGTGATCAAAATACGATCAATTAATAAATATACAGGGGCGGTTGGCAATCTCAAATAGTTACTTTAAAAGTAAATTTTCATAAATGTACAGTGTTTTGTTAAATCAAAATATACCGTTTAAGGTTAATATTAATGTTCTACTTGAACGTAAAAATTGCGAACATTTTAGGAAATTGGCAAAGTCACATACGCGTTATATGATATTGAATAGTCATGATTGTAAATTGTATCAACATAATTAATATTTGAAAACATTTGCCATGGTCTTGTGCCAGTCATTACTGAAACCTACTGAAACCACATTACAAACGTCGTATTTTAATTATTTGCTTGTCTGTTTTTAATGAATGAACGTGATATTTGATGTTGTTTATTTATCAAATACTTTTCTTTAATTCACTTACATGTGTTTTGAGCAAAACACGCTCAATTCAGAATTCTACAAAGGCGGTTGATTTTCTCCTACAAATGGCATACTCAATGAGCTAAAATATTATATAAGTACCAATAGACAACACAACGCTAAGTATGGATGTTTTTATTTGGATGTTTTAATTGCAAACGATTGATGAAATTGCATATTCTCATGCGCATTATATGATATTAAAAAGACATGAAGGCAAATGAATTAACATAATTTATAATTAAATGCACTTCATTTGTTCTCGTAGCAGTAATAAAATTTACAGTTGTTGAAAAAATGAAATGCATTAAAACATCAAACTGCAATTCATTTATTATTTAATCATAACTTGTTTCGCGGTAGAACATACTTTTTGCGCCCCTTCGAAGAAGACTGCATAAAACAGTCGCTTTGGTCGTCTGTACGTTTGTGAAGCCATAACTTTGCCGTTTATTGATGGAATTTGAAATAACTTGGCACAAATATCAAAAACCATACGCCGACTTGAGGCGTGTAATACCCGTCTCCTTACCTCAAAGGTCAAGGCAACAATTAGAGGTCACAACTCAAAATTTGCCAAAGACAGCTTTAACATTTCTGTCGAAGTTATAACGTTGCCATATATCGATGGATACACAAATCCACAAATGAGCACCATCACAAGACTACGTGTCGCGTATTACAACCGTCTCCCTATTTCAAAGATTATCGTCACACTTAGAGGTAAAATGTCACGTGTGTCAATAAAACAGATTTAACACCCCTGTCTCAGCCATAACTTTGTCATATATTCATTAATTATAAGCAAATAAATGTACTTTTCCTGTAAAGATTGATCGACATAATGCTTTATTTATTTGAAAAAAACAAACTTGTAAAGCATATCAGACCTACAACAAAAAATAAGCGTAAGACTATTTACATCAACACAAGACCGACAAGACCGATGTGTTTTCTGCGTGAAACTGACATGAAAAATTACGAATATTCTTAGTAGTTTTTAACTCACTTTACATGATCAATGTTAGGAAATGTCTATACCTCTCGTTTATTCGAACTGACGATTGCGTACCTTTAACATTGTTTTATATATATATATTTATTTATTTATTTATTTATTTATTTATTTATTTATTTATTTATTTATTTATTTATTTATTTATTTATTCCTGTCTCGAATCCTTGTAGTTTCACTAAAATGACTAATCGATCTTTTTAGAAGGAGGAGTTTTTTTTATTAAATGTCAGATGCTAATGCTGTCGTTGACTACTGAAATATGTTGCCGGAAATGATCTCCGTACAAACATGTTTAGCACTATAAAAATGTAAAAATGTCACCAGGTGAAACGAATACCACAAAACAAACTATCAATGTGAATTATATTTTTCCGTCTGCTACGGAATGAAGTCTAAAACAAACCACCAAGATCGATGGCAGTTATAAGCAAATTAATTGCTTTTGTTTCCTTTTTGAAAATGTCACCCGCAAAATTACATATTGCGAGTCAGTCGTCAGTAGTCAGACGGTCATGACATCTTGTTGTTTCTTGGACTAAATTGTATAAAAAAAGGTTCTCTAAAACATTATGGTAAAACTATTTGACGACACAAGTATCTTTCTAAATATATTACATACATACCGCCTAATTCACTCATATGTTCATAATCAGGAGTGCATGGGATTAATTATGTCAGAAACACAACTGGTCTTCGTAAACAATAAGATACAAAATATCTATAGACGAAAATGTCGTTAGGAATCTATAACAAACGACCAGCCAATTAACCGAGATGATAATATAAACAGTAGCCAGTTTTGTATCGGAATATCGATGTCGTCAATCTTTCATAAGATAACAGACAGTGTAATAATGGTTTTTATCATCACAGAGGGTTGTTCGCTGGATATTGTTTCATTATTTTCGTCTCTTGTACGAAACGTGGTTACGATTGCTTTGGAGAAATAAGCAATTGCATAGGCGCATATTACATTTGTCTGTTAATGGAACTGGGCGGAATTTGTGTCGCCTGGTGACAGACGTGATAATTTAATAACTCACACAGTTCTAATGTGGTGAATATATATGTAATTATACAATTGGTAAATGGCCTTGCAACTTTAGTCGTTAACCTTATTTACGGCATAACTAATTTGCAACCATACCATTTTCCATGTGTTTTATGCCTTATATTTTCAAACAAAGTGTGCCCAATTTATTACATCAATAAGTAACATCCCAAAGTAACGAGCGACGGACAACACTGTATTCTAAAAGCCCCTCACTAACACTATGTGCTCAGGTGAGCTAAAATAAAACAGCTCGAAACTTTCATCTCAAGCGTGCCGCATTATATACCATCGTTACATTTTATCTGTATCTATCTGTAACTGAGCGTGATAGGTTATGTATTTAAGACGTTAATTGCCTTAGTTGTTTCTGATTGATAGCGTTTACGACCTTTGGAATTCCGCACACACTCAATGACGTAAACGCATCCAGGGACCTATCAATATTCCAGAGAAGAGACTTACGTAGGACTTGTTGGTTAAGAAGGCGACTTCTCCGCATGATGCAATTGGAACATTACCAGCCACTAGCATTTATTACTTTAGAGATGGCCATGGTGACACGATGACACCATTTTTAGCCAGTTATTCTAACAATGTCTGAAGTTATACCCTTGTGTGATAACAACGCATTATTCGTTTAATTGTTTTTCTTTATTTCGGAGTTATATTATTTTATTATTATTATTATTATTATTATTATTATTATTATTATTATTATTATTATTATTATTATTATTATTATTATTATTATTATTATCATTATTATTATTATTTTTAGTGTATAAAGTTTCGAGTTGTGTAACAATGTTTATGTAAATTATGTTTTCTTTGAAAACATAATCAGTTCGAATTGAAAAAATGTCCAGGCCTGGATTTACCCGGGGTAGGGGTCACAGGGAGCACTTGCCGCTCCCCCTCCCACAGATTACCCCTAAGCTTTGCAACTGAAACTGTCTGTATATGCCTTATGAGAACAATAGAAAACGTAAATATATACCCATATGTAGTGCCCCTAATGTTATTAATATTCGTTATCCATGCGAACGCCTATAGGCCCCGCTTCAGAGAGGGGGTGGCGAGGGAGGAGGGGCGACACA
>VMBQ01000448.1:171953-215243 GCA_007657795.1 Dreissena rostriformis
GCCCCATTACCAACCCTGGGGCACTCCGCCCACATATACCACACCCAACCAAAATTGCCTTTTACTATAATTTCTTCATTTCTACACCGATTCACTTCAAATTGATACTGAACTTCTCTTATGACAATACGGTCAATCTCAACTATGCATGACTCCATAACCAACCATGGGCGCCCTGCCCACATAGGTCACACCCACCCAAAATTGCCTTTACTATAACTTCTTCATTTCTACACCAATTCACTTCTAATTGATACTAAACTTCTCTTATGACAATACGGTCAATCTCGACTATGCATGGCCCCATTACCAACCCTGGGGCACACCTAGGTCAAACATTCGGTGTGGGGATACGCGTCGGCCTCTGCCGCGCCATTTCTAGTTAATAATACGTTAGAACTGTAAGACTTATATTATCACTTTCTTTTTTATAGTATTGAATGCACATGTTTCATTTGTGGATGAACAGCATTGATTTGTATGCCATCAATTCGTACGACATGGAACTCATCAGTATTGAAATCACAGCTTATAGAAATTGAGAGTTGTTATTATACGGATAATTATTTTTTATTTCATCTGTATATGAACTTGCTGGAATAAAACACTTGTATGGGTATGCATAAACGCCATGGGTGTTTATGCGAATCTGGCGCAATTTTCCGACAGTTCATACACTGATAAAATGTGGAACAATTCTATGTTCTGTAATTGTTTTGTGAACCTAAATATCTTGGAGCGGTTGTTATCGCTATACATTTTGTGGACGTTTTAAACTTTTGTCGAACGTAACTGAGAAAAGTTTCAACTTGCACACCTAAATATTTTGATTCAAACTGTTTTCTACATTAACGATGAGACTCCTTGCGCATTTTTGTATCCCCACGCTTTTATATTGTGGTTATCTCCGCCGTCTGTCCGTCCGTCCTGGCCACTATCTCCTCCTACAGTAGTAGCACTAGAACCTTGAACTTACACACATGTTAGCTATGAGCAAATGTGCGACGGTGCACTAGTTGGAATTTTAATCTGACCCCTGCGTCAAAAGTTATGGGGGTTTGGGTGGGGCCGGGTCAGACATGTTCACACATTATCCCCCGCCAAAGGCGGAGGGATATTGTTTTGGCGTTGTCCGTCCGTCCGTCCGTCCTTCCGTCCGTCCGTCCTTCCGTCCGTCCATCCGACACTTTTGTGTCCGGAGCCATATCTTGGAAGTGATTTGGCGGATTTCAATGAAACTTGGTATGAGTATATATATGGATAAGAGGATGATGCACGCCAAATGACAATGTACACCATCTGTTAATAACGGAGTAATGGCCATTTGTATATATTTTGTGTCAATGCAGCATGTGGTGTATACGTCTCGTCTGTGACAAAGCTCTAGTTTGGCGGGGGATATCAATTCCATGAATTTGCTTGTTTTACTAACAACATGCGGCGTAACTTTTGACCAATGGTTCAGATCGAAATTCCAAATAGTGGATCGTCGCACATATGCTCATAGCGACCATGTGTGTAAGTTTCAAAGTTCTAGTGCTTATAGTGTAGGAGATGATAGTAGCCTATGGGGGTTGGGGTGGGGCCGGATCAGAGATTTTCACTATTTTTGTTATAGATTATTTTACATTAACTTCTTCATTTCTACACCGATTTACTTCAAATTGATACTGAACATCTCTTATGACAATACGGTCAATCTCAACTATGCATGTCCCCATTACCAACCCTGGGGCGCCCCGCCCACATAGACCACGCCCATCCACAATTTTGTTTGAGGCGTGGGGATAGGCGTCGGCCTCTGCCGCGCCATTTCTATTTTATTTTTTTAACTTTGTAGAGTGCAAATTCAAAAACGTATTGCTGCTAGATTTATTATACTGTACACACATTTACCGGCATACAAGCGTGCGCTATTCCATGTTTGTCTTCGTTTCTTTTTCATTACCAGAGTTACTGTCTTTGTTTCACACATTACATTTTTTACTTGTTTTGCGTGTCACTCAACAGGTATTGCAGCTACAGAGATGAAACTGTACACAAAGATTAACTAGCATATGAACTTTTTTTTGAGAATGTCAGAATATAAGACAAACGTCGACAATGAGGCATTTGTGTCCTAAGGACACACGTCTTGTGTGTTTGTGTTATTACATTATTGAGTTACAGTTCATCAGCTTGTTATGCGTAATCTTTGAAGTAATTATAACGCCCTTCCATTAACAATCTAAGCATATATTTCCATTCACAATATATTGCAAAACAAATCTGATTGAAAAAACAACATAAAGCATCATTTAATTGTTACTGTTTATCAACATCCAAACGACGAACTGTCGATATTATTAAATAAAATACACTATGGTTTCCAGAATATTCCTGGTCGACCAATAGCCATCAATGTTGTACAAGACACCCTGACACTCGCATGGGCTAAGCCAAAGACACACACAGAGTGCGACTATTATCAAGTTAGTTTTAAGAAACATGCTGATGGGTCCAAATGGCAAATCTACAAAGAGGACTTTAACAGTAGCACTGTGGAATTATCTAATTTAGACACAGGGTGTGAATACCTGTTCCGCGTTCGAGGTGTTTACGGAGATAATGAAGGTCCTTATAGTGAAACCAGCGATGTTGTAACAACATTTAGATCGCAAGCGACTAAAATGTTGCAATTTTCTAAACCCCATGGACAAAAAGGTGTATCACCTGCTAAATATGCCTTAACGACCAGGCACGTTTACCATGCAAGAAATGAAAAGCATAAAACTAGGAAATTGGAAATAGGTATAAGGGATTTATTGGTTGATTACAGTTTTTGTTTATAATAAATGAATAAGCTCGTTTTATGTTTTCGAATTAAGTCACAATTATTTCGCACACATACCGCGAAATTGACAAATATGAACAGAAAGCTGGCATGTTTTGATATCATTAAAAAGCATAATACAATATTGATAGCACATTTCAATAATGCTTGACTCGTTAATTTTAGTAGTATTTAGATTGTTTGTTTTTTATAATTGGAGCAATTATTGTCTCTAGCAGTTAAATGTATTCATTTAAAGTAATATACATACTTATATTATAATAAGGAGCATACAGCAAATATCACAGAGAGAAAACTATCATGATGATTGGCGAAACAGGAACTGGCAAAAGTACCATGATCGATGGCATGGTGAATTACATACTCGGCGTGAAATGGAATGATCCCTTTCGATATACCCTCGTCAGTCTAGAAGATGAAGAACAAACACGAACGTCTAATCAGGTACGATTCAATAATAATTTTTACATTTGAATTGGCGAGTTTTAATTAGAGAGTTTAAATTAATATACTATTGCTCTTGGAGTAACTATGTATTGGCCAGCACGAAGCTTGTATTTATAAGCTTTTCCAGATCGGTTTATAAACGTTCCATCGTAATGTCATATTAAAATGAAGAAAATTGTAATAATTAGTTAAATAATAAGCTTAATTAATAATTAAACGATACTTTCCTTGTTTAATTGATTTAATGTCAGCAGACATTCGTGTTTATTGAACAAATGCCTTAACATCAATCTTTCTTTTAACACAACTGATCGCACAAACGCAGCACAAATCTCATTCGGTTAAGTCGTCTCTAAATGATGAAACAATTTACAAAATAAATCCACAAAGCTTAACATAATTCGATGTTTTACATTGGTTCTTCCCAGTTTAAACACTTTTTTGTAAGCTACCTTACATCGCAAATTCGCTGACATGCGCTTTTCTCTAGGCGTTTATATGCATGTCTTAATTTTGTTTGAACATTTTGTTGCTTTTCACGTACATCGAAACCGGTTAAAACTCAGTAAATTTAATTCTCAACGTATTCTCGACTCGATGTTGATTTGAGTTTGAGTCTAGCAACAAACTCTAAATATAAAGATGACGTAGATCGCTTTAAGTTTCAAAATACTGTCTTTTTATTCGTTCGTGCATGAAATATACATGAATAATACAAAACTACTTAATTCAGATGTATTAACGAATAAATGACTAACGTTTGACGAACAGTTGCTCTGTGTTTTAAATAGTTCTAAACTTTTTATACAGTAAACATTCTCAAACCTTCATTGATGCTTATTTAATATAATAACTCTCACTTAGTAGTTAATGTAACACAAATGACCAAAAATGCTTTGATACGTTTAATTCGTGACTTTACTGTTACTTTTAGGAATTATTGAATGTTTTGTTAGCAACTGTTGTCAAAAATGAGCGGAGAAACTTCTTATATACCCTTCGGATGCTGCAGATTTGGCTGCAGCCAATCATAATCGTGCAGCATCCTGCATCATACATGTATATCGAAGTAATGCGGGTGCACGTAAACAAGAAAACAATTTTAATTATAATAAATCAACAATCATCATCAATGTCATTTCTTAATCACAGAACAGATTAAGCTTGATACGTTGAAACAATAAATAGCTATAAATATTCATGTATAATAATATAATATGAAATGCTGCATCATACAAACTGAGGTATTTACTACGCAGCTAGCGTCTAAAATCCAAGCGATTCATTATGTTTTAACAATATGAATGAATGAACAATATGTAATGTATCATAAAAATCGTCTAAGAATGCAAACAGAGCAGTGATCATTAGAAGTTAAACACCTATTTGAAATCAAATGCATGTAATAACACTACACCGTATTCCTACATATTACTTCATCTATGTAAGTTGATGCATCCATTTTGACATTGCAGGAATTTCAGTTATGTTGTTAGAATCGCACTTATCGTGCAACAACAACATATAATGAACTTAACATGAGGTAAATACAAAGATTTAAATATATTAAAACTGATAAATCACTATCTTGTTAAATACAATGCATGTTGTAGACACAATGAAAGCAACATTAATTGTCTGTACTAATATTCGGACGGATTTAGATTCGGACAACATTTAACAATTATGTATGACATGTACACTACATTTAACATGAAGAGTTTTCACCCTGTCGGTTTAGTGTTGTGTTTCGCGGAAGTGTTTTTTTTGCTTGACCTTCCCGTTGTCTTGCAAATGTACTGATCTCAAACTGAGGATGATAAATGTTTGGGTATCAATACCAGAACGTGTCATAACAACATTAACACATCTTCTCATCACACGTTTTGACAATGTTTTACGCTCTGTCTGTAATATCATTACAGTATTGTATTTTATTGCTGGCAATTACAATATCAAATTTACATTTTTAATAAATACAACCAGGACATGTATATTTTGTGATTAATGATGGATTACGTGTGAGGATAGGCTATTCAATTATCCGGTTTAAACCACAATACTTTACATTGACAATTCCAAGGCGTTGTTCCAGCTAAAGACATGTTAAAAGTGTTTTGTTTTATGTTTTTCTATAACCCATGGACAGCGTACACTGATTATGTTTTTTTTTTAAATTATGATTATGTTACTAGAGTGCTCTCTTTACCATCTTCAAACTAAGAACATATTAAGTTTATACTTAGGCAGCGGTGTAAAGTCCTAACAACATATTAGGATATAATGTTAACTCTTTAAATGAAAGATTTTTCAAACAAATAATTTCTGTTAATATGTCAGAAATATGAAGTAATTTGGAGCCTCTGGAGCGCAAAGAATACAAGCAGCTTTCATAATGCAAATCTGTAAGGTGTGATCAATCAGCAAAGGTTTATAATCTTACTTCTAGTGAACTTAATGCTGCCTGTGCTGAACGCAATATATTATTTAAAAAAATCCCTTTATATATGATGTCAAAATGTTTATAGCATACTAGAATAATCAAACAATGAAAGAGTGTAAGAATAAAAAAGGAAAGAGTGTTAGGATATATTTTTTTGTTAAGATCCGCTACTCTTTCAATGCAAGTGACCAATTTTTAAATCATACAAGAGAATTTATGCAATACCAAGTTCGACTTAACATATACAAATCCGTGCGCACCAAACATACCTATCATAGGACAGAGTTTAAGGTTCACACAAACTGACAGTGTATCAATCAGTTGTCGATCCCAGTTTAGATAGAGGAATTCAAGAACAAAGCATTGATTTTCTAGAGCAGCTGTAAAATTGTTCATGTTGCGATGGAGAAGATCCACCAAAACGCATACCAGGGCTTCATTTTGCGTGGATAATCTCTTTAAAAATCGATATAGTGATTCCAATTTAATTCGCGTTCGCAATATTCTTCATTAATTTCCAGATCATTGATCAATTTACAAACGTAATTAAGAATTCCCGTTTACGTATCCATTTGATGTTATCTCAAATATCAAGTCACGAACTTGATTACACAGGTAAGATTTCTTCAAAACATGCTGTTTGTTTTCTTTAGTGTTGAAGTCCGTTTTCACCTAAGTCGATTTTAATGCAATCATTATTAAACCAAAGAACGCACCACGTGAAGAAAATTGGCGAAAACAAAATCCAGTATTACACGATACTACCGAGTGTAAATAAGCTCGCAATTAATATTTAACTGATATTACATATGCATATGGGATGTTTTAGGCCAATGTCAAAGCCAAAAACTTATATAAAATATAGTGATGTACATTCTAATGTAAATACACTTTCGTATTGTTTGACTTTATCTTTGTTATGAACGACTTTATATGAATGCAAATATTTATAGAAAATATGGTGAAATTGAGTTTGAAAACGCGATGTCACGATTAAAGCTGTATTGAATAACGTTATTTTTTGGAAACGCTATTGAAACAAAGGGTTGTAAGAATTTCAATGTTTCTTGTTCACTCATATAAACACGCCTTTAAAATATCAAATGGTCGTGGGAATGTATGTGTTTGTACTTCAGGCACTTTCGCAAACAGAATGGATCACAACTTATACAATATACTACGATGTTGGAAGTAGAATTCCATACACAATTAATATCATTGACACACCAGGATTTGGGGATACTCGTGGCCTTGATAGAGACCAGGCAATCGTCAAACAGATCCACGCATTGTTTTCTTCACCACCACCCAAAGGCATATTAACACTGGATGCTGTTTGCTTTTTGCTTAAAGCACCAGATGCCCGGCTAAATGCACTGCAGCGTTACATTTTCGAATCAATCATGTCATTATTTGGAAAAGATATTGGAGATAACATATGTGCCCTTATAACATTTGCTGATGGGAGAACACCCTCTGTTATTGCAGCTCTTGAAGAATCAAAACTACCTTTTGGCGAGAGGTTCACGTTCAATAACTCAGGTTTGTACGCGTCAAATAATGAGAAAGAAAAGAGCTCTTTGTCACCAATGTTCTGGGACATGTGTAAGACAAGTTGTACAAGCTTTTTTAAACATTTAGACACTCTTGCGCAAAAAAGTCTTCTGTTGACAAACGACGTTTTGAATACAAGAAGGACACTTGAAGGTACTGTACAAAATCTGCAACCCCAATTGGACGCCGGTCTTTTGAAAATCAATCAACTACAAAATGTTATAAAAGTATTTGAAGAAAACGAAGCGATTATTGCGAACAACAAACATTTTACGTTCAAAGAGAAGAAACTGCAACTGACGAAATATGACCTTCCGAAAGGTCAGCACGTTACAAACTGTACTATGTGTACCTTCACATGTCACGAAAAATGTAAATACGCTAACAGTGATGAGAAGCAGAAATGTAACGCTATGGATAAAGATGGAAATTGCAAGGTGTGTCCTGATAAATGTTACTGGAATAAACATGTGAGCACTCCCCATATTTTTAAGTTAGAGGAAGTAGAGGTAACAGGTACCTACAAGGTTATGAAACAGAAATATGAAACTGCCGCATTAAAGAAATTGACACATGAGCAGCTATTAGACAACATGCGTGACGAACTAGAAGGCATGGCTAATGTCGTTGAAATATGATGATGGTTATAGTTGACTGTAATCGAAAGCTTGCACAAATTGCATTGCGCCCGAGTCCACTAACTTTTACTGATCACATAGACCTGATGATAGAGGTCGAAAAACAACAAAAGAAACGAGGATATTTGACCAGAATTGCATCACTTAACGCAATGAAAAAACGCACACGTGTATTTGTAGAGGGGCGAGAATTTCTTGAACAAACTTCGAAAATAGAAGATGGTTTTTTTAAGAAAACTGTTAAGTCAGCAAAGGAAGTATTTAAATCCGTTAAAGATGTTTTGGGTTTCTGAAATATCTGCGTTTTCGACTCTTTCAATTGTTTGAGACAAGCTTGATGTTAATGTTATAATTTCGAGGGGTGATTTACCGGATTAATTGCACTGCGTTTTTAGTTTTTTTTTAACAACAAGGCGCAAATGCTAACACACTAGATGGTAAAAATAATCAAGTTCCGTCATTATATATATATACATTTTGTATATATATATATATCTTTTTTAAGTAAAGATACATGACTCAAGTTTTATCATAAATGTTTCATTATTTCCAAAATATTGGGGTTGCAATCTTTATACAAAAGGATGAAACTATAGGAAAGAAGAATACTTGTAGACAAGTAACATTCCGCTCTTGTTGGTAAGTTAATTATTTCAAAAAAGCACCATAAGTATGAAACACCAGAATGCATATTGCAATGTTCCATAAAACTGATGCTGATGATAACTCGGAATGGTGNTTTCATAGTAGTTCTTTTCAATTTGTTTTTGTTATTCTTGTTATACATGTAGTTGATTTAGTGAAAGATGTGTTTTTTTTTCCAAATTAAGCAAGCATGTGTTATATATTTCACTGAGTTCACAGAATGTAGAAAACGTTGTTTTGACCTTTTCACAAATTACAGTTTTAAACAATAAGTGAAACAATCTTCTAATGTATAGTATTGCATTAACATGTATAACACATGTTTACAAAATGCAATTGCTACTCTTTATGTTTGTACATCGTTTTTGTTTCTTTGCTTATTGTCTTACTTAGAACATTCAACCTTTTGTATTGCTACTTTAGCACGTTATATTTATGTGTATGTATATAGTGTTAATCACATTTGTTATGCATATACAATCAAAATTAGTATACTGTTAAATGTATTTTTGTGATAATCACGTGTATCCACATGTATATATTTTGTCAAAATTAATAACCGTGTAAATAAGCTATGTAAAAACTAATTATGCTATTTTTTTATTTATTTTTTACAGCAAACTAAGATTTTGAATTATGATGTATATAAATTAATGCAATTAGAGACGTGATTAAATAGCCACGCATTGAGTAAGGGAACAGAGTCGGTAAACGACGATAATTTTTGAGCTTCTTACTTACGATTGGACACATACTTTGCATTAGTGATGCGAACGACATTTATTGTTAGTTTGTTAGTTTACCAACCATAATTGTGTTGTTTGTCTATAACAAATTAGCTAGTTTCATTTTCAATGTATTCCAATGTACACCATACACTAATTTGCGTTTTAACATAAAAAATATCAACTTACAAAATAAAAATAATGATATAAATTGATCTTGAGTTTTGACTTTGTGTTGCTATAAATATTTGCATAATTATTTTCTTGTAATGTTTTTTATTTGTCTATTTACGGACACACATACAAATGAAGTGTTTGTGTTCATTGTAAATACGTTGACATATTTTTTTAACATATGTATAAAGAAATCGTGCTGATTTATATTCATTTGATATGTGTTAAGCTTATAGTACCAACGTATCGCTTAGTATAATCCGTTAACTTGCAAGGTGGTCGTATTGTGAATTATCCATACAAATATGTAAGCTAAAATTTAACAGGTGGCTATAACATGAACTTGTTGCGCAGATTTTGGCATTTCTGAAGTTCGTAATTGAATGTTTAAAATGTATATTAATGTAAACACAGGAACAAAAAGCTCTAGTATAAAACCAATAAAGCATTTTAGAAATGCTTACTCCACTTTGGCTTAAACTACTGACCTGTGGATTTAAAATCTATATCTTAACTACTCGGCCATCCATGCGTGACACTGCGTAGAGTATTGTATACTGTATACAGCAACCACAATAAAAGATCTCCTAATTATTTGATCGTTTCGCGATAATAATTTAATCAATATCTAATGATGATTACTTATATACTAAATTTTCATTATGAGTCTACGTCACTGATGTTATTTCGCTTCCTCATGTATAGTGTTTTCTATTATTTTAATCTGTGACAAAAAGTTGGAACATTGTAATTCGACATTTTTTTAACAAGTCCCTCTAAGTAGGAAAATATTTGCAAACAAGTGATTATTGCTTGGCTTTGTTTGGTATATTTTGTGTGTTGTATTACTATAATATTGATTGAAATGAATTTATATCACATCTGCCAATGTATCAATCAATATAATGTCATCTGCTACATTTGTATGAATGCAGTTGACGCCATATAGTTGTGTTAAGATTAAAGGAAGTGATTTATAATGGGGAATGTAAACATAATAGACAGATTGGTATAGTTTATTACATATATTTCCGTGCATTATCTTAAAAATACATACTTAGAAACATTACATCGTATTAGAATCGAACAAATATTTTTATGTCATTATTTATTGTCGAGTAACCCACGGCCTGTATTATGAATGCTTGTTATAAAACCGATACAAAAGATATAATCGTTTTGGTTGCAATCACATACGGCAGCGTAATTCTTTTGGATAAATAATAATGTCAATTATAGTTGTTTCGTTATAGGAATGTGAAACGATGGTGTTGTAGGAATGTGCTGCTGTTAAATTAGCAATTCATATCACATACATTCTTAGAGTGAATAAGTTGCTCTTTCACATTTTACTATGATTAAACGATTTCAAATATAGATAAATAATTATTCAATGATGTCGATTTTATCGACAACATAACGTATTTTCGGATAAATCGACACTATCAAACTTTATTTGAAAAACAAATCTGACCATGTGTTATTCGACAACCTACAATAAGAGACAAAAAGTTTTCTCATTTACCCATTTGCTAATTAATTCTTATGCATGTAGACGACGAAGAATCCGTGAATTAAAATCTAGTTGTCTTAAACGATACGAGTGGATGCTAGTAGAAACATATTCTATGTGAATGCTTGTTTTATAAAATGAAGAGTATATTTGTTTTCGTGTGATATAATAATTATATCAATTGAATATTATTATTATCAATTTTGTTAGAAAGTGTATGTGTATGTATTCGTACACATAAATAAGCATAATACTTATTAGTGTGAACATACATTTTATATTTATTTGTTTTTTTTTGTGTGAGCATATTCAAATTTTTTATTCTTATAATATGTATTCTTTTTGTATTATTATTATGTAAATTATGTAATGTCCAAATTGTATTTTAGAAGCAAATATTTTCAAATGGTCACATGTTTGGAGACAAAATAGGAATTAAAAGATACGCTCTGATCAACCACTGTCATTTTAAAAACAAATCACTTGTCTGGTTTTACCGCTTTGATAGCACCAACCGTTGAAAACAAGCGCGGTAAGGTTAAGTGCAAAAGATAAACTGACACAGACTAGCATTTACTTGATAGTAAGTATAAGTTAATTGCGAACATTGAAACAAATAGGTAGCGGAAAATTTCCCTCGTTTTAAGACACTTCTGTTCTATATGTGCTGCTTGCGAAATAGACATTCAGCTGTTGTTTTTGGTTGAACATAATCGTTCTGTTTTACAACTACCCAATTGAGGTAAATATTTAGTTTTTTTTGTTTTTCAATTAAAACATTTATATTATATTTTCTATACATAGATAGTTGTAATAATTGCTTACCTTCCTAAAGGAAAATTGCCACAGCTGCAGACTTGCAATATTACTTTTGGTCTTCTTTTGGTCAACGTACAGAGGGCACACGTTAAGTACACTGACACTATATGTATTTTTATATGCGCCCCCACCCCGCAACGAAGTAAAGGGAGGTTTAACGGAACCGTCATGGATGTCTGTTAGTATGTCTGTCCAAAGATTCAAACTTGCCCAAAGGCGTTTTTCTACACTTTAAAACGTACACTATTCAAACTAGCTGACAACGTTTCTAATTATATAATATGCATATGCATTTTCAGCATCATGAGTTAAACATTACAAACGTTATACTCAATATCCAAATTAGACATTCTTCAACATACTGATTATAAACATACATTGATAGCAAAATAACTTTTCTTAAACAACATCGTGCATTTGTGTAATATTTGGAATGTTATATCTTAGAGTTCGCTTCCACAAAGGTTTCTTTAATCATGCCCCTGTGGTAAAACAAGCCACCCATTTGAAGTCAAAAGGTTAATAGAGACTTATATAGCCCAATAACTTTCAAGATAATTACTCTATAGTTATTAATCCCAACGGACTAATATGTGGTATGTTACTTCTTTTGCTGAAACAAAAACATTATTTCACAAAGAAATTGTAACACGATATCTTGAAGCAGTATTTTACAACAATACATTATTATATCCTTTTACATGCATTTATGATTTTACTTCTATTATTACTCGGAAATTTATATATGTATTCATATAACATGTATGTAGACTTAAGGCTTGTGTTAGCTTTATGGCTGAAAGTATGGTGGTGGTGTTGTTGTTGTTGATGATGATGATGATGTTCCAGTTGCATTTGTTTTTTTTTGTTTTGTTTTTTTTGCACTGACACTTTATTTAACTTGTTTTTTTTTTCTAAAAACATCATATTACATAATTAATGTACTTGAATTGTTTCGTGGTTGTGTATCGCTTACATCCACACCAATGATGTTCTTTTCAACGTACATATCGACCTGATATAGATATTATTATATCATTGATATATATGCGGTAGATTATGTTGAAATACGCAAAACATGTAACAATAAACTTACATGCTATACGTGAAAACAGTTTTGGTATGGAAGGGCACTTATCAAAGTCTGAAATTTTCACAAAAAGGAGATCAAGAGATTTTCAAATTAAGGATGTTTTAATCAAAAGTTCAAACACGTTATGCTTCATTAAGTTAGTTGATACTACAAGTTTCCGTAAACATAAGTTCTTGTTTCTTGTTGTATGATTCTGATATATTTGGATTGCAAGCGTTTATATAAATATACCTGAACTAACTATATAAATTGTTAGTATATAATATGTATAACTATTAATTGTATTAACAAACATGCACATAATGCACTACAGTAAATAGTAGAAGGAACACAAAAACAACTGAGAAAACTTAAATAAAAAAAAGACTTGTATTGTTCTTGGGCTCACACTAGCATTTAGTGCTCAATTTGATCTATTGTGGTCTATGCCCGTTGTCCGTCGTACTGTTGAGGTCAACGTAATGGCTTATTTTTTATATAACTTGTTCAGAACGATAATCTTCACAATATCTAGACCACGATCGATAATATATTAAAAAAACCCACCCAAGAAGTCAAATGAATGACTAAATCTTCATGAAGTTTTGACAGATCGTTTATACTGAAAATACCTATGACAAGTTCGAATAAAAAAACTGCGGCAAAAATATATGTGACCTGGTAAAATCCTCAAAAAGCACACACAATATTTAACAATAAAAATTGAACATAAAGTTTATTTTATTTATTAAGCTAAGGCTTACTTTGGGCCTTATTGAATTAAAAGTAATATCCCTCGGTCAAAACTATAGAAAACCGTATGAACATTCTAAGGGCCGCATGTTGGCCTCAATCTTTAGGAAACTTGGCCTGCAATTTTATCTTGATGATAAGAATGTCATTTTTAAATTTGGGTCAAGTAGAGTGAGGGATCAAATCCGAGGTCATTTGGTCAAATCTTAGGGGAAAACAATCAAATTATGAATAAATAAGTTGACTCATTTGTGGCCTGAATCGGACGAAAAGTAGTCTGAATGTTTCCCATTACAATATCTATGACAAGTTTAAAACTATTCAACTGAAGTAAAGGAAAAGTTTGTCAGGCCCAATCTTTGCAAATTAAGGTACCAGCTGAACATTTTACGGTCTTCTAGGCCTTCTGCTGAGTGTTTGATTTTGTAGGGTTAAGATAGTATATATTAATAATTTACACTTATATTTGTTAACTTAGATCGTTGATTAATAATTATTTATGTCGTTTACGGAAACATTTATCCGACCGTACATAAAAGAAAGGAAATATGCAATGACCACGCTGAATTATATACCTTGCCAATATTAAACTGATAATAATGGACTCTTGGAGCTTAAATTACACAATTGAATTATATCCTTTTTCTCAGTTTTGTTTTAGCACACTTGATTAGTGACCAACAAACACTAATTCAGTTGAAAAAAATCTTAAATCTCTCTAATCTGATTCATGTTTTTATTATAAAGGAACTAAATATATTCATTTATATAACTCAGTCTCAGATTAATGTTGTTGAGCTTTATTATATGGCAAGAAAAGTGTATATCAGAACTTATAGCATATGTTTCCTTTACGTCAACGGATCTAATTAGTATATAAACTGATCGACTTCGATTAACATGTTTTAAAATGTGTCTTATATATCATACTGTTTATCCTATATAGTGTTTGATAGAGTTCAATAATATTTGAAAATATTAATGCTATATTGTTATTTTGCTACCGTTGAGAAGATTTCATATAGTTACAAAACGAAAATATTTCCTTGAAAATAACAAAGCAGCATACAGTATTTTGAAACGTTAATTTTTCAATTCCAATTATACAATTATGTTTTTATGTACAACCAAAAGAGTGTTGCATACACAGAAATAAATCTCAATTGCTTTTAATTACGAAGATCGTACTAAAAGTATAAATATCCATAGTTATGCATACAAATTTAGAAACTGTACACGTGCATTTTGATTGTTTTGATAAGTATGGAAAAATATATTGTCTGTAGTAATTGCCGAACAGTTAAAAAAGTGTTTTTTAGTGTACGTATCCAAATATATTATCATGTATTTAGAAAAACAATATTTAAACAGATCAATATTAATGTATCAAAGAACACATTATATTATAATTTGATCTTTTTTTGAAGATAACCTGCACAATGATTTTAAGACAAATACTGTGTGTAAGCATGTATGTATGCATGTATGTATATATGAATGTGTGTAAAACATTATGTTTGTATGTTCTGATTCTTTTCTGCAAATAACGTGTTATAGCAGACAAATCTTCAAATCATTTTGTTAGGTTTGTTAAGCATAATGAAACTTTTCAAGGGCACAGGAACCAGATTGATATGTCCAGATTTGAAGTTCAATGGTTTCAACGATAAGGTCACATTCGATGAAAATGTAAGAATTTGAGCCAATAACAGTATCCGAAAGATATGTTTAATATAATTCATCTGAGACGGTGTGTCATACGAATGAACCACCAAATCAGTATGCCCTTAATAAAAGCCCCACTTAAAAGTCAAAGGGTCAAATCAAAGGTAAGCCATAGATTGTGTCCTATATAGGTATAAAAGATGCTAGAAGTGCTAATCATTATTATTACGAGCGCCGTATGAAAGAACCATGGCAAACGGTTCTAGGTCGAACACTTACTAAAGTCATTGATAATGTTTTGAGTATATTTTTTTCCAAATTATGAACGGATTTTCAAACTTGGCAAGAGTGCTATTCGCGGTGAAAAGTATGTTGCAAACAGAACCAAGGCTCCTATATTAATGTGATATTTGAAAGGGTAAAGACCATTTACAAAAAACATATTAAAATCCTTCAAACCATGTTTTACAGCATGAAATATTGCAAAATTATACATATTCAGTTGTATTTGCCCAATGTTATGTAAAATATCAGCATTTGATCTCTTGATTTAGACAGACGCATAATAATAGTAACCTGGTTTGTAGCTAGTCATGGTCAAAAGTAGGGTGAATATCAAATACCGACAAGAGCATATACATGAATGAATAAATTTCCAAAAATGCTATAGATGCTCATCGTCGAAACAATCTTGTTTCGCGAACCTGGCACGCGAAGTGAATTAGTTCATTTCTTGTTGAGTCAAACACAAGGCATTCCTTAAACATGATCAAAGATATTTCGTTCATGTTTCTCATAATGATTAAAGGCAAACAGAGTGAGTTCAACATATAAGAACCTTATTGCCCTAATGTTTATTTGGTATGCGGATAGTAGATTTTAGTGTCAGGATTAAAACTGTCGAGTGAAACGTTGAGATACTTAATTATCCCAACAAGAAAATAAAACATTCATTACTAGAATGTTCTAAATACAGGGACACTTGTTTACCACATAAATAATTTGGACATAGTTAAATCAGTGCAAAAGATCTGGTTCCTGAGGCACAAATGTTGGTTGACGAATTTTTAGCGATAATAAAAGTATTTGTTTTGTGTAAATGTTAATGCTTAAGTCTACATCAATTTTTTAGAACTATTTTTATATAAGAATATTATTTTAAAGAATTTGTTATCACTAATTGATTACTTTAAAATATTTGTAATGCTATTGTATGTGTGTTGGTTTGCATCCTTATATCGCAATAAAATAAATATCTTTCTCTATAAAATGTTTTTTTTTTGTTTTGTTTTGTTTTCGCATACGCATTTGATTTTCAGTATACGAGGTTGACACCAAAAATAACCATACAAAAGAAATCGCAAATCAACAATCACATTTTAGAAAATGGGTATTTCAAACAAGGTCAATATCAAAGCAGTTAAATGTATTTTATAAAAGGGTTCAAAGGATAAGTTTGTCGCGACTGTTTATATGTCAAATTTATACAATTTCAAAGTTAGATGTTCCATTTTCATCTGTACTGCAATGTAAGAATGAAGTTCATTACACTATTTGTACATGACCTTCATTCTTACATTGCAGTACAGAAATGTTCTATCCAAGCGCATATGTGTATTCAGGCTTTAGAAAAAACAATGAAATCCATAAGTTAATGTAAACTATTATTGACAACTCAAGCCTTTCGCTATTGTTTCCCATTTATCAATATTGCGAGCCATACGGATCGACCGTAAGACACCTTAAGATTTGGGCACTAAAAGCATGTTCAACTCAATGAAGATGTTGAATAACAAAATGTAATTACTTTTGCGTGGTGAGGTTAAATGGAAGATATAAAACATAAAGCTAATTTTACTTCATCATGAGCTTAGGACACTGTGTGAACGTGACTTAGTAACTTAGCGTTGGTAGGATCTTTGTCGATTTCTTGTGTATACCATATCATTTCTAATTACACTGGGTTCCCTCTTGTTCCGCAGTTTAATCGGATAAATATGTGACAGGAGCAAAACAAACACCTGCATTTCAGGGTTTTGAAGAGTTGAAGGCAAACTAGCACATTTTAGTCTGTACAAATAAATATGAAGATTTTGACAAATGTGTTAAACGACGAACGGGCCGTGTAGTAGCTGCGAGGTATCGTTCACGGCTATAGCAATTTCTTTTGCGCTGTATAATGCATTGAACGATGAAGGAACGTCTTTAATAATGTGATAATGGCGTTGTAAGGAAGCTTGGTTAGCGCCTGTTCGCATATTGTACCTTGGAGTATATAAAGGTGTCAATTTTCTGTATAAACATGCCGTATTGTTCAGTGTAAATAGCATCTAACAATTATTTAAATATAAATTAACATATTGATTTATAGCAATGCTTTTGCAAAAGTTTGCAGCTAAAATGAAAGCTGATGCATATCGTCATAACATTCTTTTAAAGACAAAAACCAAGCTAAATAAACTCAAATTGACATAAATTTTCGTCTTACTTATCTTTTTTCAGATTTCAAATGAATCCTTTCTTGTTTATTATAAGGATTTTCTTGAACTTTATGATGCCAGCTGTTCTGGAACACTTTTTTTCTTTGGCTTGATTAACCCTTGTTACCGTCGTAATACATTACACGAGTATTAACTGTTAAAAACTTCTGCTAAAAGAACGTAATTGCGAATACATAGCAGATTACATCACTATTAATATATTATTGCATCACTGCACGGATATATTTGAGACATTGCGACCGTTCATTGGTTCGCTCATTTGAGTGACTTGGTGATAGAAGAGACAGCGTCATGTAAATAACACATATCTTTGACAAAAGGAAAGATGACCTTTTATAAAAGGGTTCAAAGGATAAGTTTGTCGCGACTGTTGATGTGTCAAATTTATACAATTTAAAAGTTAGATGTTCCATTTTCCTCTGTACTGCAATGTAAGAATGAAGTTCATTACACTATTTGTACATGACCTTCATTCTTACATTGCAGTACAGAAATGTTCTATCCGCGCGCATATGTGTATTCAGGCTTTAGAAAAACAAAGAAATCCATAAGTTAATGTAAACTATTATTGACAACTCAAGCCTTTTGCTATTGTTAATTAGTGCGTTAATTAGAATTATCTGTATATGAAAATTACAGAATTAGATATAATAAATGACCAGTAGGTATAGTAGAATATTAGATTACACTGTTAAGCATTATTCAATGACCAGTAGGTATAGTAGAATATTAGATTTCACATTGTAAAGCATTATTCAATGACCAGAAGGTATTAATAGTTACAGGGTTAGTTACTGACCCGATACGGGGTATACGGTTCTGTGGAAAACCATATCGATATGGTTTTCCACAGAACCGTATATCCGGTATCAGGTCAGTAACTATTCTTGTTACGATTATATCACGCCAACTACTTTCCATCTCATCAACTTAGCAAGGACAAACAATCTTTTCTTCTAACTAGTATTATCGAAAATATTGAGTTCAAGAACATTATATAACAATAACAAAACTTCATGTTAGTCTACGGACACCATATAGAATATATTGGGTCAGCATGTGACGTCATGTTAGTCTACTGACTCCAAATAGAATATATGGGGTCAGAATGTGACGTCATGTTAGTCTACTGACACCATATAGAGTATATGGGATCAGCATGTGACATCAAAGCGCCAATGAGAGAAGAGTATTGTGTAGATGGCGTGATATAGAAGAAATTAGATTACACTGTAAAGCATTATTCAATGACCAGTAGGAATAGTAGAATATTAGATTACACTGTTAAGCATTATTCAATGACCAGTAGGTATAGTAGAATATGTTAACTAAAATGTTTATTATACAGGTATATCAAAGTCCCTTGCGTTTACGGGAGTATGGAATTAAATATTTAGTGCAAATCAAAAAACAATTATTACACGGCACAATGAAGTACAATCGCATTCGCATGAACTTCTGAACGTCAACCAAAACTAACATTCTTTAAAAAAAAAGTTAAAATAGAACTTGAAATGAAATGCATTAATACAAATAAGTAACGCCTTAACATATATTCCTCTACGTTAAGATCTACTGCGCTAGTGTAAAAAGGTAAACGTTTAAATTAAATATTTTCTAACAAAATTGTATACAACAAAACACGTTTTAATGGTATTGCATTTTATTCTGAGATTATGTTGCTGTTTTGTTTTCCATTAACAAATATGTAGTCATATGTTAGTAGAACTTTAAAAGATATCCCAGTCTCCTTTTAGTGAACAGAACAGAACATTTTCTTTCACCAAGTTTATAACATAAACAATAGGGGCAATATAATAAAGCACAATTTTTAGTACAATATTGTGACTTCCCCCATAAATTGCCTGCGAATGAAGTAACGGTATGTAATTTCTGAATTCTTTTCCATCAATGCCTTGCCATCCACCCATTATTTCTCATAGTCCCAGACATCTATTTCTTGGGGCTCACACCCAGACACTCCATGCAGCAGCCATCCACGCTACGGGCCTGCAAATCGGCGTGACAGTCTTATGCCGGGCACGCGGTGTTACTGCAGGCGTAGTGACCCCCAAGCAGGAACTGGCACGTGCGGCAAGGATTCGCCGGGTCCACGAAGGAGAATCCTTTAAAGCAAAAAGTAATATGTATCGGAAAATGTATTTAATACTCACTATAAGTATCCATTTTATCACATAGTAACTCGTTTGTAAATATATTGCCCAAGTCCAGGTTTCATTTTAGTTTTCTAAGTATTATTTTATTATAGATAATTGGGATATTGTCAATATATATTTTTTTCTCAAATAATATATATACTATCCGTCAATTATAAAACGTGGGATGCGTTAACTCGATTGATACTGAAAGAACAATTGTTTGTTGATGTTGGTTAAAGAATGATTTTTTACGGAACAAGGCCGTTAATCACTGGCGCCATCTCTTTTTTGATATGCATTAATAAACGAGCTAATTATACTTCTGAGGTTGCGCTAAGGACCGGAAGTTTTTAAAATACATCGACCGGATGAATTAGTCATCGTTAAATCGCATTTCATCGCACTATTTGCAAACCAATGCGAAATATTTTTAAAAAATCTACAACATATAACACCTACAGTACTCGCCCTTTATATTGCTCCATGTATTTTGTAAACATCAATCCTTAGCGCCACCTCGGAAGTATGATTGGCTTGTTTACAGATGAATCTCAAAAAAGAGGTGGCGCCAGTGATTAACGGCCGTGCAGAAGTACAAACCCAGTTCAAAGTCTTGTCTATCTTTATGACAGCGGGGTAAGGATATCTCCGTCGCCTCGTTAAAGGCGCAGGCTACGGTTGCCATGACAACAAAGGAGATGACATACATGGCTGACAACGGTATGCAATGTCACACTATGTAAACGGTTTTCTAGACTAGATGAAACTGTACATGTGTTGGTTTCGCCAAGTCGCGACTCTGTTTTTATGGAGCTTTGGATGCTATCATTATTTATTTTCTCCGTAATTGTTCATAAATGTGAATATTTCAGTATGTTAATAAGTAGAAGTAAGAGTTAATTTGTATGCCGTAACGTATCTGAAAGTGAGATCGTTTCTTAATAGAATAAAGGATCGTTTGATGCACTCAACCTATTAAATATTTTAGAAACGAGCACTCAGCACTCTGTCCGTGGTAAATTTTATGAAAATCGGCGTGTTCACTAAAAATGTTTGTTCTCACAAGCCGATTTTAGCTCTTTGTAGTTGTAATGGTTTAATCAACTACCAATCAAAGTTACAATTATATTCGCATAGCTCAGTATATTACTTTTTATTCTATATCCAATAAATTCATCCAATGGGCATTCTTCATAAGTACCACGTGACCGTCAAATATATTCCGGTATTGGATCCAAAAAGTCTGATTTTTTTCCATATTGGACAGTTGAGTACAAGTGCACTAAGCAATTGTTTTTTTAACGAGAAAAGCCGTTACCGAGAAAGAGTATCCGAATGTACAATAATCGATTCACAAAGGCGCTTATCGTGCTGCAAATAACGATTATATAGAGAATATTTGTTGGATTCGGTGGAATATCGATTTTAATTCACGAGTGAGCATAGACAATGTTTTTTTTCTTTTTATTTTATGCTTTTTTAACCGTTTATTTACATTGTCAAATAGTTTAACTGTAGAATTTCGCTGGAATAATGACGTCATTCCGTGAAACAAATGACGTCATTTCACAGTTTAACAGTAAAAAATATCTCGATAATTTTCATTGTTATTTTTCCCTGTTTGAAACAGTGATTTATCAGTTTTAATTCACTGATATTTCTCTATAAACCACCGAAAAGCATTAAATAAACATGCATATGAAGCATTAAAATCAAACAAAGAGCTTATGAAGAGATATATAATAAAATGCTTATTAGACGTTTAAACTGTACAATACAATGTACGTGATATATTTGGACTCGCACACAGTTGGAAGTAATATTGAACTCGCCTAACGGCTCGCCCAATATGACTTCAAACTATGTGCTCGTCGAAATATATATCCGTATTGTACAGTGAAACGTCTAATAACCTATACTTATTGCATTTTACATATTTATATTATAAATATTAATATACTATATATATTAGTTACTAAAGACTGAAATGGTAACTTAAACAATATAACGGAGCAACTATTTGAACTACGTGGCTGAAATATTATCGTAGCGCAAACATTTTTGATGGAATAAACATCTGTTAACTAGCATGTGTTTAATTATAATCTTACACGAGCAGCACACCTAAAACATCACATAATTTTCTAATTTACACTGCATATTATAACATGACATTCTATTTTACTGCACATTCTGCACGTCTTAAAAGTACCAATACATGTTTGAGCAACAATAGTGCATTGCTGTATATTAAATGTAGCTATTTCGATGGTACATTTATTGGATTGGATTAAACGCCAAATCACTCAGCATTTTTATTAAATGCAATAACCTTTTTTTGCTTAATGTTTCAACGAACACTATATCTTCAGTGTATAGTTGAAGGACTTTCTGATTACACCATGGGGTTTTCCACTCTGTGTGTTAGTCCACTTTAACAATCGATATCTTTATCTGCCATCTTTTCTCTCTGCTGAATAAGCAATTGTTTCGTGCACTAGTTCAACTCAGCTTAGAAGGGTCCGGTGTAAGGTGACCACAGCAGGGTGTTAATACACAAGAGTACAACACCGCGAATATGGATGGGCGTCACATTAGAAAAAGAATAAAAATACTTTGCTTGGCCTTTACCACAAGTAATGTCACTTTAAGAGCGTTTGTATTTGCTGTATTTTATATGACTGCCAAATCACATGGCCTCATTTGGTGACAGGACTTTATCAATGAGAAATAAAGTCACCTTAGTAAATGAGTTTTAGATTAACCAGGAGCCGTATTCACCAATGTACGTAAGTCTCAAATCTTAGACTCAGCTCCAGTTTCTGACTCAGACTCAGACTCAGCCTTACAAAACTTAATTCACGAAACATAAAATGGTTAGTTTTAGACTCAGACTCAGTAAGATAAGTCTCAAATGCTAAGTCTACAATGTTTAGACTTACGCTATACAATCATGACGTAACGTCGTTTGAGCGTTTACTTTACAAAATGGCCGCCGCACGAGCTACTTGCGTAATAATAATAATATTATTGAAAGAGTGTATCTAGATCGTACCAACCCTTTGGAGATTTATAGGGATATTGAACTTTACAAACGGTATCGTTTTACCCGACCGGGAATCGTATTTATTTGCAATATTTGCAAGGAATAGTTGAGCCGCAATACGATGCGGATTCTGCCAGTTCCGGTCGCCCTGGCAGTGTGTACTTTCCCGAGCAACGTGGCAAGTGGCGACCTCCAGCTAACAGTGGGAAATAGTACTGGCCTGTCACAGGCAACGGTTAGCCGTGTAGACCTGTGCACAGGTCAATAATATTTTGACAGCTAGAGTGTTGAATTTGTCAAATTTCCAGCTGGTACGACGCCGTTCGTGCGAAACAAGAACTTGGTGCGATCGCTGATACGTGAGTCATTTGCGATGTGTGCATTTTGCAATTGTTCTTATTTATTGTAAACAACTGTCAAATTCATAATTCTCCGCGTTTGTTTGTTGTCTTTCGTGAAAATAATCTCCAAACTTAATGAACGTGAACATGCACTAATTTTATGGATAATACTTGTTGTTTGAATGAAAAAGTAATAACATATCATTTGCATGTATCATAAACTATAATAATGGATATTTTCTAAATAGGGAAACCTATTTGAAAACCTTTACAAGACATTTACTTCGCATAAATTTTGATTTCATTACTATTACAAATCTATTTATAGATGTAGGAATTAACCTATAGATATGTATATGCCAATGAAAGTTACACTGCCATGACGCAGTTGGTAGCGCTTCGGTGCTCGTAATTATATTTCACCGACTAGTCGGTGGTTCGAAATTACATCGGGGACTTTTTTTTCTCCAAACATTTTCAATATAAATTATGACGATTATTTAATTATTTTTTTAATTCTTGGTCTTTAATGTAATGTGAATTAATTTTAAAAAAGGTGCTATAAATATATTAATTTAAAGAAAAAAGGTGCTATAAATAATGTGTATATTATACACCTTGTTAAGAAGATATATGGTACACCTGAATCCATATGTGCATCTGTCCTTGTGTCTGTCTATGTTGTAATTGAGTTCCAATACAAAATGTATTTTTTTTTGCGACAAATGCTGTAGAATATGCATTTGTTGATGGCAAGTGTATTGTTGTAATGCACTTTATTTGTAAATTAATAAAACACTCAACAACAGAAATAATATTTTATTCTCACATGAACATATTATTGCATTTTCAATCAATAGTAAAACGATGACATTAAATTTGATTAACAAGTTGAGACACATCAGCATATTGCATCACTTCTGACATAAGGCAGAACTTTCATTCAAAAGAATGCACATAAATGCACCGATCACAATCCATTTATATCAATATCTATTTACTTATTAATATCATAAGTTTTCCAAACAATGGGTCAATTTTAAATGATTAACTTTCAGGTTTTCCAAGTACTTTGGGGTGCATCGATTGCACGCATGTGCATATCAAGAAGCCAGTGGACCATGTAGAAGACTACATAGGGAGAAAGGGCGTTCCCACCATCAACGTTCAGGTATAGCTTAACAGTCAGTTATGTGCAAGTCTAAATGCAATTGCTTTTCTTTGATACAACTTTATTTTAAACACAAATATTTAATGAAACAACTGTATGTTAATTTTAACAGTTTGCCATTAGCAAAATAAGAAACATATCATCAGCATTTTATCAAATACCTAAGAAAAAATGTACACAAATATGTCTTATTTTGTTAGTGTAATATAACATGTTTTATGTTAACAGGCTGTGTATGATGCCAGCTACAGAATAACGAGCTTCACTCAAGTTCACTGCCAGTTTGCCAGGGCGAACGCATGATGCCAGGATTTGTTGATGTCTAATTTCAAATTCACATAACTGTATCTACCATTATTCTGGAATTTCATTCAGTTCATTGAATGAAGAATTTTATTATTATCAATGATGTATATCTTGTAAGCAAATAATATCAAGAAGTGTCCCAAGACACCGCATTCAACTAATATTCCTCTTTGAATGTAGAATGTATTTTATCTGTCAGTAACATAATACAATGACCAATGTAATATTTAACCTAAATTTCTTCAAGCACACAAATATTGACTGGAATTTTATAAGTACAAAAAGGGACATATCATATTTTTATTATAGAAATATGAGTATGCCCCTTTTTGTATTTAAAAAATATCTTATTATTTTGTGTGCAACTGCTCCATAACTCTATTATTTCTAAAATAGACTATCTATTTTAGAAATAATAGAGTTATGAAGTAGTTGCACAAAAAATAATAAGATTCTTTTTAATTACAAAAAGGGGCATAAATCTACTACTAGTATATTACATGTCAGAGTTATAGCACTTGGTCACGTATTGACACTATACACATCTTTTTCTCCAAATGTATTTTTTCAATTTCTACAGTCAACGTTTTTATTTCTTATTCTAATTTTTCTAAGTCTTTTTCCATCGGTTTCTCCGTAAGTTTTGTTAAGGTATCGCCTTGTGATCTCTTGTCGGTCTTCTTTGTGAGCGCTGCAAAAATGGATAAAAAGTGTGATTTGTATAAATGGACTTGTTCTCATATTATGATCTTCAAAGGTTAAAAAATTAATACATATNAGCAGTATTAATGAAAAACATTACATTTCATGTTTGCCATCATGACTGTCGATTGGTTAAATATAAACGACATACAGGCAAAAGTTATCGATGTAAACTTGTAGTAAATGAAAAGTTCGTTTGGAAATGTGCAGATTGTAAACAGATACGAATAAAACACACATGGGTACGAATCTAACAGGGTACGAGATGAAAACTAAAACAATAGACCTCCTTAAATGGTAAACTTATCCGTGATACCACAAATATTCATTATTAATACTTAAATAACAATTCACGTGTGCAAATTTTGGAAACAAAGAACGTGCAACTGTACCATAAATCATAACAAATGTTTGAAACTAAAACACATTCCACACTCACATCCGAAATCCGTAAGTACAATTTGCTGAGTGGTTATGCCCCTTGTTTACATAGTGCATTATTCGGCGCTAGTAAAAACGACATCGGTAGCAAATCCAAAATTAAGCTATTAAATAAAATATTACAACTATAAGGCAGATACGATAATAACATATAACTTACACTGATATTCTGCTCGCCACCTCGTCCCATTTTTTTCTTCGAATAACCAAAATCTCTTCGGCTCCGATCCCCTTATACTCGCCGATAGAAGGCTCCAGCGGTCCCGAACCAGCGCATTAAAAACAATCTCTGGCTCGGACCAATCTGGACCTTCTGGCGCTTCGTTTCACTGTCATCAACTGCCAAACACTCCATTCAATAGGTTATATAAAAAATGTCTGCTACTATTTTTTACACTATTTGGCGCGTTTTCCCTACTAGAGAGTTCGCTTAGTCGTGACGTCATAAAAAAAACCCAATCTTATTGAAGTCTATTTCCAAACGCGTTCGTGAATACGAATCCTGAGTCTGTCTTTAGTAAGTCTAAGTCTGAGTCAAAGTCTGAGTTTGAGTTCAAGTTTGAGTTTATTATTGATGAATACGGCTCCAGCATGTTTTGATTATGAAAATGTTCTTTGTCGTTTAAGAGTACATAATGATTTGAATAGCTGATACTGCCATGTTATTATGTAAAACTCGGTTCTGACTTTTTTCGTGTAAGCTCCCCAAATGATCGCTTACTTCCCAACTCGTTGTATAAAGCATGAATAATGACAACTCGCATATGTGAAACATATTACGTATTCCCCTTAGAGCAATTTCTTGAAAGATAAGTTCCGGAACGATGCGTAATTTAAACACAAATGGTACGAACTGCTTTTCAAGAGGTTACCCTATAAAATAAACTATACTAATAATTAACGTTTTGACTTTATAACGCGCCTGTTAACATATTTTTATTTTATCTTGCGTGGTCTTTTATAAAAATGTTATACAATGTGATTGAATATATGTTAATATAAAATGTCTTACTGTGAATGAATACTTTGATGGAACGTTGTTATTTTTTTAGGAACTGGTGTTGAACGAGCGATATATGATGACATTTCGTCTTACTACCACGTGTACATATTTCTTGATAATGAGACGCGAATAAGAATGTTAACTATGTAAGATTTTCCCACTGTATTGTTCTAAAAATATGCAGCTGCCTTCTATATTTCCCATACACATAAACACATGCGATTACAAGTTAATTCATGCATCAATTACAAGTAGTATATGCCTTATAAGGTTGCAATAAAATCACCACATTATAGAAGTAATTTGTTTAACGTTGAAAAAAAAAAGATTTATGAGTTAAATTAAAATGTGGCCAATATGTCAGGTTACATAAACAACATCACTAACCTGCTGGAGACGTTGACTGAATCAGATGATGTACCTGAACATGGAAAATAAACGTAGGAAAACAAAGTGGAAATCGTTTTTTTCTGTCGTTTAAATGATTGCTTTAAACGCATCAGTTTATTATTAATAATCTTGTTTTATGTAGAAAATCAAAGCATGTGCATCCGATGTAATGTATGTGTGAATAAAGTGTTATAATTGTGCACTCTGTATATTGGTACTTTGGACATTTTAATATAATTCCAAAAGACAGATTAGCTTAAATGTGCCCTCCTCTTCTTACAATTTTTAATACCCATTGAAGTAAAGGTACAGTGGTTCGATTGAAGAATATTTCACAGGATACGTTGAACAAATAGTCTGTTGAATAAAATAATTAACGGATGATCCATTATTTTCTTTTTGCAAACAAAGCGAGGGAAATTTAGAACATTTATTTTTTAAATGTCAATTATCTGAAGCATTAATTAATCAGATGTTACCAGGACAAGTATTTTGTTTTCCCTTGGGTATTTAACAAAGTCAGCTAGAGCAATAAATAATGTTAATTTGCTTATATTAAGCTATACGTATACAAGTGTAAAATGAATAAATGCATTCCAAACAATACATGAGCCAATAAAACATAAGGTATGAATATGATTACTTTAATAAGATAAATATCAAGTTTAAAATATTATTTAGAATCATTTGCCAGTGAATGTGAATTAATTAATGATATTATTGAACAAACTTAGTATTAATAATTATTGTAGTTTTTGTTTGCAACTTTGAACAAATACTATTTTAAACTTAATCAATTTTCTTTATAGCAACATTTCATTGCTAGATGTGATCTGGTAACATAGATTTTACAAGATAGAAAATGTGGCTTTACGTGTATGTTGACATGAAGCATCTTTGTCCGTGTTATGATTTGCTATGTAATCCCCAACAAAGACATACTACTGTCTGAAACTATTGTATTATCACAATATTGTTACCCCTAAAAGTAAAATACAAACAAGGAGCTTTACACGCAGATGCGTTTGTAGAATAGTTCAATTAAAGAAAATACATAACAATGTAGCAAAACATTATTCATTAGCTTTAAATTCTGTGTATTATGTTAAAGAATGCATTTCTTGTATGGTAAAGGTTCAATGTTCAACGAGCTCATTGCCTTTCATGTCATTAACTTGTATTATATACATAACGTATAACGTTAGATGTGTTGCGCGTGTATTTGTATATGAATTTCTTTACAATCTTGTAATAAAATATGTTGGAGACAAAAAAGTGTAATCAAGATCGAATCACAATTGTTTTTCTAGAGTGATTACAAGATGTATTATTTAAAATATGACATGGTTAAATAGCTTGTGAACTAATGTTAATCAGAAACAAACATGGCCTGGATATTGTCAAGATAAACCTTATAACTTAGTTTCATAAAGATTGTGATTCATAAATGTGGCCTCAGTCGATCAAGATTCGAATTAAAATTATTCGAATTATTCGAAATCTATTAAATATCAAGGTGAACAATCTGGCCCAGTTTTATCAATTTTGAGTCATAGATACTGCCTCTAAAGTATTTAATTTTAATTAACATTGATTAATAAATGTGGCCTCTAGATTGGTTACAAGGTTTTTCTAAGATTTGAACCAATGACATAGTTTTGAA
This sequence comes from Dreissena rostriformis, assembly GCA_007657795.1. NCBI lineage: Eukaryota > Metazoa > Mollusca > Bivalvia > Myida > Dreissenidae > Dreissena > Dreissena rostriformis. Next base: position 200,958 of record VMBQ01000448.1, read on the forward strand.
TGTACCTGATCCATATTCAATCTCGGTCTAGATATTTTCTAGATGAGCACTCTGAAAAAGTTTCATCAAGATTGAGTCATATTATTAACAATATCCAAAAAATGAAGCGCTAATCTGATTCAGAAATATATGTACGTTTTGAACAAATTGTAAAAAACTAATTGACAAATAGTTTTGAGGAAAAAAAATAGTTGTTACAAAAAGCTTGCAGTGAACACTAATTGACCCAAAATCTTATCTGTTGCCCTGAGGTCCCTGAATAAATTCAGCTGATTATTTTGCGGGACGTTCATGAAAGCATTTATCATCTAATCAGCCTGCGTGGTAGCACACAATTTTAAGTACATGTATTAGCACGTTTTCTCATGATGCATGGAAAAGAAATCTGCACGTTAAGTACAGTCCACGCGTTTTCCCCAATTGCTCTTATCCGCGGGCAGTATCTCCGAGGGAGATTAAGAAAATCCCGCGATACGCGGCGTTTGCATGATTTGGGACTCCGCGGTTAACGATCGGCAAAATTGATAATCCGACGCGGCGGCCCTCGGAGTTGACAACGCAGTGGAAACTCCGTGTTTAACGAGATAACGATCAATTTAATTTTGTTTGACTTCCTGATTTTCAAAAAAATGAATACATTTATTACAAGTACATATATATACAGTATATAATATATACAATTTAAAAAAAAAATGACAAAGATCGATCGATCCCCACGTTGTTGTAGAAGTAGTTGTTGTAAAGAAAACTCGTTGATTTACGACAAACAAAACATCGTCTTTTAACTGATACTTACCAATTAATATAATCAGAGTTTGCAACATTGTTTTTATTTTGATAATTTAATCCAAAGTTTTCATGTTAGCAGGTGTTTTTTCTATACTGAACATGTAAACAAATGACCGAGGACCCTATTAAAAGTTTTTCAAAAAATCGCAATATGTGTGAACCGACAGTTTGACGTCATCGAAGGAAAGCCGCTTCCTGTCTGAAGGCACATAAACACACCGTACTCGCCGACAAAATTGGCTACCTTTGTTTAGCAATCAACTCGCTAAACCAATCGGGTGTTTATAACTCAATAGAAACCGTCGAAATATTTAACAGCACGTGCTTAGCTCCGCTTTTTTAATCTTTTGCAGGAAACGGAGGTGGAGTTTAACGGTTAATTGAACACGTGTTTTACGGAAGTTGAGTCCTGAATAAAGTTGTAAACATTTTTGTTTGGACAAGAGCTGTTTCTATCGAATGACATATGTCCCCAAAAATGGTCACCTTGAATAAATTTCATGATGAATCAGAAAGTAACAGAACAAACCGTTGTATGGCAAAAATAGACCTTTAGCCTTTAAGTTTTCCCTTGACATTTGGATAGGGGGATAGGTGTAACACAAGTTGTCTTTTTGCACATATTTACCATTGACCTTTAAGTGTGACCTTGACCTTTGAGGTATAGAGACAGATGTAACACGCAACACGTCGTCTCATAAAGGTTCACATTCCTGCGAAGGTGTTCCGAAATCCATCAACAGATGGATAAGGTAAGGATAAGGCATTAACTTTCGCTGAGCATGACCTTGACATTAGAGGTAGGTTGAAGGGTGATCAGGTAGGGTGAAGGGTGATCCATTGGAGAGGTTGTCTTTTGATATTATTTATTTGTGCTTAGTAAATTTATAATCCATCGATTGATGGCAACGTTATGGTTGAGAAAGGGATACTCTAGCTCTTTTATGGCTAAATTTCACCTTTGATATCTAAGTCTGACATTAACCTTTGAGATATGGAGCCGGGTTTTACACTCGAGGCATCTGTTGGTGGTTGCCATTTGTTCGTTTTATTTCTAAATCCATTAATATTCGGCAAAATATTGGCTGAAACAAAAGCTTCGCATAGACAAACAGACCGACAGTGCGACTTCTGTATAGTGCGTTTTTCGAGGGGAAATACCATGTGTTGTAATTTATTTCAAAATCCATTAATATATGACTAAGAAATGGCTGAGACAGGAATGGAATGTTTCATGTATTTAATGGCAAATTGTGATCTTCGACCTTTTAAGTGTAACATTAACCTTTGAAGTATGAAGACGATTGTTTCAAGCGGCATGTCGTCTTGTGATGTTGGCCAATTTTTGGTAATTGATTTCTGAGTTTAGTTGTATTTATTTGCTGGCAAATACTATAACATTGAGGAGAATTAAAGTGGTTGTTACATTATAATTGCTGAGGTTTGCATAGAGATTAAAAGGGAACTGAACGTTACGCTTTATGTAAACCTTTGCTTTTCTTTTTTGGAAACCCTTCAATTTGGAATTTTCGACAGTCATTTGGGAAAAAAAAAATACTTTTTGAGATTGGGAATCTGACCATATTTCAAGCACATATGCCCAGCGACCAAAAAGATCATGAGTTTGAATTCTTCTTTGGGAGCGTTATTATGATCTTCCCCATTAGCACAAAGCACTCAGGAAGCGTACATAAGAGCCTCAGCCAAGTCTCACTATTTCCGGTAGAGCATCGGTCCATCCCGGTTTGCTTACGCCGTTCGACCAGCGAGAACCAGGATGATTCGTCAAAACTGCTTAATGCGGTCACACTATTTCCCGATGTCGCCACGGTTGAAGCCGGTCAACAACCCGGCAGAGTCCAGGTCAACCCCGGACTAGCTATGGTTTATCCCGGTGAAGCCCGGAAGAGCCCCTGTTGTCGCCGGTAATGCCCAGGTGGAGCCCCGGCGAAAGCCGGCAGCGTCCCGGCAGCGTCCCAGCAGAGCCTCGGTCTACCGTAACTCCGCCGGCACTCACCGCGGCTATACCGGGATCCAGACCCCGGCAGAGCTACGGCAATGCCCCGGTTTAATCGCGGCCGTCGCCGGAAATGCCCAGGCGGAGCCCCGGTGAATACCGGTGGCGTCCCGGCAGATCGCCGGTTTACCGATGTACCGTAGCTATATCGGGACTCTGCCGGCATTCACCGGGGCTCCACCTGGGATCCACCGGCGACAACCGGGTCGTTGCCGAAGCTCTGCCGGGGTCTGTATGGGCCCGGTGGAACTACGGTGCCGTCCCGGTTGTTCCCGGTGCCGTCCCGGTTGTTCCCGGTGCCGCGCCGGTCATTGCCGGTCCTTCCCGGTGACTCCCGGATCACCCCGGAGGTATTAAAACATTTAATTACTTACCCGGTGGAGCCCCGGTTGTTCCCGGTCGTCCCCGGTTCATCCTGGTCGTCCCCGGTGGCGCCCCGGTTGAGCCCCGGTTCATCCCTGGTAGATCCCGGATCACGCACCGGGGCTCCACCGGTATCATAGTGAGACTGGGCCTAGTTTTCGATACAATCAAGCTAAAATAAATAGGTTTCAGTTAACCGTTTAGTAAAGATATGCTATTAAAATTTTTAGTTTTATACTTCGGAGGGGATGGGGAATACTTCCCAAATTATAACCGTAGAAAGAAATTTTCATCTCAAGATCATTTCAAAAGGTATTATATATCTTCTGTTGAGCTTCCATGATCACATTGAATGTATTAAAGGCGTAGTATCTCTTCCTAATTCATTAAATGCTTTGTTTCTCGCTGACACTTGATCTAAGTAACATTGATATCTTTGTGTGGAACAAATATATAAGAACAATGTGTTTATAGGCTTATGACTGCATTTTGTTCGCTGACATTTCGTTCAGATTGGAATTAAAATCTGTCAAGTCATTTGAAAGCCATATCCTTTTAATTACAATGTTAAGCGGTATGATTTAAACAATAGTTACCTACACCAATCAAGATAAAAATCAGACGGACAATAGAATTGAAAAACTAGTTCATTCCAAGTAAACAATAGAATTGAAACTAGACTCAAGCATATTGAATGTAGTCTAACCGATTATAATTGTCGTGAATATTTCAACATTGTTTTAACACAGCCCACATTGTATCAGCTATGGTTAAAACAGAAACAGCATTCCCCAATATCTTTAATTTGATGTCCATTTTAACTCCCATATTTAATAAAATCGCTTTCTCACACTTATAATTCGGGTCAATACTCCAGTTGTTTACTTTTCAGAAAAACAAAATAAAATATTCAAACCTTTTATTACAATTAAGCTGACATAAACTAAATGTATCTCCCAAATGGTTTGCACATGTTCTAGTTATGAAATGGAAACCATATAACTACGCTTGTTTGTGCCAACACATTAGATGGGTTTTGCCAAAGTTATGGAGATCCGGATAACATCTATTACGATGTTAGCGTTTACTGTTCGATAAAGGTGTTTAGCATTACTGTGAAAGCGTTGAAATTGCATTAATATGTGTACTGCCTTAATGTGATAAGCGTATCTGCTCAAGCTTGGACTGAAAGGGGTGGGGCCAACACTATGTGATTTAGAGTTTATTAAAATAATGTTGCATTAAGAAATCCCGTTGAGTCACTGCGCTTCCTCACTTTAGACATCTCAAGTATGTAGACGTCTTTAAATTAACTCTATACGCATATTAACACACTGGTTTTCGGAAACCTTAAATCAAGGAAATTTGTATCAGGGATTCCATTTATGTAACACGGGTACGTTTAATACATCCTAGATGATTTGTATTCGACAAAGTCCGTGTTTGCGTTCCCGGAAAATAGTAACAGTTCTATGTAATCTGTAGAACAAATAAAAGCCACACACTTGTACCAATTGTTAACAATGGATAAAATGAATTGCCTTTGTTGAAGATCTGCAACAATATTTTATAATCATTAATCACTTTATTTAATAATGATGAAAATGATAACATATTCTCTTTGTTTATTTTTGTTCAAAGACATTTTGGTTAATGTTGTTCATCAGTTTGCCAATAATAACAGGAATGCGCATGTTTGTGTGTGTTTATTTATTGCGTTGTAAATTAATATTAAACAAGAAACACTATGTCCCCCATATATTTGACCTTTGACCTTGAAGGATGACCTTGACCTTGACCTTTCACCACTCAAAATGTGCAAGTCCATGATATACACATGCATGCCAAATATGAAGTTGCTATCTTCAATATTGAAAAAGTTATGGCAAATGTTTAAGTTTGACGCAAACAAACAAACCAACAAACATGCAGCCTGAGGGCAAAAACAATATGTCCCCCAGTATAGACTAAGGGACATAAAAAAACAATCACGGGAGTATAGTTATGTACGAGTTTAGTAGTATGGCAATTGTTCTGTATATCTAAGCATGGTTTACGAAACCTGTAGTCGGCGTCGCAATATCGGTTTGCACGATCTCTTAAATCATCGGAAACAAATTATGCAATTTGTGCCAAACATCTTTTTTTTATCTATGCGTAACTAGCTCTGAAAAAAAATTACATACTCATATTCTGTATCTATTGCATATGCTTTATTAAACACAAAACACAAAAGTATGATATGATAGGAGACAGATGTATTATAATTAACACAAAACAGACTTTCACTTTCTTACAATCATTAATTGCTCGTTAAGTGATAATAAAAGTTGAACAACCATAAAGTATAGCAAAAGCTGTTAGCAAAGGAAAATTAAACTTGATAAGTGTTATATCCAACTGTCAACAACCCATACATGTACTCATTGCAAATGTTCACAAAGCTATAGTATGCTGCCGGTTCTGGTCCGCGTAGTGCCACCGTGTCCATGACTTAGCAGAGTACTACCAAGAAAACAAACTGACCAGCAATCTTATTACAAACTTATTTTATGTTTAGCCTGACTTTATCATATTGCTTGGCAATGTTTGCCTTATTTATTATATCAGAATTCATATTATTACCTGATGCCTTATATAGAAGATAATTACTCATGTTTTGCTATTTCCTCGTCGAAAAAGTTATGTTGCGATGTTTTAAATTGTTACCGGTGAATATTTTGAACTGTTGATCGATGGGTCAATAGTTTGAACTGTTTACCGCTCGTGCAGACTACCCCGGTGTTTCCCATTTCTATTTTTAGAAATTACGTTATCATCATTCGGTATTTTCCGTTACAATTCCGTGTCTGTACGGAAATGTCCGAAGTATTATATGTACTATGGTTGTGCGTGAAGCGACGGAATTTACCAAAATCAAAACAAGCGGTAACGAGATCATAATCTCTAATTTGTTCTTCTTTCTATGTTTGAAATTTGACCATGTAATTAAAAAGTTAGTTCATGGATGCTTGGCGAACAGTCAAAACTGTTGTCCCTCGGTATCAGGGCCTATCGGCCTCGGGAAACAGTTCCAAAGTCATTCCTGATACCTTGGGACAACAGTTTAGGCTGAACACAAAGCATCCATGAAATTACTGTTTATATATTTAAACAACAATCAAACTGCTTTTTTCAAATCAATGGAAATGTGTCTCTCTGAGAAACAACTCCTTCAAAAATAAGGGAACATACAGGATCAAACAAATATATAATTTTGTACGAAAATATTGTCACTTACCTTTTAACTACGGTAACTTATATGCACAATTTTGGATTTGGATATACGTTGTAGAATTTACGATGGAAACTAAAAAAAATTAAGGGAAGTTATTGAAGACTTTTAGAGAAAAAAGGTTAATAATGGTTATACGAGTACGTAAAATAAGCTGCAGTAATGCAGTATCGCACAGAAACACGTTGATATATAGTTAATATTAAGAAATAGACAATCAAAAAAAGAAACTGTTCCCGAAAATTACCTCTCACTACGATTAACAATTAATTTGACTAATGCTTCTTCATTTCTTAGGAAAAATAATCGTAACCGTGAGATTAGTTTATGCCCGGAAAAATTGTATGGTGTTTAACATCAAACAATATCTTTTATTCCTGACTGATAACAGAAGCCTACTAACTTGGTAACATGGTCGTTATTCTATGCAATTGAATATTATTATGCTTTATATAAACGTGAAAACAGCCAATACTGAAATGAAAGCAGTTTAAGATACAATCAACAGAAATGATATAGGTTTCAGCATTAAACTATTCAGCTATAACTTTAAAATAATATTCATGTTTTATTATTTCTATTCACGAAAGATTTAGGGAAACAATATAAGTGTGTTTTCCTGTGTAAATGCTCGTTGAATAACGAATAGTTGTTGGCGTTTAGTTCCTGAACAAAAATGCAGCTCCTGCATCCAATCTGCTACAGGAACCGACTATATACACAACAGACAAGGGAAATCACCAAATTATTTAGACAACAGAAATCAGATAGGCAAGTTACATATTCTGTAACTACCAGTTCAACTGTCAGAATTTGAAAAAGTGTTATTTCTGGTTACTACAAAGATATAAAAGAACTATGGAAGTTTTTCTTTCATGTTTTTTTCACGTAAATTCACGTTTAGTAAAGAATAATTGTTTACATTTTTACAGTGCAAGAGAACTGGTACATTTACAAAAAGACAACATATCTACTACGCCAGAGGTATGTCTAGTTAGTACATGTTTTCCAGTGATACAGTGTTTATTGCATCATGATTGTTTGACCTGATCTTTATATTGACAAGTAGACTTAGTATTTGTACTAAACGGTTACGTGCCAATTTCTGTTACATTTGATCATCAACTTATTTTAGAAATAGGCTATGATTGAAGGCCTCTTACATTTACTGCTAATACCTGCTGTACAAAATCATTTTGAAGTTTCAGATAACATGCATGGCTTGCCAAAGAAAAACAGATACTTTCAAAGTGTTTCCGTGACATTAACCCAGTTTAGTCATAGCAAGTTGGTGGTCCTTCAAATCTTTCAATGTATTTATACAGTGTGAGTAATTATGGTTACACATTCAACAATAATTTCATGTTATACTCCCAGCAAAAAGTAACTACGAACAAATAATCAATTACTCAGTATTTACTAGTCTAAAATGGTACCGCTTCAGGTGCTGTTATTTGTTTATATAATGCACGAAATAGTTCTCGATTGTAATCAGGTTTCAGGAAATGCTGGGATACTTGTTCGTGGTCCGTGAGCTTTGTCTCGGCTTGTATCGAGATGTGACGAGTAATACGATTGTTCACACACTCGTATGCTATAAAGTGTGTTTTAATTTGCAAACTATTGTTACAAACCAATCAAAAGTATTGTGAAAGTCACGAGGACGTTTATAAATTATTAAATTCTACGAAATCAAAGATCCGGGTTTACAAATATGGAACTAGTTGGATGTATTTGTAAGATTTCCCAATCGTTTTTGGTAGACAACCCACGTGGATATACGTTACATTTATGTAGACTGTCTGGTTATCAAATATCGTACTTAATTTTTTTTCGAAGTATTCCGCAAGCCAGAAATATGCGTGTTGTTGTTGTTTTTCTTTCTTTTTTTGTTGTTGAGTACCTTGTTACGTAATTCTTTTCCTGTTCACTTATATGTGCGTCAGGTCTTTCGATGTATCTCACTTACGCGTTTTTCATCCCAATTATTAATGTTTACAATACAAAATATGATTTGTAAGTTTTAAGTGCAACTGAAATCAGGGTGTCAGTTTTGGGTACATTCAGTCAAGTATTTCGTTAAACAGATAAATCTTACAAGAACTCACCGTTAACGCTATCAAGATACAGGTCGACCGGCCCTTTTGCTGGGCTACACATCCGAGGATCGTGTGGTTACATTCATGAACCGGTAAAATAATTTTTGTTCGGATTTGTCTGAAAATTAATTCATACGGCCATTTAGAATCATAGAGATAGACACCTAATACTGGTAAACATGCTGAACTAGGAAAAGTATGAGTAGGCTAACTGTTATGTCCTCCTGATCCCCCCCCCCCCCCNACAAATGTTTTATTGTTTTCCGATTTCGATTGATAATAATCAATTCACGAGCAAATATTATTAACTCTTTTTCTTAGCCAGGAGTGCTATTTCGCATATAAGAATATAATGTTTACGTTTTTTTGTTGATTATTTGAGAATTGTCTTTCAACATTAAATTTTCCTAACTGTTAAAAAGTTCTATATGGCCGTTATATGCACCTTACAAATGCGATTGTTATCGATTTGAAACAAAACTAAATTATTGAGCTATGGCGAGCAAATCAATAAAGTCAGAAAGTTAAGCTGTATTTATAAACCCAACGCCATACCAATGCCCTGCTCAGGACACACAAGTGCTTACTAGTTCAAATAACCCCTTTATAACACAACGTTATGTCGTGACAAAATGTTAAACCGGTGTTACTTTGGAGTTTTGGTTAATGCCAGACCTTTACAACTGAGTATTTAAGACAAAATCGGTACCTGAATTTCGAAATTATTCAATATTGCGTGACTCAACTTACTGTTTGCTACGGAATACCGTTAGGCCATCGTGGTTACACATTAAAATCAAGAGGGCAACACTGCGATAGTGCGATAGTACAATGGGGACAATGCGATAGTACGATGGTGACAATGTGATAGTACGATGGCGAAAATGCGATAGTACGATGGCGACAATCCGACAATGCGATAGTACGATGACGACCATGCGACAGTGCGACAATACGATGGCGACAGTGAGATAGTACGATGGCGACAATGCGATAATACGATGAAGACAGTACGACAACGCGATAGCACGATGCTGACAATGCGATAGTCATATCGTTTTATTATACCTCACTTTTATTCACAATGCTAAACTCCCATAGGCCATCGTAACATAGAAATACTGCCTGACCCAGCGGGAAAAACATTACTGTCCGAAAAATACTGTCGCCCGATACCTTAGCAATCACGTGCGGAATGGTAAAAAATTATACTGTCTCATTCGCGCATGCGCAATACGAATTTTTGAATTTCCGTTGTTAACAGACGACCAAATTTTGTATTATCGTTATCAAAATATTAATGGTTTATCATTGCTGAAATTAAATACAATTTTTGAATATTAAAATTGTTCATGGTTCATATAAATTGTTTATGTTTAATTAGTTTGTTTCGGTATAATAAAATAAATATTACATGTCTGACAGGGTGACAGTACATTTTTCAACTTTCGGAAAAGTCCTGTCAATCTTGGCTTCGCCTCGGTTGACAGTATTTCCTGAATTTGACAAATTTACTGTCACCCTGTCAGACATGTAATATTTATATACTGTCGCCATCGGATCATCGCATTGTCGCCATCGTACTATCGCGTCATCGTACTGTCGTCATCGTATTATCGCATTGTCGCCATCGTACTGTCGTACTGTCGCCATCGTATTGTCGCACTGTCAGAATGTAGTCATCGTACTGTCGCATTGTCGTCTATCGCCTTCCGGTACACATTCGCACATCGTAGTTTTTCCTCGATAGAGCCACTTTTAAAAATACTTTACAGTTCGGTATACCTTACATCAATACCCATTCTATAACTTAATAAAAATTTGATTTCATTATAACTGTAACCTCTTTCAAAGTTCATCTTTATAAAGTCATCTATTTTGTTTCTGCAATTAGAATAGTTTGTGTACCGGAAGGCGATAGAACGATGGCGACAATGCGACAATGCGATAGTACGATGACGACACTGCGACAATACGATGGCGACAGTGCGATAGTACGATGACGACAGTGCGATAGTACGATGGCGACAATGCGACAATGCGACAGTACAATGACGACAATGCGACAGTGCGACAATACGATTGCGACAATGCGATAGTACGATGGCGACAATGCGATCATACGATGACGACAGTACGATGACTATCGCATTGTCGCCATCGTACTATCGTATTGTCGTCATCGTACTATCGCATTGTCGCCATAGTACTATCGCACTATCGCATTGTCGCCCTCTGGATTTTAATGTGTAACCACGATGGCACTGACGGTATTCCGTAGTTTACCATATGTATGAAATTAAACTGAGGCATTTGTCCGATTAGCCAATCAAAATTAGTTGAAAAATCACGTAGATTGCAAACAGAAAAACATGCGCCGTGGCCTGTTAAAGTGGTTTATATCTCTTGGATCAAGACACACGTAATGTTTTCTTTGTCATGGTAAAACGCAATTGTGTGAATTAAAACATATATAGGTATATACACATGTATATTCAAGAAAGGCGATATATTGAAGTAAAGGAATTTGAATTGTTTATATCGTTGGTAATACTAGATCAAGGCGGCGATATAATATAACTAGCCATGCAGTTACTGGTGAGTTATTTAAAGTATATTTATCTTTTTAAAGACTTCAACTATGTTATATCTGATTATAATTTAAATTAGCTCACCGGTGCACACATTGATCAAAGATGAGCAATTGTACTTAGTAACCAAATTTCTAGACGTCATCCTTCTGGTTAAATTGTTACCATTTTCCAAAGTCATGTAATAAATAACATCGCACTAAAGGGGGATTTGGCTAAATTATACGACTAAAATGAAAACGTATATCAGTAGTTTCTCGTCTGTTATCCGTTTTCCATCGTAGTCCCTATTCGAACGTCACCAATAATTTATTTGAAACATTTATTTCGCCACCACTTATTAGCGAATGACCATACTAAGCACGAGTGTCACAAACACAATATTTCTAACTGATTTGTTATTTCTATTTGGTTTGTCGCAGTATTGAAAACAGTTAAATTGCAAAACAACATGATTGTTAGATTTTCAAATTACTTGTGTAGACAGATGCTTGATTGGTCCTAGACAAATCACTTTATTTGTTGATGGTTGGTGGCACACAAGCACCTAAATTTAATATCAATGATCAAGGTTTAAACCTTTTTGATATTTTATATTCCGATATATTTACGATAATAAAGTAATAAGGTCTAAATCAGAATATGAAACGCTCAACTTTTGTATATAAAAAGACACAAAACAAAACTAAAATATGAAAATTGACTATTTGCTTTGCGTTTCCCTAAATATGTTATTGTCGAAACGCAGACTCAATGTGTGATCCTGCATTTTAGAAAGAAATTGTACACAAATCATTTAAACATACCATACACTTTTAAATTCTCTAAGATGTTTTTAAATCCAGCGTAATTGTCTTAGTTGTTTTTGTAATCCAATATGAATACATTGGAACGAATATGACATTGCACTTGAGAACATTTTATTTGATACTTTCTGTTTCTTTTACATGACCTCACTAATACAATGTGTGCTTTGTCTGTAGTTATTTTATCACGTTTAAAATCTCAATTCAATGACGTATATTTAAGTGGCGTAACGCACCCATACAATCATTATACCGTTGCAATGAAAGGACACGAAGATATCGTAATTGTTAATATTGGCGTGCAGAAATGTGACTGTCTAATTGGTTTTCAAAATAGCAGATTGTGTATTTATATCAACACATTTAATGCGACATAAAACATTGAGGACTGCATCAGTGCCGTGATAGAAGGCGTATCGAATGACGTTTGTTTTATGATAACATGTTTTTCTCAGTTTCGAAAATTGCATTCGAGAATTATGTTTATAGATTGGCATATTAGACAGCGTATGTGCAATAAAGTAACTTGTTCTTAAAAAAAATAATAGTGTGAACTCTTAGTTGGTCGGTGAAGAGCGTTCTTCATGAAATTAATCATTTTGGGTTTTTTGAAGACCTCTTATTGGGTAGACACATGGGGCGAGCACTAACACCCCCGACTGCATTTCTTTTTACCCAATCAAGCCTTACTATGCAATACCTTCCGTTTTAAAACACTCAAAGCTTAGATAGTCAAACGCCACTGCCTCCTCATTTACTTATTTGCTCTTCACTGCCTCACATTACTTCCTCCTCATTTACTCTTCTAATTTCATAATCATAACTTCCTCACTGCCTCCTCGCTGCCTCCGCATTGTCAGATTGACATAGTAAGCCGTTTGTAAAGTAAAACTGGTCTCTTTAATTACGCAGCTATGATTGCCTTTCTAAGGGACAAAGACTGCTTACCTACATGTTGCTCGCCATCGTTATGTTGAATGATTTGACACAGTTTTCAAGCATGCACTTACGTTTGTATTTTGTATTTCATTACTATTGACAACAACAGTGTATTACACAGTATAGTGTTAAACATTTAGAATGGCAAGTTTTTGTAACTCATTTAACTTCAAAACATACTACCGTACACACGTGTGTTTACCTCCTTCAATGTTATTGTGTAGGAAAACAAAACAATCAGAAACAATATATAGAGAATAACCTGTTTCTGTCTTATTGTTGTGCAATATATCAAGTATTACCGGGGTATATCAGGTACGGCGTCGAATAACATAACGGCGAGGCTTGTTGAGACGTTGCTTTATATTCGTGCCGAGACTAATATATAACACAACGATAGGGGGAGTTTTTTTGTTTATCTTACCTCCATTCCCCAATATTTGAAGAAAACATATTTATAATTGGCAAGACGCTGCAATTTTAGCGTGATTGAATATGCAGTATGATGCTGTACGTATTAATTAATCATGGCGACATTAGCACTTGCGCTTAATATTTCTAAAATGCCGTTGTTGTTCTTTGCCGTTGATTTTTTTTTGCTTGTTGCGTCTTTGATTCCGAATAATATGTCCTACCCTTACCCAAAGACTGATATAAACGCTTACAAACCAGATATATAGAGAAAAACACATTACTGCCCTATCGTTTTGTTTCATATCAGATTAGGCTAAGAATAAAATGACAGCGAGGCTTTCCGATGCGTTTTTATAAATTCGTGCCGAGCCTGATATACAATACTGTATATGAGGCAAAAGTAAACATGGGCTAAATCTACGGTGTTATTATGTTATTATACGAAATATGTAACCTGGTCCTCATTAATTTTCGCTCATAATTCGACATAGTCCGGGCGGAAAACGTCTTTATTCACTGCGGGGAATCACGTGATCACAACAGTACATCGTACGCACAAAATGGCGGAACAAGCTCTCGCTTAATGACGAAAATCAAGGTATTCTCATATTTTATAATATCAAAATAAATGCTAACTATGCGCAAAGTACCCGCTTAGTCGCCTTATGTTCTTCGGTAATTGTCGTTTTTCTTAGATTTCTTTAGTTTTCTCAAACATTCAGGAACAATAAACAATGACAATTGTACATCGTCTGAACACACTTTATTTTGACGCGTTTGCTATTCAAGATGACAAACAACGAAAAAATACAACATTTTTTTTGCGTTATAACATGCTTAGAATATTTCGTACAAAGTTTTGCACGTTCTTTAAGCTTTTTAAGATCTGTGGCGAGGAATTTGGAAAATAGTACATCGTCTGAACGGTTTTTGTTTGAGTACATCGTCTGAACGGTTTTGAGTACATCATCTGAACTGCTTCTGTTTTCACTTT
>VMBQ01000448.1:222501-239971 GCA_007657795.1 Dreissena rostriformis
GGTAACATATTGATTATCATAATCATCTAGTTGTGATAAACATAACTGTCTTCGTCCTACGTCCGGCGACAGTTATGAAACGAAAAGGTCTTTTCAATGGAGCAAGTGCTGGAGTGAATCACACCGGCATGATTTTAAGACTTATCTTACAGTGTAGAGCATTAAACTTGAACTATTTGAGGACAAAAAAGAATTTCCAGTTCATACGAGTAAAAATTTCTAATGAAACATACCAATTAAAGCGTTATTTCCACTTTTTCCAAAACCAAAAAAAGGATCAGAGTTATTTCGCCTAGATTGTCCGCCATCTTCAACAAAACGTGGGAATTTCCGGTTTGACCTTATTTGCATAAGTTTTTGGCAGCCAATCAGAAAATAGGCCAGAAACCCATATATGGAAATCGTAGTATTTTTCAATAAAGCCAACATGGCGGCCTACGTAAATGCGTAGTAGGATTACCTTATATGGCATAGCTCCTCCTACATTTCTTTTTCAAATCTCGCGAGATCACGCGGTAACTGTCATGGCCGAAATTTGACCGAGTTTTTATTGGGAAATCTAATTTTCGATAAAAGTATGTTTTATCTCGTTAACTGTTTATTTTTTTCGTCTGGGAATGAATACAAATTGTTTTCTTGGGTGACCCTTACTCTAATTGCCGGAGAAAATGTTATTTTATAGATTTTGATTTTGCTCCATTGCTTGAATCATCTCGACTTGTAATTCGAAACGTAGTGTTAACGGAGTCCAGAGTTACATTATTGCAACTAAATGCGACTTAGCGGGTACTTTGCGCATAGTTTGCATTGAATTTAATATTATAAAATATAAGAATACCTTTATTTTCGTCATTAAGCGAGAGCTTGTTCCGCCATTTTATGCGTACGATGTACTATTGTGATCACGTGATTCCCCGCAGTGTTATTAGTCCCCTTCCGGTGAAACCGGAGGGACTTATGGTTTGCGCTCTGTCAGTCAGTCAATTTGTCACACTTGTCTGGATTATGCGATAATTTTAAAAGTTCTGCATTTTTTCATGAAACCTAAAACATGGACAGCTGGCAATATGGAGATTATGCACGTCATTATATTGTGTTCCTACGTAAAGAATTATGGTTGCTGTGGCAACAAACAGACTAGAAATATTGCTGGAAATGGTGGATCCTGCGATAACTTTGAAACTTCTTCATATTTTTCACGAAACTTGAAACATGGACAAATGGCAATATGGAGAGGTTGGGGACTTTTATTTCTTGGCAATAGTCTTGTTGTTAATATTATATCAGTACAATTAAAAACAAATACCACATTCGCTTTAATCTCAGTATTTTAAGTTGTATCGGTAAAAAGAGGAAATTTGTTGGAATCGGTGGAATATCAATTTTACTTCACGAGTGATCATAGAAAATAATATTTTCACAAGTGGCGCAGCGGTTTAAAATAATTTATAATTATACAAAAGAAAGTGTACTGAATGATACCATCATTTTGGATAATGAAAACACATGTTTTTTTCAACCATTCGCGTGTTAATAAAAAAACAACACACATTTAATGTTTCTTCGCAGTTACTTTTTGGCTATCGGTTAAGGTCGCAGTTCGGCCGTTCTATACATACATATATACAGGTGTCTTCAAATATCCATATCAATAATGGACGAAATCATTATCTACATTTAGATGCGGCTACAGATTTAAACGGAATAATCATGAGGGCCAAGCTAAATATAACGTATAACATTAATTGTCATTCAAA
Organism: Dreissena rostriformis; assembly: GCA_007657795.1. Classification (NCBI taxonomy): domain Eukaryota; kingdom Metazoa; phylum Mollusca; class Bivalvia; order Myida; family Dreissenidae; genus Dreissena; species Dreissena rostriformis. Next base: position 224,259 of record VMBQ01000448.1, read on the forward strand.
CAAAAGTGACTTCATTGTTTCTTAAACATGCGAACATGTATTAATTTGAAACAAGTGTACAGCGGTTAACAAGTTGTGTGCGTAAACCAAAGAATTCCAATTATGGTATGTAACACCAAATAATGTTTAGGACCTGTAAAAGCGATCGACTGGTCGGTAACCATATACCATGTGTTTACCTGATTTAAGTTCAAGTAGTGTGAATACCGATCTCCGCGTGCGAATAGAAATCGCTGCTCATTGGGATCCCCTATATATGTTTAAGAATAACGTTTGCAACACGCACCATGTTTTTGAACCTAACCTTTTGGATCAAAGGGAAGCAAACGCTCGTTCATATTGCGGTGGTTTGTTCAAAATTGTTTTCCATTATTAGGAGTTCGCTTGCGAACAACTAGGAGTATAAGCACGTTTTGCAATTCAGAATGCGAATGATTAAAAACTTGGTTTCTCCGGCATCCGCGCCAAAAAGAGTTCGCGTCGCGGTTTCAGTTCTTGAACTACATTCATTTACAAACTGACACATAATTTGAATATCATGTTAAATGGAATAATTGTTAACGGATCGTATAAAGAAAAAGTCAAAAAACTTGTTTTTAACTATTCGTGTCGCGGAAGAGTAATTTTAATTATATCCTCAGTGTGATAGGTTTCGATATCCAAACAATATTCATTTAATATTATGGTGATTGCAAATTTTATTTTATATTAACTGGTTCTCATTACACAATTTTCATAATATTGCCCATGCTTTCAGAACATCTAAAAAGGGACATGTTGTTGTTATTTTGTCTAAGTTATCTCTATTACATCAATAGGATGATAAACAGTGTACACGCATCTCCGCCTTTGCGTTCAGACACACTCTTTTTAAATTTGTATGGGTTGTGTATATTTCAAACTTGCGTTTTAAAAGCGATCACTTAATTATATATATACACGTTATAGTTAAGTTATTATAACAGTATTCACTCTAATTTCACACAGATTCTTATTTAACCTGGATCATCGTATCACATCGTATTGTAAGAAATGATGGTTTGATATATGTTCATACATCCAAATCGTAGTGATCGAAGTTGATATTATACAGAAAAACGTCGCGTAAATTCTCTGCGTGTTTGTTTACATGTAAACAAAGATTGAAGTAAATTATAAATAAATCGTGACAACTATCTCAAACACAATCATATCATAGTGTTGCGGAAATTACTTTGTTTCAATAAACGTAGGAAAACGTTCACCTCATATTAGAACGTACTGAAACGGGATCCCCATCATGATGATCGGATCGCAACTCAATCATTTGAAACTCTCCCCACTGACCGTATGTAATAGACTTATACGTCGTTGAAACAAGATAAAGTACTCGTGTGGATGAATAAGTCAGTCGTGAGGTCGAGGAAATAAGTTACTTAATCATTGAACGGTTACTAACAAAGTAATAGGAACGACGTAGCAAACTTATTGGAACGACCTAGTTACTGCGGGGACGAGATAACTTACTACAGGTAACGACATTATCTATCGATAATGATCGTTTTCATGAGTTTCAAAGTCGTTTCCACGAGTAAGTTATCTTGTTCCCAAAATAAAGTATTGAGTCGTTGGAAACGAAAACATAAGTATAAATTTATACTTTTAATCATGGGTACTAATGCATTAAATACACTACTGTTGGTAAACATAGAATGTTAGTTATAAGTGTAATGCATATGCAATTTCGCTACTAAATCGGAGGTATTGTAAAACTTTAATTACAAATTTTTCCTGAGTGAATTTCGATGATCAGGATTTGTTTTTACTTTATGACGCTAGGTTCTTAAATCATGTCAACCAGAATTATTTTATCTGATTGTCTATTTATTCAATTTCATCGTGCCTCAGAAAGATGTTATTTTGTTTTGCTTATGTGAATATTAGACCATTTGTGATATCGGAAGGCAATGAAATTAATGCAATATTTTTCTTTTAATTTATTGCGTTTAGATTTTAATTTCAAGTCTATGCGATGATTCTAAATTGACATTTGCTTTGTCACTAATCAACCCTTTCAACGATTGTTAAGTGCGTATGTGTTAGTATATTGCTCGTTCCAAGGTAGTGATCCAAGGATAGACCATATTCGATTTATAAGCGTATGTTGTATTATTTCGTTTGAATCTGTTGCGATTTCTATGTTGTCAACTGTGTAGTTTCCCTGTTGAGTAAATATTGATGGGCTTAGAGTGAGGTTTGGCAAGCAGTTAAACTTGTTTCAACACCAACTGTTTTGCAACTACCGCTCCCAATTTTAGGACATTAATAAGGATTTCGCTCCTGATCATGTGTCTGGTGTACTATTATTCCGATATATTTAATGCATCATAAGTATTGTAAATCCACTATTTATGACATAAACATGTCATGATATAACAAAAGACTAATATTCAATTAAAAAAAATAAATTAACTTCAATTATTTTATTTAACAAATTATTTATTTTAAATTACACATATCAATATTAACATTCCACAATGTATATTCAAATATAGCCACTTCACCAGAACCCTTTCCGTATTAATATAACATTCATATATATGTTTTAGATCAACGACATCTAAACTATGGAAGAGGACGCCTTAAAAAGTAAAACAGAAACCTCTGAACCAAAAACATTTGGTAACAGCTTAACATCATCAACGTTTGATGAGGATTTGGAGCAAGAAACCGAAAACAACAAGAACCGAACAGAGCAAATAACTCAGTGCTGTGCACCTTGCTATGCAAAACATGTAAAAAAAGAGGCGCGAAACGTATGTCAGGAATGCGAAAACAAATTTCTATGTGCCGAATGTTCTGAAAAACATAAAGTAGGGAAATTAACTAGCACTCATATACTTGTCAGTACTGAAACGTTCGAACAGGCTTGGACGAAGAAAACAAAATTATGCGACCCATGTTATGCCAAGAATGTGAAACAAACTGCTCAAAACGTATGCCAACACTGCGAAAACGAATATTTATGCGTGGAATGTTCTGAAAACCATAAAGTCGGGAAGTTATCTAGCACTCATATTCTTGTGAGTGTCGAAACATTCGTCGACACTTCAATAAAAGAAACCATATTATGTGACCCTTGCGGTGCCAAGAATTTAAAAAAAGAAGCGCAAAACGTATGTCAGCAATGCGAAAATGACTTTCTTTGCGCTGAATGCTCTATAAACCATAACTTCGGGAAGCTTTCTAGCAATCATATTCTTGTGAGTGTTGAAATGTTCATCGAGCATAGCACCAAATTATGTGACCCTTGTGGTGCCAAGAATGTCAAGAAAGAAGCACGAAGCGTATGTCAGCAATGTGGAAACGAATTCCTATGCGCCGAATGCTCTGAAAACCATAAAGTTGGGAAGTTACCTAGCACTCACTCTCTAGTCAGTGCTAAATCGTTTGTCGAGGCTGCAAAGAAAGAAACCAAATTATGTGACCCTTGTGGTGCCAAGAATGTTAAGAAAGAAGCACGAAACGTTTGTCAGCAATGCGAAAACGAATATTTATGCACCGAATGCAGTGAAAACCACAAAGTTGGGAAGTTAACAAGCACTCACTCTCTAGTCAGTGCTGAAACGTTCGTCGATACATCAAAGAAAGGCACCACATCATGTGACCCTTGTGGTGCCAAGAATGTCAAGAAAGAAGCACAAAACGTTTGTCAGCAGTGTGGAAACGAATTCCTATGCACCGAATGCTCTGAAAACCATAAAGTCGGGAAGTTAACTAGCACTCACTCTCTAGTCAGTGCTGAAACGTTTGTCGATACATCAAAGAAAGAAACCAAATTATGTGACCCTTGTGGTGCCAAGAATGTTAAAAAAGAAGCACGAAACGTTTGTCGGCAATGCGAAAACGAATTCCTATGCACCGAATGCTCTGAAAACCATAAAGTTGGGAAATTAACAAGCACTCACTCTCTAGTCAGTGCTGAAACGTTCGTCGATACATCAAAGAAAGACACCAAATTATGTGACCCTTGTGGTGCCAAGAATATCAAGAAAGAAGCACGAAACGTTTGTCAGCAATGTGGAAACGAATTCCTATGCACCGAATGCTCTGAAAACCATAAAGTTGGGAAGTTAACAAGCACTCACGATCTGATAAGTACTAAAACATTTGTCGATACATTAAAGAAAGACATTAAATTATGTGAACCTTGTAGTGCCAAGAATGTACAGAAAGAAGCTCGAAACGTATGTCAGGAATGTGGAAACGAATTTTTATGCCCTGAATGCTCTGAAAACCATAAAGCGGGGAAGTTAACTAACACTCACGTTCTTCTCAAAGCTGAGCTATACACAGTGAGTGCACAACAAGACGTATCTGTTAGCAAGTAAGTACATATAATGATATTATTATTTATGTTTCGTTTTTAGATAAAAGTCATTTTAATTGTCAAAATCACTGTGTATCAACAACTATTAATAATAATAATATTAGCCTTTGGAATATGGCTTTTTAAGCCGTCATGATACGGACACAGCTTGCGCGTAACATGGGCGTGTTCCTTGCGAATTTCAACCATGACACATATTTGTATTATAACAGCTATGACGGTCAAATGAAATCTGAAGACGCCTTTCAACTATTTATACAACTTTGCGTGTTGTTGCATTATTACCACGCAGGCGAAACTAAACACTGTTACTTCCGGAGTGCCTTTGCAAGAATGAGATGAGGTCAACATTATCATAAATGTTGTTGTAAATGCCTTTTGGCGTACCTGTTTACAACATTCGCGGAAGACCTTTTTTTTTAATAAATGCATAAGCTCGTAATGATTCAATAAGATTAGGATTTTTTTTGCATTTTGCATTTTTTTTTCAAAGTACAGAGAAATCAATCATGACACATAAATGAACTTAAATAATTACTAATATCTATGCCCTTACGTTAAATAATGTATTGGAATTAAAGTGTGCAGGAACGACTCAAACTAAAAATTCAACAATCGCATAGCTCAAAATCTAGTCTAGGGATTTCCCAACAAAAATGACGTTGTTAAGTCGAATAATATTTGTATTAATATTTTACATTTATAGAGATGCTTAACTGACTTAAGTCAACACGTATCGTATTCCTGAGATTTATGACCTTTATTTTGGCTCTATTTGCCCTACAATATGTGACGTAGCAGCTTTTAAGCGATTTTACAAGCTTTTAATGTAAACATTATGTTTACAAATTTGAAGCCAACGCATGAACCTAAAATAAATATTAAAAATAATTAACAGTTGTTGATTGTGTAAAATAAGAGCTTTGCTTTGCAATAAAGCACATACGTTTAGAAAGATATGCATAACAAAGAACTATTGATAAAAAAAATTAGTTTTCTTAAAGGTTTGAAATGTTTTATTGCAATGGGTGACGTCTAGGATCATGGACTTCTGTGACAAAAAAGAAAGCTGAGGCATGAGAAGTACACTAGCCAGGACTGTTTGACAGAGTACCAGAGAAAAAGAGAGAGAACAGTGATGTGAAGAAGAAGATAAATGAGGTCAAGAAGGAGTGGATTAAGCAGAAATGTAAACAAATTGACACAGATGTGACCATATGCAGCAATGAAATGCATACAGCACCTAACGAAGACCAGCAAACCCAAAGCCAATTTAATAGCAGACGCTGACGGGAACTTCCTGAACGAGAGTGTCGTATTCCTGAACAGTTGGACTAAATACTGCAGCGACCTATATAACTACCCGCTTCAACCAGAATCCAGTCTGGAAGTAGGAATATCTCCGGGAGCGGACATCGTCCCTTCTGAGCTGATTAAGGAAGAAGAAGAGACAACGACTCGAACAATGAGGGTACTATACCAGATTAGGGAGAAAGGTGGCAAAAGAAGTGAACTAAGTCTGTGGTCATTCCTCTAGCGTAAAACGGATACCTCAGGCTGTGCCAGAATTATCGCACCATCAACCTTTTCAGCCTCTCTTGCAAAGGCATGTTAGGCATCATCCTCAGTCGATTTGAATGTAAGGCCGAGAAACTTCTGGCGGAAGTGCAGGATGGAATCAGAGTTTGGTGGTGCACAGTTGAACATATCTTTAACTGCAGAGTCATCATTTAGAAACACCTGCCTGCAACGACAAAGTTATCTCCTACTAAACTGCATCGAGTTTTCGAAAGCGTCCAACCGCGTGTGGCATGATGGCCTGAGGCAGGCTCTGAGAGGATTCAACATTGACAAAGGGCTGTTGCAAATCATCCAAGCTAATAACTCTACGAAATCTCAATAGACAGATGGGTGACTTCAAGAAATCAGTGGGCATCCGTCAGGGATGTATGCTCTCCCCCGTCCTGTTAAACAGTTTCCGTGAAAGATAATGCAGGAGACCCTAAAAGATAACCAATATTCAATCTCCATCGGTGGCAGTCCCATCTTTTTATTGAGGTTCGCTAATGATATTGACCTCATGGGTGGCACCAGCACCGAACTCAAGTTTCACAAACAAACTCTATTAAAGAGCTGAAACATACTGGATTAATGTTTGCATGGGGAAGTTGAAGACCATGGTAAGTAACACGAAGAGCACCAGTGTAGACATGACATTGAACGGCAAGAAACTGGAAGAGGTAGCCAGCTTCACGTGCTTTTGCTTTCAGCAACCATGTCTTATGATTGCACCAGTGGCGCTAAGGTTCCTCGCAGTATCAATCCTACTGTACAGCTTCAAGACATGCACGCTTAACGCAGGATACAGGCCTTTGAACCCAAATGTCTCGGAATAATCTTCTGTAACTCCTACATAGAGCACAATGATTACGCCTGTAACATGAAAGCAGCAATAGTTTGCACACACGGATCTCTTTTGGCGATAGTCAAACGACTGCAGCTTGCTTGGTTCGGACCCGCCACCAGGCATGATTCACTGTGTCAAGTACACGCTAAGGGGAGGTCACCGTCGAGGCAGTCAAAAGATTGGCTAGATGGAGGATGTGAAAGAGTGGACTTCCATCCCAATGGATGAGCTACTTAATACTAGTTTTGAACCTTACGCTGCTACGTCTACTATAAATCATGAACCCACTTATTAATAGTAGTATTTAACTATTTCTGCTAAAACAATTAATCTACAAACACAACTTAAAAAGAAAACAAACAAGCTACATCATCTGCTACTAAATCTTATTTTATTACATTAATTGAATCAGCCTTAGGTACTACTATTATCTACAACAACTTTTACCACCACCACCACCACCACCACCACCACCACCACCACCACCACCACCACCACCACCACCACCACCACCACCACCACCACCACCACCACCACCACCACCACCACCACCACCACCACCACCACCACCACCACCACCACCACCACCACCACCACCACCACCACCACCACCACCACCACCACCACCACCACCACCACCACCACCACCACCACCACCACCACCACCACCACCACCACCACCACCACCACCACCACCACCACCACCACCACCACCACCACCACCACCACCACCACCACCACCACCACCACCNCTTGGTGTTTATTTTGACAATAGAAATGTTTTTGTGTCAAACGTGGGGAATGGAGGCATCCGTGCCCTACGGAAATACGTCTAGGGCGTTGTTTGCGTTATAAGATTATCGTGTCTCAGTACATCGACTTGTATTGCTTAATCTTTAATAAAATTATAAAGCCCTTCAATAAAAAATCAAAGCATACGTTTCCATTCATAACATATTGCAAAGCAAATATGATTGAAAAACAACTTCCAATTTGATGCCGTGTCTACAACATATAGCATTACTGTACATCAAAAAGCAAACGATATTAATTAACCCATTTATGCCTAGCGTCTAGAAAAAAGGCCTTGGCAAACAGCGTAGACCCTGATGAGACGCCGCTGTTTGCTTAAAGGAATTTCTGTAAGACATATTCTTAATATAGAAATAAATATACTAGACATCCCTAATTTTGGAAATAAATGTATTCAATTTAGAAGGATGGGAGAGTCCGCTAGGCATAAATGGGTTAATAAATAAACCACACAATTGTTTCCAGCTTATTCCTGGTCGACCAAGTGTCTTCAATATTGGACAAGATACCATCACACTCGCATGGACTGAGCCAAATGCACACAAAGAATGCGACTATTACCAAGTTAGTTTCAAGAAAAATGTTGAAGGGTCCAAATGGCGAATCTACAAAGAGGACTTTAAAAGGAGTAGTGTGGAACTATCTAATTTGGACACAGAATGTGAATACCTGTTCCGCGTGCGTGGTGTTTACGGTGAAAATGAAGGCCCTCATAGTGAAGTCAGTGATGCCGTTACAACAATGAGATCGCAAGCGACTAAATTGCTGAAATTTTCTCAACCCCATGAACAAAAAGGTGTATCGCCTACCAAATATGCCTTACCGACCACGCAACTTGCGCATGCAAGAAATGAAAAGCATAGAACTAGGAAATTAGAGATAGGTATAATGGATTTATCGGTTGATTACATATTGTATTTATAATACATGAATAAGTGCCTTCCATGTGTTCGGATTTAGTCCCAATATATTATCATTCCGGGATATTTAGAAAATACGAATAAAATACTGGCATGTTTTGTGATCATGAATAAACATAATACAAAATTTATAACCACGTTATAATAATACTCGATACATTAATAAAAGTAGTATTAAGAAGCTGCTTTTTATTATTTAATATTTTTTTTCTAAAGAAGTTACATGTATTTCTCTTAAAGTAATATACATAATTATATAATACTAATTTAAGGAGCATATGTTCGAAATCAGACAGAGAAAACTATCATGATGATTGGCGAAACAGGAACTGGCAAAAGTACCATGATCGATGGAATGGTGAACTACATACTCGGCGTGAAATGGAATGATCCCTTCCGATTTACCGTCGTCAGTCTAGAAGATGAAGAAAAAACACGAATGTCTAATCAGGTACGATGTGAGAATCATTTCTACATAACTAGAATTTGAACTTGCAAGTTTTTATAAGACAGTTTCAGTGATTGTTTTACCTGCGAGTCCCGCGTCCTGGGCTCACAAAAACCTCTGGGTATGCAAAGTTTTGAATTATGTGAGTCCAAAAAATGCATTGAAATTTCTAAAAAATAATATAGTTTAATATTTGGACTCGTTCTTTCTATTCGGGGACTCATAGATTTGTAAGTCATCGAGTCCCTGGACTCAAATGAGATTAAAAAAAAAATCACTGCAGTTTCAGATGCAATTAGTTTGTTATAAGGGTAGGGTTTAGGTGGAATGCGTTTAGCTAGATATTTCGCTCAATAATTCTAAACTGCAATGTATGATGAAAGCGATTGCCGACTGAATGTATACACTAAATATGATTCAAGGAAGGAGTATTTAATTACAAGATGATGGCATAAATTTGTTGTTCAGTAAATACAATCAGTATTTTGGTTGCTAAAATCCAATAAATTTCACACTTGATAACTGAAAACATATGCAGGTAATCATAAAGAAAGATCAATTTACTGCGCCAAAATTGATCAGAATATCGACCCTCTCCAACGGTAATTTGTTGCCCGATGTGAAACAATTTGTTTCCTATGACGGTCAGCTCAAACGGTACGGTAACTGCTTTAGTGTGCGACCAATCGAATACAAAGAATAATAAAGAAGAACTTGAGCCACTCATTACATGTACTAAAATAGCCTATCCTGCAATGCATTAAAATCGCACGGCAACTATTATGCAATACTAAATTATCGTTAACATCGTGTACTGAATGAAAAGTTCAATACAAACATTACCTGTGCTCATGTTTGTGGAAATTGATGGTAAATGTGACAATTCAATTACAATAATTGTTTTTGTAGCTTTTTTGTGAACTTAATACTATTTTAGGCTGTAGAGAGGCAATATTAAAGCCACAAACATACTCAAAATCAACGAATATTTCGTACAATATTTCGTAAAATAAAGTTAACCCATCAAAGATCAGTGTTCCTTATAGCAAAAGCCAAAATATCAACGCTGGATGTGGTATGGTAACATAGATTTAAAGAGGTAATTAGTGCATGTTTTTATTTGGTGTGTCACACTATGTTCCATTTTTATTTCCCGCAACGATATCTATTCATACGACACACGAACACTAAATTGGTAAATGACCATGTGTTGAATATATTGTTTCACAACAAAATAAAAAAAACGCATTTTGTATCTTTTAAATCGATGTTACCAGACCACATCTAGCGACGAAAGTTTGGCTATTGTTAAAAGGAACACTGATTTGTTATGTGTAATCTTTGTTTTATATTTTACGAAATATTCGTTGATTTTGAGTGTTAATGGAGCTTTAAATCCGTCAATAAATAGAGAATACATGGTTGGTGCCGAGATGGAGAAAGTTTATCCGGTTCGGCCCGAAAAAGAAAATAGGGCTCGCTTAAGCTCGCCCTATTTTCTTTTTCTAAGCCTCACCGTATAAACTTTCTCCATCTCGGCACCAACCATGTATTATTTTTATCCTACCTCATTTAAAATTATGCCGCTAACACAATTTATCAAAGACAAATGATTAATTAAGATAAAAACATAATTATTCTGGTCAGCTCCTTCATGTACACAACATTCCTTACGACCGAATAACTAACCGATTATGTCACGTAAAAAAATAGCTCCACATTAAACTGGTCATTTTAATACTTTCCTACTGAAATTATGAGAAGAAATAAAAAATGAATCGATAATGTGATAGTTTAAATGTTGGAAATTGAAAACAATGTGCAACAGCAAAACAAAAACTGATTTTTATTTTTTATCATTAGAAATTTAAAAGAAAATGCAACAGCCAAAACAAAGACTCAATTGTATTTACCACAATGACAGCTTTAAGCCAATTCTTCTTACAATAAAGTTACAACTATATGCACTTACATGTTCTGTTCGTCCATCCCTTTATCAAAATGATATTTAAACCACACTTCTGTATTGAATTATAATTCATCTGCATAACAAAGGCTCTGTTGTTGATGTAAGTAATTATAGAGGGATAACAATTGTTAGTTGTTTTTCTTAGTTGTTTACAACCATTTAAAACAAACGAATCGAAATTGTTTTGTGAAGATATAAATGCTAACAATTTAGATGCACTGTGTGGATCTAGAAAAGAATGTTCAACTCTTGATGCTAGTTATAAATTGATGTATGTTGTACAGCATTTTTTAAATGAAAACAAGCGTTTGAATGTTGTATTCATTGATATGCTGAAATGTTGGGATACTATATATAGCAATTCATTATGGTTAAAAATGTATACATATAGTGTGCAAGGTAAGTTATTGAGAAACATTAAGAATGTGTATGAAAATGTTTAATCTTGAATTGAATCATATGCTTAATACTTTAGGTATGCTGTCTGTCTAAAACAAGGGGAGGTTATGTCTCCGATTCTTTTTTCACTGTTTGTAGAAGATTTGGAACTGTTTCTACAAAAGAGCACATTGTCTGGCTTAAATATAGACATCATAACTTTAATTTTAATGTTATTTGCGGATTACATGGTCATTTTAGGTAAATCCCCAGAAGAAGTACATAACCATATAGATAACCTTTATCTGTTTTGTAATTCTTGGGGACCTTTTGTTATTAAAAAAAAAAAAAAAAAAAAAAAAAAAAAAAAAAAAACNAAAATGAAATATATAACGGACAAAATATAGAAATCGTCGACAATTTATATTATCTCGGCACTGTTTTAAATAACACTGTTAGTTTCACTTTAAATTAAGAATATCTAGTTGAAAAAGCCTTTAAGTTATGAATAATTTACTTTATAAATGTAAGCAGTATGATCCTAAGCCGAAATTATTTTGTAAGTTTTGGATTTTTTTGTCGTGTCAATTTGTTGCTATGCCTCTGAAATAAGGGGTTTTACTAAATCAAAAGAGATCGTACGCATTGATTAAAACCTTTGCAAAAGCTTGTTTAATGTGAAAATAAACACATGTAATGCTACATGTACAGATTATGGTGAGTTAGGAAGATTGTTACGTATTGGTAAAAAATTATTAAAAGTAAAAATATTATTATTCAAATACAGTTTGTCAAACTTTGTTTCTGTTCCCTGCTCCTATTTTCGAATTTTCATTGAATTTAAATTTATTCATATCTTGTACTATTGATTTGGTAACCTACTATTGTATACTGACATGTCACATTAAATGATTTATACGAATATGCATTTAAGACGATGTACTTATGTACTTTTTATACTGTCTGTTCTGTTCTATTTCAATGCCAGTGATCAATTGAAAATACAAAACAAGAAAATCCATGCAACGCCACATTAGGCTTCAAAATAAAAACAATCTGTGTGCACCGAAATGGGACGATCATTGGAAAGAGTTAAAGTTTCACATTAACTGACAGTAAATAATTATGTTGTTTTTCCCAGTAAGGAAACCCACGCGAGATGTAGTATTGTATGGGTTGTGGATCTTCTCCACCGCAACAAAAAATTGTGATAGCTGCTCTAAAGCAAACACTGCTTTGTGTACGAAATTTTAATTGACTGTTTAAACATGAAAACTAGCATATGTTTAAACATGAAAACTAGCAAACCACAATTAACCGCATTCGTTTTATAATTCTCGATAATTCAACTTTGCATAATCTAAAGCTGAAAAAGTGGAAAAAATACAAACTTTAAGCTTTGTCATTCTGATAACATATATGATTTGTTGTACCTTTTTGCAATCACTTTCTTATATATTTCTTATTGTTTGGCAATTAAGTATTAAATAATAAGCTACCATCAAATAAAGCCAATATAAACATAGCCATATCATCTCTCATCTTTACATACAGTGGTTTTATAAATCGTGTGTATGTTACTGGCATACCGCATACAGCTTAATCATTATAATAATATCAATTTATCAATTATGTTTCGTTTCACCTAAATAGTGATCGTGTGCAGTATGTAAATGTCGTTTAGCGTCATTTCTGCTGACGAACTTTATATGTTATATGATTAAATGCTCTTCACCTATTATCAGTGAGTAAATTAAATATGTATTGAGAAGATCAACACTACACATATTTGTGTTCTAATATGTCATTAAATATGTTTAAAATAAACATGCTTAAACCAAATGTTTCACATTGCAATAATACACTCCAACCCGTTGTGCAATTAAATAATTTCATTTCTAGTTTTTCCTCGATTAAGCCCGTAATAAATTGAAATCACATTCTATTTACTTTATTTGTTGTTTTAACATATTTTTCTATTGATTCGATACTTTTTATAGACTTTTACTTTTTGGTCAAAATTCATACTATTGTCTTTTATTGATGAGTTTTTATTGGAACATCGGCAAAAAAGGCCTTTGACCATTTACAAACAAGTAAAAAATAGAGTTTAAGTGCATCAGTACAATACTAATACAATAATGTTCATAAACACACACTACAATAAAACATTTTCAAATGTCATGTACTAACGCGTATGTATGGAAACAACTAATAGTAAACAAACAGTTGATATACAATATTTGAAGGGTTTCATACAATATTTGTTTAAGAATCATCAAATACTTGTAATTTTTCCTCACGGAGTTTCATGGCATCAGTAAGGACACTGCCTAATATTTTAAATGACTTGAGTAATTTGACAAGATATTATGTAATTACAACATTTCGCTAGATTTGGCTTGTTTGATCAAATACAATATTTTATTTGTAAATCTTTGTAGATTGGGCAAGTTAGAAAGAAGTGCTTTCGGTCTCAACAGTGTTTGCATTAGAAAGTTTACATTTGCGTTTATTAATGCAGTCTAAATATTTTTCATGTGCGAATTCAGTCTTAAACATTCTATAGTACTCAAATATCGGTTGGTTGTAAATTGTATCGTGCCAATTTTGGATAAATTTCTTTTAATCTCTGGTTCATTTCATGAGATTAATTTAAGTTGTTATTTAAATTATTGAAAAACATTCCGTTACCTATTTGTTAAAATTGTTGTTTAAAAAAGAAGATGTACAATTAAAGCATTCTTGCATTTAGAACAGATTCGTTCTTTAAGTGATTCTTTTACATACAAACATACTTGTATTAGTTCTGTTTTATTATTCGTTCGCAGTTAACTTAAATATTTATATCAATATATGTGTTTAATGTATTTCTAATGTTTCCAAACGCCGGGCAGTTACACATAAAGTGAAATTCATCTTCAATTTTGGTCGAATCGCAACAAACGTAGTTCCGTTGGTTTCTAGAAATGATTTCTCTTGCATAACGACCGGTTTGAATATGTAATGGGCGGGCTTACATTGTTAACCTAGTGAAAAGGTATCTCCAACTTTTTTGGTAAAATTTCTAAGTTAATTTATATTCAAAGTTAAACCTTCGATAAACATCTTAGATTGAACTGTTATTTAACGCGACATACCAGTCATTTGTAAAGTGATAATATATTCGGCGTTTAAATTCCTCTACAAATGTGTTAGTGTCGATATTATTATTAGTTATATCCTCAAATGCATTACTGAAACCATAGTCATCAGGCATTTGTAATCAGTAAAAATCCAATTAGGACAGCCTTTGTGGTAATCTGATACGGCCAAGCTATATATGGTTTTAATAATGCTATTTAATATCTACATAACTTTAACCAATATTTAATGACACGGACATATCTACATGTATGTATATAATCATGGGATATCTCCCCAGCTCACCATAGACATATGCATTACAGGTGTCAAGTAAAACCTGTAATACTCGTTTAGAAATTTTCGAATGGATTCTTTCTAATTCCTTATATTTTAGTATAGCCCCAAAATTCCGAAACATAGTTTTAAAGGAAACCAACAAAAGCGCCCAAAAGCTGACAAAGTATATTTGGCTTTAAATCATAGTCATGCCATTTAGATGATAAAACATATTCATTGCTTTTAATGCTTTACCCGTTCGGTGTTCCTGATTCAATGTATAATTAAAAACAACTCCAAGATAGTTAAATCATTTACAACTTGAATGACATGTCCATTGTAGGTCCACTTTTTATTTAGAAATAATCCGCTTCTTTCCCAAAATACCGTATTTTTGTTTTTCTCTGTATTTATTTTTAATCCCCAAAAATTGCAATAATAATTAAGATTATTTAAATGATTTTGAATTTCATTTTCCATTTACGCGATTTATCTACAATAGCCATATCATTAACAAATAACAGTTAAAACAAGACAAGTTCGTCAATATTATTATTATTATACAGGATTTATATAGCGCCCTTTTCATACAAGAGTACAAGAGTGCACGTTCAAAGGCGCTTTACATAAGAACATTTGACGTATCGCAGATACGAATACATTTCGCAACACAGTTTCAAAAGAAATCGATCAAAGCTACTCAGTTATACTATAAAACTACTCTATTATACTTATACTATAAGTAAAAAACATGCACAGTAACCCTAGATTAGAAAGATCAACAAGACACTATAAAACTACCCTATGTGTATAGCTATAAGACAATTATTGACACAATAAAATCTAAAACTTAAACTATAAGTACTACGTAAAAACAAGAACAAAAACAAATTATACCATAACCACGAGTCCACAAACCCCCAAAGGAATAATTATGCTTCCTTTAAAAGGGTGCATTCAAGTTCATGCTGATTTAGACAAGGGTAACGTCGGGATACCATTACCAC
>VMBQ01000448.1:245474-299177 GCA_007657795.1 Dreissena rostriformis
TTCTGTCCACAGCTTTATATGCTTCAATGGCACAGGATAAATTCTCTATAAATCATGAGGATGCCAAGATTTTGAACACAATCCTGGGTGCGTTATCTACACACGCTGATTGACAGCCATGCCCATAAATAAAATGCAGCGTCAGCCCACATTAATGTGCAGGTACATGCTTCAGGCGTCAGCCCACATTAATGTGCAGGTACATGCTTCAGGCGTCAGCCCACATTAAACCCCGATGTCAAATAACACAAGACCTTTAAAACTCATTTAACAAGACCTCAAATATATACACTAAACAAGTAATGATGATGATGATGAATATATACCTACACCATATTTACATTATTCCTTTTTTTATCTTTTTATTGTCTGCCTCATTCATGCATTAACTCTACTTTCCTATATGCCCTCTTCTATTTTATTTATTATAATGAGATAATAATACTCCAAACTTTTCTCAATATTCTATATTCCTAATTTCTTATTTTTGAAAATGTAAAATTCTATGTAAATTCTTTGAATATCAATAGTTGTGTCTTCTTCAAGTTTTTCTTTTATTATAATAACAAACAAAACATCTAGACATATTTTCTTCATTATAATAATAAACAAAACTATATTAGAAATTCCTATTTCTTCGTACGTTTAAATTTAATGAAAATTTATAAAAATACCAACAATTTAAAATTTATTTATTTTTATGCGGAATGAAAATGAGTCCGTACATAATTTTATATTCTAATAACACAAAAAATATATAAGATTCTTCAAATATTCTCAATTATATGTTCACCTCTAATTTCATTATTTCTATAACTCATAAAATAATGTTAAACTCGTAATACTTTCTTCATTGTTTTGTTCTATATTCACTGGATTTTTATAAAAAAAATACTGATCAATGCAAAATTGTATTCGTTTTGATACTTGCAAAATTTCTCCGCATGTAATTTTATTTATTCTTATTAACATAATTCTTATTTTATTTCAATACCAATCAAAGAGAAAATTCTCAAACCCATTATTTTATCATGACGTCTATTAACAATTTTGAAATCCCCATTCTGTTTGCCATAATTTTAGAATAACTAACCTGTGTCCATGTCGCGCGTTGTGTTCTTTTCTCCCGTGATAATCCGTAAAGTGATATTTGTACTCCGTTTTTTAAAGTTCATCCTGAAGTCACGGCATCCATAAAATTCCTGTTTGACGTAATTGACACATTATTGTTCTTAGGGGACACACGGGAACAAAACACCAGTTCATAAGAGTTTTCATCTCGATTTATTTCTGTTGAATATTTCCTAATACAACGCTTGCTAATGTTCGTGAAATACAATCTAACAGCGCAGGCGGGCCAACATGGCCACCGCGACACGAAAGCGTGACCTCTCTCTTCGATGGCTAAAGGTGGACTCTCGTTTCTATCTAAAGTATACATTAACATAAAATAATACTATTCTTTACAACATATTTGATTGGTAAAAGTGATTAACAGAACTCGGTCAAAGAGTTCCTTTACCCCGTGTTATTTGCCGATTGGTTGAGTGTTTTTCCAATTAGACGTTCCCCGGGAATGAAATAAACAAGCTATTAATATATAAACCCATTTATCGAATAATCCTCTTATATGTTTGGTCTGACTAATGAATGTATTGTCCGAGAGGTAATTTACAAAGATTACGATTTCGGCTGCATCACTCTATAGAGTCTAGTGACATAATATTTTCTTTGACCGATGTAGATCAATGGATGTGTTAAGTCATTAAGTTTGATTGAACTTTCCGTGTCAATACTTCTGACCATTTTATCAATTGGATGTCTTGTTGAATAAACGTCTCTAATTAGCAGATGCATATTTGACCTTTCAAACTGTCGACCTACATCTAGTGTACTTTAACAATTAATGCAAAGATATGTCATGTTTCTACTTGCGAAATGGTCAATATATCATAAAGATTTTCTATTAAATTTCCAAACTTCATTCATGTTAGTATTGTTCCTAACATTCAAATATTTTATTTATAGAACCCTTATTATATGATATAAGATTTATCCTTAATTACAATAGTTATTTTATTTATAAATATTGATGTAAATAAACTTTTAACATTTTTTTACATTATTAAAACATCTATTTCTATTTATGAAATTATGGTTAGACCAGCAGCTATGTTACAATTGCGAAACGGGTTTATTGCAAAACGGGTTGTTATAAAAATATCAAATTGCAATCCGTTTTGCAATACAATTGTTGCATTTCTGCATTTAGGTATGACATTGGTGAAAATCACTTTCTATACACATTCTGTGTTGTTTTATCATATTTACTCATGAAGTTGACCATAAGTTACTATGCTGATTATACTAGTTATGACCGTGGTGGTGGTAGAAGTAGTCGGTGAGCGTTGTTGGTGATAATGATAATGATGGTGATTATGATTATCAATATGGTGATGGTGGTGCTGTTGTTGTTATTATTATTGTTGTTGATGATAATGATGATGATGATGATGATGGCGATGATGGCGATGATGATGATGATAATGATGATGATGATGATGGTGATGGTGGTGGTGGTGGTGATGATGATGATAGCGATGATGGCGATGATGACGATGATGGCGATGATGGCGATTATGGCGATGATGATGATGATGATGATGATGATGATGATGATGGTGGTGGTGGTGGTGATGATGATGATGATGATGATGATGATGATAATGATGATGATGATGATGATAATGATGATAATGATGATGAAGATGATGATGATGATGATGATGACGATGATGACGATGATGATGATGACGACGACGATTACGACGATGACGACGATGTTGTCGATGACGACGATGAAGACGGTGACGAAGGTGACGTCGATGACGACGGTGACGACGATGACGACGATGCCGACGATGACGACGATGGTGGTGGTGGTGGTGGTGATGATGATGATGATGATGATGATGATGATGGTGATGATAATGATGATGATGATGGTTGTGGTAGTGATGATGATGATGATGATGATGATGATGATGATGATGATGATGATGATGTAGATGTTGATGATGATGATGATGCTGATGATGATGATGATGATGATGATGATGATGATGACGAGGATGATGATAACGACGATGACGACGATGACGACGATGACGACGATGACTACGATGACGACGATGACGACGTTGACGACGATGACGACGATGACGACGATTGTTGTGTTTGGGTAAACAAACGAAGTGTAACGCATATAATTTCAGTGGCTTCTTTATTATCATAGAACGATAGAAGCATCAATGACTAGCAGCTAACTAACACAGAGCAGAGGTCAACATGCAGTTATGTAGAACATGGGGCGGGGCGTTGCTACGCTTCATTTTCAAGTAGGCGTGGCGTAGCGGCATTATCTAAATACACAACAACGATGACGACGATGACGACGATGACTGTCGATGACGACGATGACGATGAAGACGGTGACAACGGTGACGACGATGACGACAATGACGACGATGACAACGATGACGACGGTGACGACGGTGACACCGATGACGACGATGACGACGGTGGAACAATTTATTCCAGTTTAATTTCCCGCAACGATATCTATTCTTACGGCACGAGAACACTAATTTGGTACATGAACATGTGTTGAATATATTGTGTCACAAAAAATAAAAACAGCATTTTGTATCTCGTTAAATCTTTGTTACCAGACCACATCTGGCGTTCACATTTTGGCTTTTGCTATACGGAACACTGGTTTTGTATGGGTTAACTTTATTTCAAGAAATATGTTTTTAAATATTCATTGATTTTGATCGTTGATGGGGCTTTAATCTTTACACGTAGATACCTAAATGCGAGACATTTACAGTACATATAGGATGTATACGGCAAAGTCAATGTCATATGCTCAAAAGAAAATTATTCGAAGTTCATTCTCAGGCAAATACCATTTCATATTATTTGGATTAATCCTCGTAAGAACAATTGTTTATGGGGAATACATATATTTTGATACAATGTGGTCAAATTTAGATACGATTAGTTTGGAAACGCGATGTCGTACCGGTACCATGTTTCTAGCTGTATTGAAGTCCGTTTGTGTCAGAAACTGTTCTTAAAAAAATGGTCGTGTGAATTTCCATGTTTTTGTTCAATATTATACACAGGATTTATTAAATATTAATCTTATTTCAAAGTTTGTTAAAATGTGTGTGTTTGTACTTCAGGCACTTTCGCAAACAGAATGGATCACAACTTATACAATATACAACGATGGTGGAAGTAGAATCCCATACACAATTAATATCATCGACACACCAGGATTTGGGGATACTCGTGGCCTCGATAGAGACCAGGCAATTGTTGAACAGATCCGCGGATTGTTTTCTTCAGCTCCGCCGAAAGGCATATTAACCATCGATGCTGTTTGCTTTCTGATAAAAGCGCCAGATGCCCGACTGACTACAATGCAGCGTTACATTTTCGAATCAATCATGTCATTATTTGGGAAAGATATTGGAGACAACATATGTGCCCTAATAACATTCGCGGATGGGAGATCACCCCCTGTTTTAGCAGCTCTTGAAGAATCCAAACTACCTTTTGGCAAGAAGTTTACGTTCAATAATTCAGGTTTGTACGCGCCAAATAATGAGGAAGAAAAGAACTCTTTGTCACCAATGTTTTGGGAAATGGGTGTTGTAAGTTTTGCAAACTTTTTTAATCATTTAGACACACTCACGCAAAGGAGTCTTCAGTTGACAAGTGACGTATTGAATGAAAGAAGGAGACTTGAAGGTACTGTTCAAAATTTGCAACCAAAACTGGACGCCGGTCTTATGAAAGTTGATCAGCTAAAAAATGTCATAGCAATATTTGAAGCAAACGAAGCAATTATTGCGGACAACAAAAATTTTACTTTCAAAGAGAAGAAAATGAAACTAAATAAATATGAACTTCCGAAAGGTCAGCATGTTACAAACTGTTCTGAGTGTACCTTCACATGTCACGAAAAGTGTGCGTATGCGAATGATGATGAGAAGCAAAAATGTAGCGCTATGGATAAAGAAGGAAATTGCATGGTGTGTCCTGATAAATGTTACTGGAATAAACATGCTAACACGCCCCATATCTTTAAGTTAGAGGAAATTGAGGTAACAGGTACCTACAAGGAGATGAAACAGAAATATGAAACTGCCGCAGAAAAGAAATTGACACATAAGCAACTATTAGACAGCATGCGTGACGAACTAGAAGTCATGGCTAATGTCATTGAAGATATGATGCTGGTTATAGTTGACTGTAATGAAAAGCTTGCAGAAATTGCTTTGCGCCCGAGTCCACTCACCATGACTGACCACATAGACTTGATGATAGAGGACGAAAAGCAACAGAAGAAACCAGGATATATGACAAGAATAGAATCACTTAATGTTATGAAAAGACGTGCACGTGTATTAGTAGAGGGACAAGCATTTCTTGAAAAAACTTGTACGGTTGTTTCCAAGAAAGAAGGAGGTTTTGGTAAGAAGTTTGTTAAGTCAGCAAAAGAAGTATTAAACGTTGTTAAAAATGTTTTTGGGTTCTAAATTATCAGCGAATTCATATGTTTGAGACAAGCTGGATGTTCATTATATATACTCGAGGGGTGATTTACCGGATTAATCGGACTGCGGTTGTAGTTTTTGTAACAACAAGGCGCACATGCTAATCATCTAGATGGTATAAATAATCAATTTGTGTCATTATATATATGTATTAAATCAGTTTATCTATTTATAAAAAAGTAATATAGTTAATAAGTACATGTATTTAAATCTTTTATATAAAAAAGTTAAATCCGCGTGGAAAAAAGAGATTTTTTACATATTTAAACATTAATGTTTATACAAAATAATAAGATAACACTGGTAATATAAAATTGACTGCTTTGCATCCGTAATGACATAACAGGATTTTGTGCGCGTTTTTGCTTGCAGCGAAAGATACTTTTTTTTTTACCAGCATATGGTATTTTTCATAGTAGTTCTTTTTCAAGTGTTCTTTTTTATTGTTGGTATTCATGTAGTTGTTTTGGGAAGGATTTTTTTTTTCAAAATTAAGCAATCATGTGTTATATATTTCCTTGAGTTCACAGAATGTAAAAAATTACGTTAGTTTGACCTGTTCACTAATTATATGTTTTAAAAATAAGGGAAAAAAGTTCTTATTTAAAGTTTTCCATTAACATGTGTAACACTTTTTTTTCAAAATGTAATTGCTACTTTATATATGTGCACATCGTATTTGCTACTTTTTATCGGCTTACTTAGTGAATTCATATTATGTATCTATATACAAAAAAAATGTATTTTTGTGATTATCACATATATCAACATGTATATATATTTTTTTAAATTAAGAACCGTGTACATACGATATGTAAAAACTTATTATGATTAGTTTATTTAACTTTGAATTATGATGCGTAGAAAGAGTCGGTTAACGAAGATGATTATTGAGCTTATTACGTGTTTGACACATACTTTGCATTAGTGATGCGAACTTCATTTATTGTTAGTTTGTTAGTTAACCAAACATAGTTTTGTTGTTTGTCTATTACAAATTAGCTAGTTTCATTTTCAATGTATACTAATGTTCAGCGTCATCTTATTTGCGTTTTAACATAAATTATATAAACTGAGAAAAACCTGTAATTATATAAACTGATGTTGCATTTTGACTTTGTGGTGGTATAAATGTTTGCATAATTATTTTTTATTGTAGTGCTTTTTATTTGTCTATTTTCGGACACACATACAGATGCAGTGTTGGTGTTCATTGTAAATACGTTTACATATTTCCACGGATAAAGAAATCGTGCTGATTCCTATTATATTGATATGTGTTAAGATAGCGTATAAAACCAACGTTTTGCTTAGTATAATGCGTTAAGTTACAAGGGTTTTGCTAGTGATTTATCCATACAAATAAGTAAGCTAAAATTGAACAAGTGGTTATTAAATGGACTTTGTTCACATATTGCAGCATTTCTATGCTCCCCGAAAATTTTCGGGGAGCATATAGTTGCCACTTTGTCCTTCCTTTCTTACTGCCTTCCGTCACACTTGTGTTACAGTATCTCATAGCGCCATCAATATTTTACCGATCTGTTCCATATTTGGCATGTAGGTACTTGCAAGGACCTCTACCGTTTGATGAGGTTTGAGGTCACTGTGGTCAAGGTCACAGAGGCTAATAATACATTTTTTCAAGGTCACATTTTAGTTAAAGTTTCTCAGAGCGCCTTCAATATTTGACCGATCTCTTATATATTTGGCATGTAGGTACCTTGCATAGACCTCTACCTTTTGATGAGGTTTGAGGTCACTGGGGTCAATATGGAGGCTTATAGCAGATTTTGTTCAGGTCACACTTTTAATTCCACACAATTAACCCATATATCGACAAAGCATCATCGGGGAGCATCCATCAGTTCTACTGATATCATTGTTTTAATTCGTCACTGAATGTTTAAAATTTATAAATGTAAACATCGGAACGAATTGATCCAGTATGAAACAAATGAAGCCTTTAAAAATGTTTACCCCACCTGAGTTTTAACTGCTGACCTTTTGATTTAAAAGCTATACCTTAATCCCTCGGCCATCCGTGCTTAATACTGCATAGGGTATTTTATACTATTAACAACTTATACAATAAAACAATAAAAGCTCTCCAAATTATTCAATCGTTTCGCGTTTATAATTTTATCAATATCTAATAATGATTACTTATATATAAATGTTCAGTATGAGTCTACGTCACTGGGGTTATTTCGCTTTCTGATGAACAGTGTTTTCTATTATTTTAATATGTGCAATCAAGTTGGAATATTGTAATTCAACAATATGTGAACTAGTACCTCTCAAAAGAAAAATATTTGCAAAAAGTTATAATTGTTTGGACTTGTTTGGTTTGCTTTCGTTCTGTATTGTATGGCTATAATATTGGAAAAAAAAGTCATTATTGTTTGGACTTGTTTGGTATGACTTTAGGTGTGTATTGTTTCGCTATAGTATTAGGAAAAAATGAAAAAAAAATAAAGATTATTGTTTTGCCTTGTTTGTTATGACTTACTTTCTGTATTTTTTCGCGTCTTTATATTGTCGAAAAATTCAAGAAAGTGATTATTGCTTGGATTTGTTTGGTATGACTTTCGTTGTGTATTGTTTCGCAATAATATTGGGGGAAAATGCAAAAAAGTGATTTTTGTTTGGCCTTGTTTAATATGACTTTCTTTCTGTATTGTATCGCTATAATATTTGGCAAAAAAATAATTGACTGGACTGGTTTGGTATGACTTTCGTTGTGTATTGTTTCGCTATAATATTGGGAAAATGCAAAAAGTGATTATTCTTTGGTCTTGTTTTGTATGACTTTCGTTGTGTATTGTATCGCTATAAAATTGGGAACAATGCGAAAAAGTGATTATTGTTTGGCCTTTTTTGGAAATACTTTCGTTGTGTATTGTTTCGCTATAATATTGGAAAAAATGCAAAAAAAAAGTGATAAGTGTTTGGCCTTGTTTTGTATGACTTTCTTTCTGTATTGTATCGTTATAATATATGGAAAAATGCAAAAAAAGTGATTATTGTTCGGCCTTGTTTGGAATGACTTTCATTGTGTATTGTATCGCTATAATATTGTGAAATTGCAAAAAAAAAAAAAGATTATTGTTCGGCCTTGTTTGGTATGGCTTTTGTTGTGTATTGTATCGCTATAATATTGGAAGTTGCAAACAAGTGATTATTGTTTGGCCTTGTTTGGTATGACTTTCTTTCTGTATTGTTTCGCTATAATATCGGGGAAAATGCAAAAACAGTGATTATTGGTTGGTATGACTTTCGATGTGTATCGTATCGCTATAATATCGGGGAAAATGCAAAAATGTGATTATTGCTTTGACTTGTTTGGTATGACTTTCGTTGTGTAATGTATTGCTATTATATTGATTGAAATGAATTTGTATGGAATATGTCGTTTGTATCAATGAATCTAACATCATCCGCTAAATTTGTATGAATGAAATCGACGCATCATATTATTTTATTACGGTTGGATGACGTGATTGATAATGGTGAATGTAAAAATGATAGAAAGATCAAAAGATTAAATATATTTCCGTGAAGTATCTTACAAATACATACTAAGAAGCATAAGCTCGTATTAGAACGGAACTATTTTTTTTTAAACCAAGATTTGTTGTCGAGTAGCCCACGTCTGTATTATAAATGCGTGTTTTAAAATCGATAAACTCAATATTATCTTTTTCGTTACTATCACATACGGCAGCGTTATTTTTTGGAATACATTATAATCTCGACAAATAGTGTTTTGTCATACGAATGTGAAACGATGGTTATGTTGGAATGTGTTATTTGACAACACACAATACTAGAAAAATAGTTTTTCTTAATTATCTATTGGCTAATGAATTCTTAATATGCATGTAGACCACGAGGCATCCGTGTGTTAAGAACTTGTTGTCTTAAACGATACGAGTGATTGCTAGTACAAACAGATTCTATGTTTTTCCTTTATTTAGAAATTGTAGAGTATATTTGTTTTCATGTGACATTATAATGATATCAATTGAATATTATTATTATTATCAATATCGTTAGAAAGTTTATGTGAATGTATTCGTATACATTAATAAGTAAATGATTATTAGTGTGAACATAGATTTATATTGATTTGTTTTTTTGTGAGCATATAAAACGTTTTGTTCTTAAAATATGTTTTCTTTTTGTATTATTATTATGCTAATTATGTTATGTCCACATTGTATTATAGAATGCAATATTTTCAATCGGTCACACGTTTGGAGACAAAAAAGGATTTGAAAAATACGCTCTGATCAACCACTGTCATTTTGAAATAAATAAATAATTTTTTGGATTTAAACGGTTAATTAGCATCAACCTATGAAAAAAACGCGGTGAAGTTAGATGAAAATTAGCAATTACTTGATGGTTAATATTAGTTAATTGCGAACATTGGAACATCGTTATCATGATATGATTGCTCACGTGCCTTAACTAGCGGACACTTTGTCTCATGATATCTCACGTTAAGGTTATTGATGTTCCATTATTTCTGCTTGCTGAATAGTAGTTCAACTGTTGTTTTTGGAGTTACAAAATTGTTCTGTTTAACAACTACATAATTGTTGTATATATGTTGTTGTTTTTTTTAATTAAAACATTAATATTATATTTTCTATACATTTATATTTGTAATAATTGCTAACCGTCCTAACGGAAAATGGACGCAGTTACATACTTGCAATATATTATAAGGTTTGGTCTTCTTTTGGTCTACGTTTAAGCGGACACGTGAAATACGCTGACATTATATGTATTTTTATATGCGGCTCTTCCCGCCATGATGTAAAGGGAGGTTTAACGGAACACTCATTGACGTCTGTCAGTCTGTCTGTCCGACTGTATTTCCGTGACTAAATTTGCCTAAAGGCGTTCTCTTGCACTTTTAAACGTACATCATTCAAACTTGCTGGCTTGGTTCCTAATTATATTATATAAAATTATATAATTATATAACATGTGCATGTGTAATTTTCAGCATCCTGCGTTAAATATTACAAACGTTATACCCATTCTATTACATTATGATTATGAACATATATTATAAGCCAAAACAGTTTCGTGCATCGTGCATTTGTGTTATATTTGGCATGTTATATCTTATAGTTAGCCCCCACAACCTTTTCAGCATGATATTGTAATATCTTGAAGTAGTATCTTACAACAATAAATTATTATAATTATATAAATGCAGTTATAATTTTTGCTTCTATCATTACTCGAAAATTTATATATTTTATTCGCATAACATGTATGTAGACTATTAGCTTGTGTAAGCTTTATTGCTGAATTATGTTGTTGTTGTTGTTGTTGTTGTTGATTATGATGATGTTCCGTTCAGTTGCATTTGTTGTCTTTTTTGCAATTAAACTATATTTTACTTTATTTTTCCAGACATTATCTTACATAATTAATATACTTAAATTGTTTAGTAGTTGTGTAACGCTTACATCTACACCTTAGACAATGGCTTTTGTTCAAGGTACGTAACGACCTGATATAGATATTATTATATCATTGACATTTATGCGGGAGAAAATGTTAAAATACGCAAAACATCTAACAATATACTTTAATTCTATACGTGAAAACAGTTTTAGTATGGACACTGGAGGAGCAATTCTTATCAAAATCCCAAATTTCAATAAAAAGGAGTTGAACAGATTTTCAAATTTAGGATGTTTTAAACAAGCGTTCAAACACGTTTTGCTTTATTAAGTTTGTTTATACTAGAGGTTTACGTCAACATGTGTTTCTTGTTTCTGGATGTGTCGTTCTGATTTAAGTGCATTGCAATAGTTTATATTACTATGAATTAACGAACCATATAAGTTGATCTATTGAGGTCAGTGAAGGACCATTCAAGTATTCATGTATACAAGTCAGTGTTAGATTAATGTTGTCGAGCTTTATAATATGGCAAGCAAAGTGTGTATATCAGAACTTATATCATATGTTTCATTTACGTTAATCGATCTGATATTTCTATTCACTGATTGAATTCGATTAACACGTTAATTTTTTGTCTAAGAGATCATCCTGTTTACCCTATATATTGTTAATAGAGCTCACTAATATTTGAACATACCGCTGAAAAAAGTTCATATACTCACAAAACGAAATGATTTGATTGAAACTTACAAAGCAGCATTCAGTATTTGAAACGTCATTTTTTCAATTCCAATTATAATTTATTTGTTTATGTACGATTAAAATAGTGTTGCATAAAACCAAAACATCCCAATTGCTATGTTTACAAAGATTGTACCTAAAGTATAAATATTCATTGTTATGCATACACATTTAAAAACTGTACAAATGCATTTTGATTCTATTGATAAGTATGGAAAAATATTTTGTCTGTAGTAATTGTTGAACAGTTGAAAAAGTACTTTTTAGTTTAAGTGTGCAAGTATATAATCATGTATTTAGAATTACAATTTTTAATTAGAGCAAATACAGTGTGTGAGCATGTATGTATGTATTAAACTATGTTCCTATGTTCTGATCTTTTCGACAAATAACGTTTTATTGCAGAAACAATCATCATATTAGTTTGTTAGGTATGTTAAATGCCCCATTTACAAGCAACATCAACGAATATTTCGTAAAATATTTTGTAAAATAAAGTTTAGCCAAACAAATCAGTATTCCTCATAGCAATAGCCAAAATTTCAACGCCAGATGTGGTCTGGTAACATTGATTTAACGAGATTCAATATGCGCGTTTTTATTTTTTGTGAACCAATATATTCCGTTTTAATTTCCAGCAACGATATCTTATCATACGATACACGAACACTGTTTGGTACATGAACATGTGTTGATTATATTGTGCCACAAAAAATAAAAAAATAAACATTTTGTATCGTGTTAAATCTATGTTACCAGACCACATCTAGCGTTGAAATGTTGGCATTTGCTATACGGAACATTGTTTTTTTTGTATATGTTAACTTTTTTTTATGAAATATTTTACATTATATTCGTTGATTTTGAGTGTTAATGGGGCTTTAAGAATTATCAAACTTTTCAAGGGCGCAGGAACCAGATTGATATGTCCAGATTTGAATGTGAGATATCGTATACGTTTGTCGCATATATGAACAATGAGTTTATTATAATTTTAAGCAAATAACATTATCCGAAGAATAATTGTTTCATAATTCATGTTAGATGACATGTCATACGAAAGAACCTCTAAATCAGTAAAAGTAATAAAAGCCCCACTTAACGAGCGCCGCATGAAAGAACCATGACTAAAGGTTTTAGGTCAAAGACTTACCGAAGTCATGATTAATGTTTTGAGTATTTGTTTCCCAAGTTTGGAAGACTTTTTAAACTTGGCAAGAGTTCTATTCGTCTATTCGTGAAAAGTTGAGATACTTCATCGTCCCAACAAAAAATAAACCATTCCTTAGCAGAATGTTCTAAATAGAGGGACACTTGTTTACCACACAAATAATTTGGACATAGTCAAAGCAGTGCAAAAGATCAAGTTCCTTAGGCGGCGGCACACATGTTGGTTGACACATGTTTACCTGTAATATTTTTTTTTAATTATAACGCCTAAGTCTACATCTATTTTTAAGAACTATTGTTTTAAGAATATTATTTTAAATAATTTATTTAACGAATTTCTTATTTTCAAATATTTTCCTATTGCTAATGTTTGTTTGTTGGTGTGTATGCTTGTAGCGGAATAAAATACATATCTTTCTCTATAAATTGTGTTGTTTTCGATTATGCATTTGATTTTCAGAAAACGAGATTGACACCAAAGATAATCATACACAAGATAACGCTTATTAGCAATCATAAATTATAAATTATGTTTTTCAAATGATTTCAATATCAAAGCAGTTATATTCATTTACATAAAATGGTTTAAATGATAAGTTTGACGAGTTTGTTTATATGTCAAATTAAAACAATCTTAAAGTTTGATGTTGCATTTTCTTACATTCTGTTATATAATACTTTAATATTAAGGTCATTTTAAAAATTAAGTTCATGAATACATGTTCTTTCCGCAAACTTATATGTATACAGGCTTTAGCAAACAAAGAAATCCTTAAGTGCATGCATAATATTATAGAAAACTGAAGACTGCCGTTATCGGATCGACCGTTAAAGACCTTAACATAGGATACCATTGAACGCTGAAATAATATTCGTCTTAATGAAGTTTAATTGAATACTTATGCGTCCTGTCCAGTAAAGTTAAATGGAAGATGTAAAACATAAAGCTGAATACATTTAATTGCATTACGAGCAAAGACCACTTTGGGAACGTGCCTTTGCAACGCGGCGTTGCAGTATCGTTGTCAATTTCTTTTGTATACAATTTCGTTTCTCTTTTATCCGTTTGGCTCCCTCGTGTGCCGCAGTTTAATAAGTCACATAGTTTTGCTTCTTTTTACAACTTGGAACACAGGGGCAATAAGCCAAGAAGGTATGTTACAGTCACAAATGAATCACCGATTCATTCTTACTACTTCCCTGCGATGTTTATGGTCTGGCTGAAGACTTGATGTCTATGTTTTAATGCTCCCCCAAAATTTTTGGGGGGAGCATATAGTCGCCGCTTCGTCTGTCCGTGCGTATGTGCGTGCGTGCGTGTGTGCGTGCGTGCGTGCGTGCGTGCGTCCGTCCGGATTTTTGTCCGGGCTATTTCTCAGCAACTTATGACCGGAATTCAATGAAACTTTCTGAGAAGCTTCACTACCAAGAGGAAATGTGCATATTATCAGCGGGTTCTGGTCGGATGACTTTTCACAGAGTTATGGCCTTTGAAATTTTCCATTGTACATATAGTGCAATTCTGGTCCGATCTATTTTTCAGCAACTTATTACGGGAATTCAATGAAACTTTATGGGAAGCTTCACTACCAATAGGAGATGTGTATTATTAGCTGGTTATGGTCGGATGATTTTTCACAGAGTTATGGCCCTTTGAAATTTTCTATAAACTGTACATATAGTGCAATTCTTGTCCGGGCTATTTCTCCCCAACTACTGACTGGAATTTAATGAAGCTTTATGTGAAGCTTAACTACCTGGAGGAGATGCGCATGTTATAAGTGGGTTCTGGTTAGATGATTTATTTAGAGAGTTATTGCCCTTTGACATTTTTAAGTTGCTAAACCATCCATCGTATTATTTTGTCCAATTATGCCCCTCAAGACGTTTCCTTTTATCTGAATATATCGTGCAATATTGTGACAAAGAAAACCTTTGGGGAGCATCACCCGTCTCCGACGGTTTCTTGTCATTAAATTGTTGTCTTTCTTAAAGGATTTTAAGCGTTGAAGGCAAACTATCACATTTTGTGTAAAAATAAATATTAAGATTTTGACTAACGTCTTAAACGACGAACGGACAGTGTGTGAGCTGCGAATTCCCTTTTTTGGGCTATAGCAACTTCTGGTGCACTTTGATAATGCATTGCACGATGTAGGGACGCTGTGATGCCTCTTTAATAATGTGATAAGGACGTTGAAGGGGAACTGTGTTAGCGCAATATATACCCAATTGTATAATTTTGACAAATATCGTGCACAACTCTTTAAGATATTTAGAACGCCGGTAAATCGCAATGTCAAATGCGTCCGCAGTGACTTTCCGTTTACACTATTAAGTGTATCAATATGTGTATCATATTAAAGACAAGGAATATTTCCAAAGACTGTTTAACAAATATTTCGCAGCATTTCCCTAGCTAATCAACGAAACTCTGTATTGTTTTGTATATCACCTTATAACAAGTGTTAACCAGACGTGATATATGAACTGAATTGTGCTGAGTTAAGTGTACATTATCATTGTTCCCCTACCCCAACATCCAAACTGTTGGGTTGTTTAACATGAATAAGGTTGAGAAGAGTTTTGAGCCTAAAAAGTAATAGTATTCAATAAAACATTTAGAGTCTTTTTTACAATCTAAGTTTATATTGAAGTCGAAAAATAATTGTTCACGGTGTCATTGTTTTTTTAATATAAAATGTTTATCTGTAGGCACAGACTATAGAAAAAACAATCACCAAACGCATGCCAGAAATATCCCAACAACTTAGCCCCCAAGTTATATTGAAGGCCAAAATCTACACACAGAGCAACAAAAAGGAAACCAAATTATTATACCCGTATAGTGTCGAGAATTGCAACCCCCTCTGCCTATGTTTACTATTTATAATAAGAACTAACGATTGTATGATTACTTTGGTTTACATTTGATGTCTTTTATTTTGGGAAGGAAGTGCGGTTGCTCTTATACTACTGCCAGTTGAATGCATGCAACAACTACGTCATAAACACATGATCATTCTACCTAATTGTGGCTTCTTATAGCTCACCTCACTCACCTATGTAAGATCGTATTGTGTTACATAATATACAGAAATAAGCACACGGCGTGGAGAATTGGGGGTAGTAGAAATATGTTCAATAATTTTCATGCTTAATTCAACATATGTATTTTCATGGATCTAACTTCAGTCTTCAGTCCGAATAATCTGTTTAGTGGCCCAATTTGAACTTTTAACTCAAATAGTGACCTTCACATTTTACGGAGGAGACGGATGCTACACGCGACATGCCATCTCCACATAATCGTAATTTGAGACCTTGCAACTTGGAGTAGGGATAAGAGTGTAATGATGTGGTTGGTTTAATAATTGCACTATGATTGAAACAGTGAAAGACCGGACAAGCTCGGAGGCTCAAACGTACACACACACGCTTACTCGCACGCATGCATACTCATGTATTGCACCATTTTGTGAATGTTATATGAAGCTTATCGCAAGCCGGCTGGACAAAATAAACAAGCATTTCGATTCAAACAGTTTGGACTGAGATTTATGCAATTTGGTAATGCAAATCACACACGCGTCTACCGCAGGTTTTCACGCTGGTGGAGTTCAGCTACTTTAATCTCAGATAATCGAACTATTTATTAAATATAAACACAATGTGACGGTTAATAACGTTATTTTACAACAGTATTTTTGTAATAAAACATAAACACAAATGTCTTAAACTATAAATATGTGTAACAGCCAAACATGTTACGAGAATTAACGCAACTGTTTTGCGGCATATCAATATCACAATGCATCCGATTCTTAGTATAAAAACAACGACCGTAGCTATTACGATTGCCCCAAAAGTTAATGTATTGTGTTGTAAACAGATCTTCAGATAAGATTTTAAGGCAAATCAGCTCGTCATTTTCGACACTGTTAATGCGTATCGAACTATTGATAATGTATTCACCAATTTAGTTATTGTGGTACGTATTTATGTTAACTTTCTAAGCTGATGAGGAACTGTCATTTTCAGAAACTACACGATGTTGAAGATTCTATATTGATTTCGGCATTAAGTCGGTTTAAATTTAAATAAAATGAAAAAATGTATAGTGCTTATACATGCAAATGTGCAAAGATTATTATTTACACAATTTGTCAGTAAAGTCATCCAAATTGCATGAATCTCAAGCTGGATATTGTAATACAGATTAGCATTACAAGAAAT
Organism: Dreissena rostriformis; assembly: GCA_007657795.1. Classification (NCBI taxonomy): domain Eukaryota; kingdom Metazoa; phylum Mollusca; class Bivalvia; order Myida; family Dreissenidae; genus Dreissena; species Dreissena rostriformis. The sequence goes on from VMBQ01000448.1 coordinate 262,685, forward strand.
GCCACAAATGCTGGAATCGCAGTAGATAAGTGTACAGCTTATTGGTAAAAACGTTTGAAAAGGTGTTTAAATAGACTTGAATGCTGTCAAAGAATTAGAATTAACATTGTTAAATTTTGTGTCAGAATTGCATCTTGGGGATAAGGGATTTTATTGATGAAAGCGTTTTTTGATTTTAGCTTATGTTGACGTACGAGCTGTAAATGTGTTTGTACGAAGATGTACATAGTTGTTACTCCTATTTAATTGATGATTGTAGCTTTATTTTTTTATTGTGTACAAAAACAAAGTTATTTAAAGCTGGTTTAGTAGGCTCAAACAAGGATAGAAGTAAAAGTACATTGTAAATCAAATATTCATTAATTTAACAAAAAATGAATTTGGAACTGAGTAGAAAATGGTAAAAATAAATCTTTTATGAATTAATAGCATTAATATATCTATTGATACTTGACGACTGATTTTATTTGATTTCAATAAAAATAGAATGAATCACCTTAATATATTTTTTCTATTCTGTTCTATGTCAACAGTGAACTACTTTTTGAGGTAAACTTGTTTTGAACAGCAAACATGCGACGCATTTAAGTCATACACCAGACTCAATTATGAACAAAGGTTACAGCGCGCAGCATTTTAATATGCTTTTTCTGCGTGGCATTGTATACACAACAAGAAAAATACCTTAGTTTTTTCATCCATGATTTAACATAATGTTAATTTTACTATTAACGATCGACACCGGATTCAAATCTGTGAAATGACGTTCTTAATGTGACATAATAACTTTTAGTTCACGCTTCTTGCAAATGTTCGTTCACGATGGCATCAATTTATCAAACACGATGTAGTTACAAAGAATAATGAAATAATTTGTTGATGTCCGTCGATTCGAAATAGTGTCTTGATATAAGTGTTATAACGATTACTATAAAGTTTGAACGTAAAGTGCAGTCTGTACAACACTGTAGCAGGGGGAACTGTTAGACTCTTTGAAACACATATAAAGCAATCGTGCGATTTATTTTTCCAGAAATTCCACTGAGGAACTGTGTTACGCTTTGAAACACTTGTATGAAGTAATTGTGCTATTTATTTGTCCAATAACACATTGATTCCGTTACTCGTCAGCTAATTGAGGGTTATTGTAAAGTTGTATTAGATTCCTATAAAAACAAACGGCCTTAATTTGATCACATACATGTTTTATTTCGCCAACTTTTTGGTTAAAACAGGTTTCCTTTGAATGTAAGCGTAATATTAGATATGACTCATTACCATCGGGCTCGTTTATCCCTTTCGGGCAATGAATTGGGGCTTAAAGCAACATCTTGACACATGCTTTTTTGTATCAAGAAATACAAGACGCAAGACACAACCCTTTTTTTCTTTGGCTTGATTAACCGTCGTAATACATTACACAAGTATTGATTGTTAAACATTGCTGAACAAAAAACATAATCGCGAATACATAATCAGATTACATCACTATTAATATATTATTGCATTACTGCACGGATATATTTGAGCCATTGCGACCGTTCACTGGTTCGCTGATTTAAGTGACTTGTTGATGGCAGATACGTTGCTATATGTTTTTGTCGACGTAGCTCAGTCGGCATGTATTTATTTCTTATGGGGTTCTTATTGCTGATGAGTGAGAACTGAAAGCATGTATATATATCAAAGATATTTATTTCACATCAACAATCCGACCGTCATATGCAAAATATAAACGGCAAATGCCAATCAGATATCAACGCGCCTAATGTTAATCACAATATATTGCATAAACAATAATAGGAAAATACAATAAATACAATAATTGAACTAACCTGAAAGCATGTATATATATATCAAAGATATTTATTTCACATCAACAATCCGACCGTCATATGCAAAATATAAACGGCAAATGCAATGGGTATTGCATTTGGTGATCGGTCGTGCGTAACAGGTTAGTTGTTATAATAAATTAAATGATTGATTAGATGAATGTTAGTGATAACTGGTCATCAGAGAAGGCTGTCAACTGAACAATTATTTATTAAAGTAGCATTGACATGATTTGAGTGAACTTAATGGTTTCGTTTCCTATGACATACTTCCCCTGCTCATATTAAAAGTCTCCTGACTTTTATGTACTCTTACTTTAAAATACAAAAGAATGAAACGTAAATGAATAAAAGAAAGTGCGGATAAAAATAGCTAATGTAACAACAGAAACAAAACTTGCATGTTTGCTAGTCTCCAACTCAATATTTTAATGTACTTACTTTAGGTCAAACATTAAATTTAAGGAGATAACTCGTTCACCCCGAAAAACAATATAAGCTACACAATTACTACCTTTAAGGTAAGTTATACATAACAATTATTTATTATATGATGTTTTACAATTAAAACAATATCCAACTTCATATGCAACGTAATACTATTGCGTCAACTTCCTAAAGCATCGTATACCATAGGCTATATTGGTTAACATTTCAATATCAGCATATATATGCTTGGTAAACACGCTTTATTTATTGAAAGATAAAAATACTAGCAAATTTGACATGTTGCATTTCTATCCCAACACTTAGTACCAGTATCACGGTGTACACTAAAGTAATGCAAAACAAAATAAAGAGATATAATTGTAAAATATTGAATAACAGTTCATAGTAAAAGTAACAATTTTGCACAATCACACTCAACACATACTCAAGTAATTGATTTTAAAATAGCCATAAAAGTCCGTATATCTACACTAAACAATCGACTAGAATTCAAGTTTTCCAATCACCAGTTGTCATCCATTTTGGTGGTCTGCGGTTCCTTTAGGGTCTCAAGGAATTTGACGGGTTTAAAACCCGTTGGCTTCGCCTCGCAGGGATAACATATGGACCCACTTGACCGTCAGATGTGTCATCACTGTTCGAAAGTTCCACAGTTGTTCGTCTATTTTCACCAGCATTACTTNTTTATTAAAGTAGCATTGACATGGTTTGAGTGAACTTAATGGTTTCGTTTCCTATGACATACTTCCCCTGCTCATATTAAAAGTCGCCTGACTTTTATGTACTCTTACTTTAAAATACAAAAGAATAAAAAGGAAATTAATAAAAGAAAGTGCAGATAAAAATAGCTAATGTAACAACAGAAACAAAATTTGCATGTTTGCTAGTCTCCAACTCAATATGTTAATGTACCTACTTTAGGTCAAACATTAATTTTAAGGAGATAACTCGTTAACCCCGAGAAACAATTTAAGTTCACAATTATTACCTTTAAGGTAAGTTATACATAACAATTATTTATAATATGATGTTTTACAATTAAAACCGCTCAACCAGTCCATTTCCCATGGGGTGGTAGGGTGTTGTTCGGGTCTTTTCAACGCCAGCGAGGTAACATAGCTCCTTGATGACCGCCGACTCAAAATTCCTCCCTTGATCACAATGAATCTTTGCAGGAAAACCATAATGTACTATAAAACTTTCAAATAGTACCTTGGCGGTAGTCTTCGCCGTTTGGTTTCGAGTCGGAAAGGATTGTGCAAATCGGCTAAAATGGTCCGTCAAAACGAGTACATTTTCATATCCACCCTTGGAACGTTCAAGTGAAAGATAATCGATGCAGAGTACCTCCATCGGTGATGTGGAAGTTATTGGGATAAGCTCAGCAACTGTAGCACGCGCTTTACGTCGAATACAGCGTCCGCAATTTCTCACTGAGTTGGCCACGTACGTATTCATCCCGGGCCAATAGAATCTTTCTGCAAATAATGCGGAGGTTCTATCCCGTCCCTGGTGACCAAGGGCGTCGTGTAGCGCTTTAAATACATCATGTCGAAGAAACTCAGGCAAAACAAGCTGTAGGCGCTCTTCAGAGTCTACTGAGGTCTTCCGGTACACAACACCTTGCAATACCGTCAGGTTTGACCACTCCGTTAGATAAGGTATTAATCTACGATCCATCGGCTAAGCCGGTTTGGTTCCGTGAGTAAGGTGATTGATGACCGTTGAAATGATTTCATCCTGACCCTGTGCCTTGCGCCAGTCTGTAGACGATAAGGCATACGCGTTTAACACCTTAGCAGGTACATCCAAATGCTGGCTAGGTAGCTCTAATCCTGGGTTGCGTATTGTCTCCGAAAGTGGGACAGTTTCAGCTGTCGAAGCATGACTGACGGCGTCAATGACTTCTTTTGGGATACAGCGACTTAAACCATCGGCATCTAAATGAGACGACCCCTTCCTGTAAGTGATAATATAGTCGTAGTTTGACAGTGCAGCGACCCATCGATGACTCATGGCATCTAACTTGGCTGACCTGTTGACGTAGGTAAGTGGATTGTTATCTGTGACAACCTCAAATTTCCCACTATACAAATAGTAATGAAACTTGTCAGTGACTGACCATTTCAATGAGAAATTCGAGCTTGTGAACAGGATAAGATCGCTCACTCTGCTTCAGACTTCGGCTTGCGAATGCTATAGGACGTTCCGTTCCATCTTGGCGTTGATATAGAACAGCACCGAGTCCAACGAAAGACGCATCTGTATGTAAGATGAAAGGCTTGCTGTAGTCTGCGTAGGCCAAAACCGGGGGATTGGTTAGCTGAGCCTTTAACTCGTCAAACGCCTTCTGTTGAGGCTCTTCCCACTTGAACGGCATCGGTTTAGTCCGCTTCGATGTCTGTTTTCCCTGTTTCCTCTTTGTCGGCTGTCCCACCAGTAGATCATTAAGCGGTCTTGCTATCGCAGCAAATCCACGAATAAACCGCCGATAGTAGCCGGCAAACCCCAAGAACTGCCTAATCTCTTTGGTGAACTTAGGGATCGGCCATTCCTTCACGGCATTTATCTTCATGGGATCAGCTTTAATGCCCTCTGCAGATACTACATGACCCGTATATGTGGTTTCCTGCTGGAAAAATTCACACTTTCTAGGGTTGATCTTCAAGTTGTATTCCACTAAGCGTGAAAAAACAGCATCAAGACGATCCAGATGGCCCTAAACATCAGAGCTAAAAATGATGATGTCATCTAAGTATATAAGGCAGTCTCTCAAATTCAGGTCTCCCATGCAACGTTCCATGAGTCGTTGAAACGTATGCCGGGGCGTTGCATAACCCAAATGGCATCCGGTTACACTGATAAAAGCCGAGACCCCAAACTTGAAAGGCTGTCTTCTCTTTATCGTCCTCATCCAGCTCCACCTGCCAATACCCCGACTTAAAGTCTAGCTTGGAAAAATACCGCGCACCGGCCAACCTATGCAGCGTGTCCTCAACTCGTGGGAGTGCGTAGGCATCCTTCTTTGTGCGGGAGTTGAGTTTCCTGAAGTTGATACAGAAGCGTATTGTGCCATCCTTCTTCCTGACGATGACTACATTTGAGGAGAAAGGGCTACTTGATTCTCCTATTGCACCGATTTCGAGCATATCTTGCAGATGTTGTTTCACTTCTTGAAACAGAGCAGGAGGTATTCTTCGGCAATACTCCTTAAAAGGTTCCGGATTTGTAAGCTCAATTTTATGCTTAACAGCTGACGTATTTCCCAAATCGAGTACTGTTTTAGGAAAAATAGATTCCCATTTTTCAAATAATTTCAGAACCTTTTCTTGCTGCTCCGGAGATAATGCAGATTCATCCAACTTTACTCCATATATTGACTTTATTTCTGTGTAAGCTTTGGTTTCAGTGTTTTGCTTTTCAGGTAAACTTTGCTGATGAGTGAAAGCTGATGACGCAGAACAGGTAAGAATATCGCTGTCAATTATCGGGTTTTCTTGTTCAGTTGACTGATCCTTTTCCACAGGTTTCGAACAAGTAGGTCTTTCGTTCTCGAACAAAGGTGTGGATCTTAAGATACTTATCTCTTGTAGAGAACAAATAGGTGACCTGGCTTTGATCTTAAGAACCTTTGCCGACAAATTGCAGACGGGGATCCTTGCGGTTTTTCCTGGATTGGATAATCTAACTACCCTTGGGCATACGGTAGGTTTGTCAGGTCCTGCATTTTCTATGTCCTCTGTCACCGCCGAATCTATTTCTGAAGATTTTCTTACAAGGCCTGTTATAGTTTTGATTTCCATTGGTTGAAGAATCAGGTCTTTAGTAAGCTTGACTGTTCCAATACTTGGACACATCAAAACTCCGAATGCCAAGTTCCATTCCTTTGGCACATTCCCATGCCCTTTGCTCTTACAACGCATAGAAAATTCTCTAATAATGTTCATGCCTACAATCGATGGTATTTTCGTATTGTACGGTGTGTCTTTCACTATCAAAAGTGGAACACTCAACGGTTCCATATCGGTACCTAGCAATCGCACGCTTACTTTGATATATCCCAAATAAGGTATTTTATGTCCACTGGCACCTGTTATACTTAGTTCAAATGCATCCAAACTCTTAAGTTCTGGTTTGTTTTCCATCGACAGGTAAAATCCTTCAGAGAGAGTACTTATCATTGATCCTGTATCTATCAATGCGTTCACCGGCAAACCTTCAATTTCAATAATTCCTTCATTCGATGTACCGACTAATCTGTCTCGCAAGTGTACTATTTCTTCTTTGGGGCTGTTTACTTCTGTGCTTTCCTCGTGCCCCCCGATGAAAGCGTCTGTCCGTTTAAATGATTGTTTTGGTTTTCGGTTCCTCTATGAATTCCACCTGTTGCCTCTTCTCTCCTTTCGCTTGCTGAACTGTCTCTTATTCCCGCTCTATTTCCGCCTCTAAATCTTCCTCTAAATCCTCTATATCCTGCCCTGTAAGTTTGTCTATAATTACCATTGTAGTTACTTCGTCGTGGCTGTTTGTTTGTTCTGATTTCTAAGCTCTTTAAGTTCGATTTCCATCGTTTTAAGTCTTTGTAAAAGTTCATTCATTACACTGTCATCTCTTTGTTGATTTAAAGTCACTTCAGGTTTCTTCTGTGTGTCTTTTATAGAAGGTTCCTCGCCATATTCTTCTTCTTCAGCTCTAGCTTTGATCCGAAGACATTCAAACGTGTCTGAGCTCTCATAAGACACGCGTGTGGCCATCCTCAGCTTGTCTGATCGTATTCCCCTCTAAAAACTTTCCTTTAATTTCCTGTCCCTTTTACTCTCATCTATTTCACCTTTTTCTACGGACTGTTGAAATAGTGTTTCAACTCTGACTCCCCATGTTGAGCATGGCTCACCTTCCTTCTGTTTGGTTGAGTAGAAGTCCTGAGCTACTCTATCGGCTGTTTTTACATCACCGTATATTTCATTCAATTTCTTCAATATTTCTTCTGTGGTTGCTGCTGGCTTTAATGTTAAGAGGACTTGCCTGGTTTCATCCTGTAGAGAATTTCGTACTGCCTGAACAATCGCGTAATCCGGATAAACTCTACTTTTAAGTGCCCAAATAACATCTGTTTTCCATTGTTCAAATTGTTTACCATTAAAATTTGGTATCTTGGGTAATCCCATTTTGTATGTTGACTGCTGATTCCTAGGTTCATTTCGTTGCCCTACTTCGTTGTCTTTGTAATCACTTCTGGTATTTCTTTCTACACCATTACCATTTTGTCTATATTCATTTTCATGTCTATCTCTGATTTTAACTGTGTCTCCCGCACAAACATTTTCTAGCAACACTCTTTCCTTGGCTTTTAGTATTTCTAACCTTTTATTCAACATTTCTTCTTTTGTCCTCTGCATATCAATTTCCTTCTCTATTCTTTCATTTTCATTTCGTCTAGCACTTAGATCTAATTCTTGCTGTTCTAATATGTTTATTTTTTCTATCAACTCCCTTTCCGCCTTTTCCTTCAATTTCATTTCATAATCTATTCTGCGTTTACCTTCAAACATTTATCTATGCTTTCTGTCCTCTTCCATGCTCAATCTTTTTAATTTCAAACGTTCGTGCTCATATCGACTAGACAGACTAAGTATTTCCTCTTGATCAAGTTTAATTTGTTTTAATTCTGCATTATTGTGTCTTAAATCTACACCAATGCTTCTTTGACTGTCCTCATATTCAAGTCTACGTTTCGTGTACTGTTTAAATCTGTCACTTTTTCTATCTGTAACTTTCAATTCGGTCTCACTAACATCATCCATTGCTTCCTTCCTTCTCCCATCTTCAATGTTGGAATTTTCCCTAATTCCATGTTCACTACGTAAAGTGTCTTTTTCATTGAATGTACAATCAGCTCGTAGTTCTTTAAATGTCTGTTCCAATTTTTCGTAACGGTCATCTAAAAACTCAAAGTTACTTTGTGGGACTTGTTTTAAGTTTTTCTTCAAAACACTTCGCCTCTCCATGTCACTTATACTTTGCAAAGTTTGTTCATGAAAGTATCCATCAATCGTATCTAAATCCGNTCTTCGAAACACTTCGCCTCTCCATGTCACTAATACTTTGCAAAGTTTGTTCATGAAAGTATCCATCAATCGTATCTTAATCCGACAATTCACTTGCTCTATCATTGATATCGCCTTCAAGTTCTCGATTTTCTAATTCAGCCATCACCACATTCCTGCGAATAAGTCTCAATTCACGTTCACTATTTCTTTCCGCCATAATTCACACACAAAACTGAATGTTATCACACTTAAAAAACTAGAATATATGATATATTGGTTGATCAAAATGTTAAGTTTCACATATCACACATTTTCGCACACGTATGGAGTATGAAATTTTTACAAGCAACATACATTAAAAAAAAACAACAGCAAAACACACAATATGTTTCATATACGCACATATAACAAAATAATTGCTCCACATGAACAAATAACAATGATGTATCATTTTAAAATAAAACGCAATAATAACAATAATAATAAAATTCAATGCATTCATCAAAAGAGTAACATCTATATCAATCAAAAATTTTATTTAACTGACTCTATGTCCCTATCTCCTATAAATATACATACGCAGCGTTTTGAGGGGAAATAACTGCTACTTAACTATCCAACAGTTTTTACACGAGTTACTTTACTTGGCAAGTAAGCGAATGTATATACTCTCTGCGACCGACAACCGTACTACGTGTATACTATTGACGAGCCATACCCGTTATTTTCAATTAAAAGTTCCCTCGCAGGTATAAAACTCAAGACACGGATTACAGCGATGCAGAACACCTGTATATCTACCACCCTACACAATACTTTAATTCATCTGAGTTTAAAATACCGCGTATAGAAAATAATCGATTATCACCTGGCTTAAATAATATTCATTAAATGTACTTAAATCCCAAGTTTATGATTCATATAAATAAAACTTTCAAATAGAAGAAAGCATATAACTTATAAATCAAGCGGTTATCAATAATCTACAATTTGTTTTCAATAGTCTTCACTACGGTTCTTAGTCATCTACAAAACAGTTCTCATTTCTTTACAAAAACCGTGCTCTGTCTACGTAGCTCAACAGTGTTTTAACAATTATTCATTTGAATTACAATAACTAAAATATTTACTTGCATTAAGGAACACTTAGGAAAATATAACTTTAGGGTAATCAGTCAAGCTAACAATTGAAAATTTACCTTTTAAAAATGTTAGGTATATGCAATTTATTCAGACAGCATTGCANCAATTATTCATTTGAATTACAATAACCAAAATATTTACTTGCATTAAGGCACACTTAGGAAACTATAACTTTAGAGTAAACAGTCATGCTAACAATTGAAATTTTACCTTTTTAAAATGTTATATATATGCAATTTATTCAGACAGCATTGAAATACATGTAACACTATTTGTAAACACGTGTCAAAACCAATAATACAATTTTCTCAACTTACGTCCTATATTTGTAAAAAATTACTCAACATTTGCACTAAAAATAATAACTTCGATATCTATTATCTTATACAATGTAACGCATATATTCCGTTTACTTTACAAATGTATAATGCAAATAACGTCTTATCCACACACTATTTAATAAAAGTGTATTGACATTTTTTCAAAATATATACAAGTGTTATGTAAAATTCATTCAATATCTAATGCGCACAAAATCAAGAATTGTTTAATCAGAAAATAGTCCGCGTGCACTAAGTTGCTCGTGAGATTATTCAAATTGAACTATATGACAGAACTATATTTGAATATGTATAAAATAATTAGGAAAAACAACTCTTACCAGTAAAATCCTAATTCCTTTAGTAATAAAAATAACTACACAAGTACACACATACAAAGTGTCTAGGCACTTATCTAATGTAAGACGATTTCACTATAAGTAAAATCCTTTTAAGTCCGCCGCACACAAAGGTTCTCTCCACATCAGTTTAGTTAGAACTCGACGTCTCGAGTTTGAAAAATCCAAGTCTATACGGATGGGCCCATCAACACCAACCTCCATGCGCACGTGACAATGTTTGTAAACAAATACGTATTGGATAGTATATCCAATGAAAGTTCAATCGCGTAAACCGACAAGTCTCTATTGGTGCACGTGATAAAAAATCTGGGTCATATGCATAATGCGATACTATTCCCGTAAATCGAATGAATGGGATCACGTGATTAGGTAGTCCATTTACACTGAAGTGGTCATAGCTAATCCCTCCACGACAATTGTGTGTTTAAGAAATCGTGTACACACAAGTGATGTCCGCTCTGGAATATCCAGGTCTTCACGGTTGATTGTGTAATGTTAGCTGTCCTTCAGTATTCAATCACTCAACGTTGTCAACTGATGTCAATGACATCCCGCTGCCAGCAATCCAAACGTTGGGCGCCAATGTCGACGTAGCTCACTCGGCATGTATTTATTTCTTATGGGGTTCTAATTGCTGATGAGTGAGAACTGATGTCAGTTATATATATCAAAGATATTTATTTCACATCAACAACCCGACCGTCATTTACGAAATATAAACGGCAAATGCAATGGATATTGCATTTGGTGATCGGTCGTGCGTAACAGGTTAGTACTGTACAATTATTTATTAAAGTAGCATTGACATGATTTGAGTGAACTTAATGGTTTCGTTTCCTATGACAAGAGGATGGCATAAGGGTCTTTATTTAACTATGCTAACATAATTTTTAAAGACACTAAATGCAAAATCGTCAATTATTGTGTTAAATGGATTATTTATGGATTTTAAAAGATAATTAAAGGTAAGACACTAGTTCGAACGTTTTTTGGTTTTTGTTTGTAAATTGTTGCTCCCTTTTTCGTTCCCTGTTCTTGGAGAAATAATTAAAAAATGGGCGCCATTGATGCATCGGATCACACACGGCATACCCAGAAAAGAATTTAAAAAACACGTTCTATGCGTCCTTTAGTTCGTTGTCCGAGGTCGGACAATGTATTTACCTTTAAATTAAGTTAAATAAAGTGTCAGTCGCTGCAATTGTCTGTTTACTCGTCGAAATTGTCATGGTCGTCGATGGTTAGCTTCTATAATGTCACGCGAGTCGGCCATTTTGTCTTAGTTACCTCGCGATTACTTGTACTTACCCACCTAGAGAAGCAGGGTATGTTTTAATTGGGTTTTAACCAATGGTATAACTTACCAAATTGTAAACAAACTCTAACCGACCAGTAACCAACAAGTTACCGAATTTTAACCGCCGGTATGTGGTAAATCGCCGGTTTAACTTTTTATACAATCGGGTGTTGGAGTCTTGGAAACCCTTGTTCAAAGTAAGACCTCTTTGTAAGTTTACCGATTACACATATGTTCGGAACCTGTTATCTACGCGGGACAATACGTATATACATAATGTATACATAATTTGCTTAATAATTCTAGATAAAATGCACTATAGGTATGTTAAATAATTAAGCACTGTTTATTCCATTCTAAGTATAATAATTACAATTACAATAATAATTGCTGACTGTGTACTCCCAGGTTGGATACGTATGGAATCAAGTAGCTCATAATTTACTTAAGTAACATAATAAGTCATATACTATTTTCATGAAATATTCTCGGAATAACAGCCGTCCAGAATATGTGCACATTTGCAGCTAAGTTAGCACTGAGTTAAATCCCTCTAGTCCTATCTGGGGATATAATCCAATTTTAATCTGAATATTAAGGAATGCTTATAAAGTTCATTACAACAAAATCAAAAACAGACGCAATGAAGAATGTTTCAAGGGAAGTAAATCAGAAGCATGTCATACCAGCCAACGTTAAATCGACAATTTATTCATTTTGTGTGGTTGTCATGTGTCAAGTTCGAGTACAAATACGAAGTCCAGCACTTTTCATTAAAAACGTTGAGGAAATGGCGTCAAAATGCATTTTTACACATTTGCCTTGGTTGAATTACTGACCGCGGTTTGTTTTCGTATTGACCGAGTAGTTTCCACATTCGCTGTGTTTTGCCCGTTTTGGACGAGATTTTAGGTCTATTAGTGTGAACAAACGAGACATTTGAAAACCGCTTATTACCCGGATTTCCAGTCCCTATTAAAAAGGCGCTCAAATCGGAAGGGTTAACAACTCGATTTTACAATAAGCCACGTTAATGACGGCCAATTGTATTAATTTGTGTAAAACAAACTTCATTTGGCCTCGTTTTATTAATCCGTTGCATATCTTTAGTATATAAATATTCCCTGGCCAGTTGTAAAACTATGTATTACATATTAAAAAGTGACATTGCATTTGAATGTTCAACAATTTCGGATCATCTCTTATACATTCACAAATGGTTGAATCATTTAATAAATTATATTTGTACGGACACCTTACACAATTAACTGTCAAACAGGTGTTGAAACCATGAATCGCGGAGACATAATTCCACGGTCACTTTAATCGCTCGTACTGTATGGACCTTATAACATGATTGACAAAAACTATTGCATTCTTTGTCATTCAGACAGATTAACAAACATATATTCATTTCTTTCCTCTCTTAATAATTTACTCTGTTTGTGTTTGTTTTTTTTTAGTATAATTATACTTTTGAATATTTTCGAAACTATCGAAGATTTGTCATCATTAAAGATTGAACTTGGTTTAATAAAAATACATAAAAGCATGTATGAAAACTGTGTTTTTGTGGTTTGATTTCTATGTTACCATTCAGTCGACGTGTATACGTTACCCCGATAACGGGGTCATAATTCGTATTTTCACAGTCGGCGTGTTATGTTGCGCTTCAAAATTTATCTTTTTTAATAACAATTTTTAACGACATGGAGACGTGGTAAGTGGTCAACGCTGGATTCAAAAAAAAAAAAAAACCCACGATCCAAAAGCTACTGGTCAAGTACAAGAACATGTATGTGCGCTCGGGCTTACATCTTATTTAGTTGCAGATTCCATTGTTTTTCGATATTTTCGTTTCAGCTTGTTAAGATGTGACATTCAATACTAAGTTATGAAGTGTCCTAACCAGGACTGTGGGAAAGAGGGTGAAGGGAAATTTTGTGACGAATGTGGTGAACGGCTACCGCCACGTAGAGCAGAGTTTATTATATGCCGTGGAGAAGATGACGACGGCAAACTATGCATCAAGACACTGAAAATCAATCAAAAATATTGTAACAACTGCGGTAGAAAAGTTGATCTAAGTGATTTCGAGATTGTAACATGTCTTCTTTGTGGTGCTGACTATCATCGCGTGGAAAAGGGATTCTTAAAGTGCATGGGAAAAGAGGCTGGAGGTAAATTAGTACAGATTATACAAGTCCCACCATGGTATCCCGTTCCCTGATTGTTTCTAATGCATATTCCTCAAATATATTGATATACAAATTCGTATTTTTGATACTAAGCTATAGTTAAGCAATGTACTTTATTACCTTTAGGCAGTTATATGAAATATGTTTTTGTTCTTTTGAAAAAACGAAGTATGATATATAATTTATAGTAAAAATAAGCAAGAAAGCCTAAGAAATATTCGGCTTCCACAGCATCAATCTTCATACAAAACAATACACATGTATTTCGATAAATCGCTATGTAAACCTATCTCAAATATAGTTTGTTCATTTAGAAAACAATCTAGATTATGCCCATTGAAATAAAACGATCGATGAAAAGAGTTCTTCAATTTATTACTTATAGGTTTCGATGATGTGTCCCAATGTAAGACTCAAATTAGATCGTCGGACAAAATAATAGTAGTATATTTTAAATGCTGAAAAGTTTCAACATTTCGAGATAAAATTACATTAAATTGAATGAAAACTTTTCATTTTCAAATTACGTTTTGCCCAAAAGTGACCGATTCCAATGTTGGTTTGGTATAAGTATGCGTGATTAGTTACTTTACTATAAACATAAATGCTAATCTCTTATCTTTGATGGTTCACTTTGGCATCGATGACACATACATAATTTTACACCATTTATACATCTTTAATACAGGAGAAGCGATTGATTCTCAAAGAAACAATTGCACGAAAAAAGTTCAGAAGTCAGTTTTTCCGACAGATACAGTTCCGATTTCACAAGATGTTCCTCTCGCGAAAGATCATACACTCGATCTTGAAAATGAACAACAAAAAGAACAAGGCGGTTCAGAGGCTCTCGAAATGACACAAACAGTTGCTAGAAGTAAACTGGCCAATGAAAATACATGCATAGCAATAAATAATTTGAATGAAGATGATTATGATTCTGAGTCTCGTAGTCATAATCGTGAAGAGTCTCATAATGCTAATACCGGAAGTTCTGAAATTAAAGATCAACGAATACCAGACGATACCTTTTCAAGAATGAATGAGACAAGCCATGAAGAACTACTCCGGTCTGTTAAAGGTGCAATCACAGACGCTGTTGCAGATGATGGAATTCGACACAATGATTTTAAACAAGCAACCTCGAATATTCAAGAAATGGAATTCAACAAACGAGAATCCATTATCTCAAAGGAACAGAATACAAGTGAAACAGGGACTACAGATGTGGATTCTAATAAATTCGAGGAGTCGGTACATGAAAACGACGAACCGCGACTCGTGCATCAAACGAACCAATGTGGAGCAAATAAATCCGGTGATTCTGAGAACCTTGAATCAATAGCAAATGGAAAGCAATCAGACCTACCTTACCCAACTGACAAAGGTAATTGTAATATTCTGATTACAGAAAGAAAAAAAAAGGCAAGGGGATATTTAGAATGTGTTTTCGTTACGGTTCATTACTAATTTTTTTGACAGCTTATAAAATGGCCGCTTAACTATTACATGTATCAATATTGCATATACTCACTGGTCAACTGCTTGCCTTATAATAAATGAATAACCATTAATATTTAACCTAACACTATATCATTACCACAACGGATTGTGATATATCGAGTTGTGCTTTGTATATATGCCTCTATTTTCTCTCAATAATTTATAATAAACGTAAATTACTGAATATTCCACAGTGTATACATATCGTAATTATTGTTTTAATTCCAATTACTGTAACTGCAACTTACAAATACATCATTGATATTTAGATGAGTCTCGAGATGCAANAGGGACTTGTTGACAGATTTTGGCATGTTTTGAAGTTTGTGATTAACTGCTTTAAATTGATTAATGTAAACAACAGGACTAAAAAGCTCCAGGAAAAAAATAAGAGTGAAATAAAAGAAAGAAAAAAAAAGAATAAAAAAAAGTTAACCGCACCTGGGATCGAACTTCTGAGTACCTATTATGAACCTACTCGGCCATAAATGTGTGAGGTTCTGATAACAAAACTATTGGGTTGTGATAATAGCATCGGTGTTGCCATAAATATATCCTCGGTTAAATAAACTGCCGCAACACCCCTTAATAATGATGTCGGGAGTTGCATCATTTAGGGGAATCCCAGGTGCTTCCTATTTTCCTTGTTGTTGAAAGTGTTGTAACATATTCTTGGTCGTCGTAACATGCTAGCCTATTTTTCTAATTTGGCTTAAAGTCCCGTTTTCATGACTGCGCTTTAAAATAATCTCTTTCGCCAAATAACGATTTTTACAAATTCAAAACACAACGCTGAGTATATCATTAACTTAAAATTACATCCGAAAATCACTCTGTCTGTAGTCCAATATTGCATATTGCAATTGAGAAGAGTGAAAGTCTTTTTTGACGATTATTATAAACGCGATTTATTTCACTGTATATCTTTCATATTTGAATAGTCAATTTATCACATTTTCCTTATTTCATGCAATGTGCATTGTTTTAATCTGTTCACATACTTTTGGCATTTTAGAATGTACAACAAGCCATATCGATACAAATATCGCACAAATCATAAATAATCTGCAATAGTTGCTTTCCGATTTAGTTCACGTTAGGCATAGAGGTGTGTAAAGTATAAGATGGTTAAAATAGCATCACACTGGAATTCGGAATATCCAATTTTGTTCAAGGGTATTATCCGCTCATTTAAATGTTGTGTTATGGAATGTTTTCCATTCTTTGTTTATTTATATATTACTTTTTTTCCTGTACAATTAAAGCATATACCATAGACCAATAAAACATTGTACATGTTTAAACATATTTTTGTATGCAGAAATCTGCAAATTTAACCGATTTTACCAACGGCTATTTTTTGATAAACTGCTCCGGTTCATTTGAACAGCAGTTATGTATAGTACATGACGTATGTAGAAGCATGTGACGAAGTGGAAATTTTATCGAGTTCATAAACACATTTAAATAAAGTGATAGTGTCGCCGGGTGGTCGAAATGTCGACGTAGCTCAGTCGGCATGTATTTATTTCTTATGGGGTTCTAATTGCTGATGAGTGAGAACTGAAAGCAGTTATATATATCAAAGATATTTATTTCACATCAACAATCCGACCGTCATATACGAAATATAAACGGCAAATGCCATCAGATATTAACGCGCCTAATGTTTTTTTCACGATATATTGCATAAACAATAATAGGAAAATACAATTAATACAATAATTGAACTAACCTGAAAGCAGTTATATATATCAAAGATATTTATTTCACATCAACAATCCGACCGTCATATACGAAATATAAACGGCAAATGCAATGGGTATTGCATTTTGTGATCNCTTGTCAATCCTGAAATTAAAATATTCATTGTCTCCCTCTACTGAGAAATTATGAATTGATTGTACAACGATATCGAACATATTTTTTGTTTAATTATCTGATCATAGTTCTTATTTTTGAAGATATTTAATGTTCTTGCTGTTTGATCATGAAAGCGTAGTAATTGAGTTAATTGATCAACATACCAGCTCCTTGTTGAATTACGGTGAAAATACCGTGGATTTCAAAAGGAAAGTGATAGGGTTGCTACTGACCCTACCAATAGGTATTATAGCTAGGTCCGTCAAGTGTCTTACTAAAGTATAACTAAAATTTACCCGAGCAGACACTTAGGTTAAACAACAGTAACACAACTTCACGGTAACAACATAGAAACGAAGATGTGTTTTCGAAAGCAATATGATCGCATAAAAATTGGCTCCGTAAAATGTTAACCTGTTGAATATGTAGGATGGAAAAGTTTCTGTAACAATATATTTATAGGACTACGATATAATCTATGTTTTATTTACCATTAAATGTCAACGTATATGAGTTGGGATGATGGCCTGACAAATAAGATGTAGGACAACTGAACGCCGAACCAAATCGAATAAAACATATTCTATTTTAAAATAACACTTTTACAAAGATGACATACTCTAATACATTGAAAGTTTATTTCTAACCAAAAATGGAAGTATAAAAAACAAGAACCTCTCTTAGAAATAGTGAATTGTTTCATCATATTATAATACAAAATCACTTATCAACCTATTGTTTAAGCAATGTAAAACCGTATAAATAATAATGATTTGTTTAAACAAGCCATTGCTATGTAATATGTGCTTACCTTTTCTATGGATGTAATTAGTAATGATGTCTGTTAAAAATATAATACATTATTTAACAATCTGTTTGGGTGACTATTGGGTGATTATGAAATAATTTGTACATCTCTTTACAGAAGAAGCGATTGATGCACAAAGTAACGAGTGCACTGAAAAGTTAGAGAAACCAATTTTTGCTAAAGTTCCAGTTCCGATTTCACAAGATGTTTCTCCCGTGAAAGATCATACAATCGAGCTTGAAAATGAAAAGCAAAAAGAACAAGGCCGTTCAGAGGTTCTTGGAATGACACAAAACGTTGCTAGAGGTAAACTGGCTAATGAAAATGCTTCCATAGCAATAAATAATTTGAATGAAGATGATGGTGATTCCGAAGAGTCTCATAATGCTAATACCGGAAGTTCTGAAATTAAAGATCAACGAATACCAGACGATACCTTTTCTCGAAACAGTGAGACAAGCCATGATGAACTACTCCGGTCTGTTAAAGGTGCAATCACAGACGCTGTTACAGATGATGGAATTCGACACAATGATTTTGAGCAAGCAACATCGAATATTCAAGAGATGAGATCGAATGAACGAGAATCCATACTCTCAAATGAACTGGATACAAGTGAAACAGGGACTAAAGATGTGGATTCTAATACATTCGAGGAGTCGGTACATGGAAACGACGAACCACGACTCGTGCATCAGACGAACCAATTCGGAGCAAATATATCCGGAGATTCTGAGAACCAGGATTCATCAGAAAATGAAAAGCGTTCAGACCTATCTTACCCAACTGACAAAGGTAATTATAATATTCGGATTAGAGAAAGTTACGCAGGGGGATATATAGAATGTGTTTTCGTTACGGTTCATTGCATTTTTTTTAAAGCTTATTAAATGGCCGCTTTACTATTACAAGTATTAATAATTCATATGCTCACTGGTCAATTGGTTGCAGTATAATAAATGAATAACCATTATTATTTTACTTAATGCTTTATCATAACAACAACAGATTGTCTTATTTCGAGTTGTTCTTTGTTTATATGCCTATATTTTTTCTCCAATTTTTTTCTAATCAACGTTAATTACTTAATATGCCTCAATGCATACATATCTTATTTATTTTTTAATTCCAAATACTGTAACTGCAACTTACAAAGACATCATTGATATTTAGATGAGTCTCGAGATGCAAAAGCAACCATAGGCATGAAAAGTAAATCAATTCAAAATGCGGATGCCACACATCTAGGTAAGACAACGCGGCCTAATGAAACTATACTCATGAATCCTGTTCCATGCGAACGTGGAGTACACGATCGTTTTAAAGCTGCTAATACTTTTGAGGCATTTGACCGAGGTTCCGATTCTGGTCAATGTGAAAAAAGGATATCGGGTAAGCAGGCACATAGAACAACTCTTTAATCACAGGGTGAAATGGCAAACACAACTGGTAACTGCACAACTCTATCATTTGTTATAGCTAAGTTTGGATAGCAAATACATAGATGATACTTGTTAATCCTGAAATAAGAAGAAATATTGTCTCCCTCTACTGAGAAATTATGTATTGATTGTACATCGACATCGAACTCATTTTATTGTTTTTGAGTATTTTGTCATAGTACTTATTATTGAAGACGTTTAATGGTCTTGCTGTTTGATCATGAAAGCGTAGTAATTGAGTTAATTGATCAACAGTCCAGCGCCTTGTTGAATTACGGTGAAAATATACCGTGGATTTTAAAAGTAAAGTGATAGGGTTGATACTGACCCTACCAAATAGTAGTAATAACTAGGACCCACAAATGTCTTACTGAAGTATTACTTAAATTTACCCGAGCAGACAATTTAGGTAAAACTACAGTGACAAAAGGTCACGGAAACGAAGATATGTTTTCAAAAGCAAAATGATAAAATTAAAATTGGATCGGTTAAATGTTCAACCTGGGATATGTAAGATGGAAAAGTTTCTGTAAAGAAATAAGTTACAGGACTGCGATATAAGATATGTTTTATTTTCCCGAAAATGTCAACGTAAATGGGTTGGGGTGATTTCCTGACATATATGCTGTAGGACAACTGAACGCAGATCCAAATCGGATAAGAAATAATTCGTTTTAAATAACATTTTTACAAAGATGAAAGATTCTAATGCCAATCGTTACCCTCAAGACATTGTATTATATTCTCCTTGGCTGATCATGACCCACAAACCGCGTGGATTAAAGCAGAANAATTAAAATATTCATTGTCTCCCTCTACTGAGAAATTATGTATTGATTGTACACCGACATCGAACATATTTTTTGTTTAAGTATCTGATCATAGTTCTTATTTTTGAAGATATTTAATGTTCTTGCTGTGTGATCATATAAGCGTAGTAATTGAGTTAATTGATCAACATACCAGCTCCTTGTTGAATAACGGTGAAAATACCGTGGATTTCAAAAGGAAAGTGATAGGGTTGATACTGACCCTACCAATAGGTTTAATAGCTAGGTCCGTCAAGTGTCTTACTAAAGTATAACTAAAATTTACCCGAGCAGACACTTAGGTAAAACAACAGTAACACAACTTCACGGTAACAACATAGAAACGAAGATGTGTTTTCGAAAGCAATATGGTCGCATTAAAATTGGCTCCGTAAAATGTTAACCTGTTGAATATGTAGGATGGAAAAGTTTCTGTAACAATATATTTATAGGACTACGATATAATCTATGTTTTATTTACCATTAAATGTCAACGTATATGAGTTGGGTTGATGGCCTGACAAATATGATGTAGGACAACTGAACGCCGAACCAAATCGAATAAAACATATTCTGTTTTAAAATAACATTTTTACAAAGATGACATACTCTAATACATTGAAAGTTTATTTCTAACCAAAAATGGAAGTATAAAAACAAGAACCTCACTTAGAAATAGTGAATTGTATCATCCTATTATAATACAAAATCACTTATCAACCTATTGTTTAAGCAATGTAAAACCGTATAAATTATACTGATTTGTTTTAACAAGCCATTGCTATGTAATATGTGCTTACCTTTTCTATGGATGTAATAAGTAATGATGTCTGTTAAAAATATAATACATTATTTAACATTCTGTTTGGGTGACTATTGGGTGATTATGAAATAATTTGTACATCTCTTTACAGAAGAAGCGATTAATGCACAAAGTAACGAGTGCACGGAAAAATTAGAGAAACCAATTTTTGCTAAAGTTCCAGTTCCGATTTCACAAGATGTTCCTCCCGTGAAAGATCATACAATCGAGCATGAAAATGAAAAGCAAAAAGAACTAGGCCGTTCAGAGGTTCTCGGAATGACACAAAACGTTGCTAGAGGTAAACTGGCTAATAAAAATGCTTCCATAGCAATAAATAATTTGAATGAAGATGATGGTGATTCCGAAGAGTCTCATAATGCTAATACCGGAAGTTCTGAAATTAAAGATCATCGAATACCAGACGATACCTTTTCTCGAAACAGTGAGACAAACCATGATGAACTTCTCCGGTCTGTTAAAGGTGCAATCACAGACGCTGTTACAGATGATGGAATTCGACACAATGATTTTAAACAAGCAACCTCGAATATTCAAGAAATGGAATTCAACAAACGAGAATCCATTATCTCAAAGGAACAGAATACAAGTGAAACAGGGACTACAGATGTGGATTCTAATAAATTCGAGGAGTCGGTACATGAAAACGACGAACCGCGACTCGTGAATCAAACGAACCAATGTGGAGCAAATAAATCCGGTGATTCTGAGAACCTTGAATCAATAGCAAATGGAAAGCAATCAGACCTACCTTACCCAACTGAAAAAGGTAATTATAATATTCTGATTACAGAAAGAAAAAAAAACACAAGGGGATATTTAGAATGTGTTTTCGTTACGGTTCATTACTAATTTATTTTACAGCTTATTAAATGGCCGCTTAACTATTACAAGTATCAATATTGCATATACTCACTGGTCAACTGCTTGCCTTATAATAAATGAATAATCATTAATATTTTACCTAACACTATATCATTACCACAAGGGATTGTGATATATCGAGTTGTGCTTTGTGTATATGCCTCTATTTTCTCTCAATAATTTATAATAAACGTAAATTACTGAATATTCCACAGTGTATACATATCGTAATTATTGTTTTAATTCCAATTACTGTAACTGCAACTTACAAATACATCATTGATATTTAGATGAGTCTCGAGATGCAAACGCAACCATAGGAATGAAAAGTGAATCAATTCAAAATGCGGATGCCACAAATCTAGGTAAGACAACGCGGCCTAATGAAACTATACTCATGAATCCTGTTCCATGCGAACGTGGAGTACACGATCGTTTTAAAGCTTCTAATACTTTTGAGGCATTTGACCGAGGTTCCGTTTCTGGCCAATATGAACAAAATTATATCGGGTAAGCACGCACATAATATAACTCTTTAACCACAAGGTGAAATGGCAAACACAACTGGTAACTGCACAACTCTATCATGTGCTATATCTTAGTATGGATAGCAAATAAATAGATGATACTTGTCAATCCTGAAATTAAAATATTCATTGTCTCCCTCTACTGAGAAATTATGAATTGATTGTACAACGATATCGAACATATTTTTTGTTTAATTATCTGATCATAGTTCTTATTTTTGAAGATATTTAATGTTCTTGCTGTTTGATCATGAAAGCGTAGTAATTGAGTTAATTGATCAACATACCAGCTCCTTGTTGAATTACGGTGAAAATACCGTGGATTTCAAAAGGAAAGTGATAGGGTTGCTACTGACCCTACCAATAGGTATTATAGCTAGGTCCGTCAAGTGTCTTACTAAAGTATAACTAAAATTTACCCGAGCAGACACTTAGGTTAAACAACAGTAACACAACTTCACGGTAACAACATAGAAACGAAGATGTGTTTTCGAAAGCAATATGATCGCATAAAAATTGGCTCCGTAAAATGTTAACCTGTTGAATATGTAGGATGGAAAAGTTTCTGTAACAATATATTTATAGGACTACGATATAATCTATGTTTTATTTACCATTAAATGTCAACGTATATGAGTTGGGATGATGGCCTGACAAATAAGATGTAGGACAACTGAACGCCGAACCAAATCGAATAAAACATATTCTATTTTAAAATAACACTTTTACAAAGATGACATACTCTAATACATTGAAAGTTTATTTCTAACCAAAAATGGAAGTATAAAAAACAAGAACCTCTCTTAGAAATAGTGAATTGTTTCATCATATTATAATACAAAATCACTTATCAACCTATTGTTTAAGCAATGTAAAACCGTATAAATAATAATGATTTGTTTAAACAAGCCATTGCTATGTAATATGTGCTTACCTTTTCTATGGATGTAATTAGTAATGATGTCTGTTAAAAATATAATACATTATTTAACAATCTGTTTGGGTGACTATTGGGTGATTATGAAATAATTTGTACATCTCTTTACAGAAGAAGCGATTGATGCACAAAGTAACGAGTGCACTGAAAAGTTAGAGAAACCAATTTTTGCTAAAGTTCCAGTTCCGATTTCACAAGATGTTTCTCCCGTGAAAGATCATACAATCGAGCTTGAAAATGAAAAGCAAAAAGAACAAGGCCGTTCAGAGGTTCTTGGAATGACACAAAACGTTGCTAGAGGTAAACTGGCTAATGAAAATGCTTCCATAGCAATAAATAATTTGAATGAAGATGATGGTGATTCCGAAGAGTCTCATAATGCTAATACCGGAAGTTCTGAAATTAAAGATCAACGAATACCAGACGATACCTTTTCTCGAAACAGTGAGACAAGCCATGATGAACTACTCCGGTCTGTTAAAGGTGCAATCACAGACGCTGTTACAGATGATGGAATTCGACACAATGATTTTGAGCAAGCAACATCGAATATTCAAGAGATGAGATCGAATGAACGAGAATCCATACTCTCAAATGAACTGGATACAAGTGAAACAGGGACTAAAGATGTGGATTCTAATACATTCGAGGNTTTGTTAAAGCTTCTGATGATTAACTATGATGAAATAAGTCTTCACTGAGAAAACATATGTAAGGTATTTCGTTACCTAGCATTTAATAAACACCTTTATGGCGAAGGTAGTAACACATATATGCGTAGTTAAAAATCATAAAGCAATTGGAATTGTAGAAAACACGAATACAGTTTATATATGCACTTTTACGTATAAATTAAACAAATGTGTCACAGTGATATAATTTAAACTTTATTAATTATTTTCAAATGAAGCCCATGAACATGAAGTAAATGCTCCAATAGTAATCCTAATTTGATTGAATAACCTGTATCGTAAATGTGGTATTGTTGTTCATTTAATTTGGTGTAAACTGTTTTTTTCATTGCAGAACATAAATGCAACACTTCTTTGTTGTTGCGACGCGGATCTTAACATGTTCTAACTATAATTTGATAGTGAATCTTAATTCATTATTTACGTTTTGAATGATAATTCTTCTATTTCAGCGTTTATAGCTAATGACTCACGTAAAAATGATGATAAAAATACTAAGTTACGAGATTCAAACACAACGGGTGATTTTGGAATTGCAAAAGACAATACCGAAGATGTCGCAAACCAACGAAAAAAGCCGAAACAAAACAAAACTGAAGATACGAACACCGAAAACAAAAATAATGCGCCTGAAACAAGTGATGAAGCGTATCATGTTGCAGCTAAAACATCAGAACGATTGAGCCCTGAGACATATATCAGCCAACGGTTTGATTTAAAACAAATGCCAATACAATTAGCTCAAGCGAATACTACTAAACAACAACCTCAAGGTCCAAGTGCAAAGAGTGGGCCACAAGCTTTTAAAAATAAACAAATAACAACTGAAACAGGAAAAGGGGTAACATTTTGCAATATCTTAACATATTGTAATTAGAAACAGATTCCCACAATAGTCTAAATATTGATTCATCTAACATAGGTTAATTATACACAGCTCGTTTTCTCGAAACATTTTGTTGTATTTGAACTGTTACTAAAATACCCAATTACTCGCCATTATATATCACTGATTTATAATATAAAAAAACTTTGATTTTTAACGTAACAAATGTCTAGTTTTTCTCCAGTTCATTTTAAACAAACGTACATAACATGAATACTATTCAAAGCAAGCCAAGTGCGTATTATTTATATATATTGTTTATGGCTATTGTTATGGTAAATTAAGATAACCTGAACTATAACAGAATGTGTGCTAAATTAGAAAGTAAACAACAACAATACTACTTACCTTATATCTTCCCAAATCGGATACAATTTACCAATTCCATTTTAAATTACAATTAAATAACAATATTTACAAATGTGCGACGTTTCTTAATATAAATCCCTCAACGTTGTTCTGTACTTAACACACTCTTTTAAATAATAAAACTGTGAAAACTTTGGTTGCAGATAATGAGATCACAGAAGGAACATACTACTAACAGGTACTCATTTTAGTGTTTCTCTGAATTTAATTACCAGTTATTACGTTTTTAAACAGAAGTGTTCAGACTTTGGCTGTTTATATACGTTATTTATATAAGCAATTCATTCAAACAATCAAAAACAAATCATTAAGAAGAAAGTGTTAAACATATCGATGCATTATTGGATGATTATATATATATAAGCAATGCATTCAAACAACCAAAATAAAATTCATTAAGAAGAAAGTGTTAAACACATCGATTCATTATTGGATGATTATCAATTGCAATCGGTAAAAATATTAATTATTTATAACGCGTTTAATGGCAAACTTCGAAAAAAACGTACATTACTAATTTACTGTTTAAAATACGCTGATTTTATAAAAGCTCCTTTACTTTTCCTTCTTAAGTAATCCGATTTTGATCCGCTTTAAAGTTTTTTTGTTATTAAACTTGTTTTCTTACTATATAAAGTATTAAGTCTAATCTAAATATTACAGTTTTGTTAGTAAATTCAGTAAATGACAACTTTCAAAAATACAAAAATATGTGCAAATGACGTTTTAATTTCTACGACTTTTGTGTATGTATATATTAATAGATGGCTTGTTCATAAATAATTTAATATGTTCCCCATAAAAAACTGTACTTGTTTTCAGGGAAACGGTAACAACAATTTTTCATGCCTTAGTTTCCAAGAAACTATTGGTAGATGGGGTCGTTATTGTTCTGCAGTGCAATGAATGGGACTCCAGTAGAGCAATAGCTACACGAGGAAGGTACTTATATCAGTTACAACATTCACGCATCTTTCAATATTTTGCCTTGCCTTAGCACAAACTTCTTGTAATGAGCGATTGTGGTGGCTAGGTTTTCTTCGTCAATTGTCCTGTTTTTTTTAAATTAACTATTCAAGCAATTACACGTTCTCCATAAACTTATTTTTCACACATGTTAGAAAAAAACACGTTCAGATACATAAACCGCTTCTATTGAGACTTAAATAAATTAGCACTTATTATCTCCTTAAATGTATGGACAATTACACATTCCGAATGTTTGTCGAATTCTGGTACATAAACAGAAATCTGAAAACAACTATAACATACTTTGTTTTAAGGCAATACAAAAAGACTACTTGTCAAAAAATACAGAATACATATATTTTTTTAACATACATTAATTTAATAATCCAGCTGTCCAATTAGCGAAGTGGGTTAGTCACACACTCATCTCTCTTAAGCGACCCAAAGTCAATTCCCACTCCCAGCGCATGTGAGTTGGGTTTGTTGATCCAAAGTAAACAGGTGCAGTTACCTCAGGCCGGTTTGTTCGGTTTTATTAAATAGACGGAATGTAATTTTAAATTCAATATTAATCCCAAGAATTAACTGTTTGGGCAAAACAATGGTAAATTAAGATAGGAGTAATGTGAAGAGTTAAGACCACATATACTTCGAAATTTACACTACGGCTGACACATGCCATGTTCATGTTGTAATGAAAACTGTGAATTTGTATTTCTAACATTGAATTGTTTGAAATTGTATCATACATGATATACTTTAAGTTTGATTATGAGACATTGAAATTGAGAATGTTGTTTCGTCTGTCTAACCATTCCGACTTGTTCAAATGGATATATATGTACATTCCGCTCTGTAATTACGCTATGATTCGACGATGGTAGAACATACTTTAAAGAGTATGAGTTGTATTAGTTGTATTAGAAGGCCGGTAGCGCGAAAACTAAAGTTGAATGGCTACATGACTGCATGCAATACCAATGCCATAAAACCCGGTTTGTCAACGAAATAAGTATCCATAACCTCGACACGCTTTAAACTATTTGAAGAACTCATTGATATGAAAATGAAAGAAGTTGTAGTAAAAGGCCCTTGAACGTAACGCCTCATACACTATTAAAATGATTTAACATCATTTAATGATTAAGTCTCACGTTTCCTTTGGCGTAAAAGTAGGTTCCTCTCATTAATGTAAATTATCAACAGTGATTCAAGGCCCTGGTCCATACTGGTTTTCAAACTTATCTATCGAACTGTTGTTCCAACCATAGTGAATTAAGGTGAAAAACATAAAACCTGCACCCAGAGAGCAAACATGTGATTTTCCAGCAATCCAATGCACTTTAAATAGCACATATATAACACAATACTATAGAAATGGAGATTTAAAAAAATAAAAACCTAAAATGTATGTCAATCTTTTACAAAATGGCGCAATGTAATTGCTGTCATTTAATTTACCTTAAACAAATTAAGTGAGATACATAACCTATGCATGTTTTTGATCGTTATCGCCCAATACATTATACATCTTTGGACACACACATTCGAGAAAGAAATATTTACATATATGAATCTCCCTCGAGAAACGTTATAACGCGTATTTATTTCGATTTCAGAGAAATACGCAACTTTTGTGAATACACGTACAAACGAAATATTCCGTTAGACCTTTTTTACAAAGGATTCGAGTACCAATACAGTGCGCTGACGGCAAAAAAGACAACTTATGAGGATTATTTCATCAAGGAAACGAAGGCTAAAGTGCCAAGATATTTTGATGCACCCAAAGGAGAACGTGGTAGGTGAACTAGATTTGAACATTTCTGTTCGTCATGCTTTAAGCACAGCCCTGAAGCCACAGTGTTCATCGAAACGTAATCTGCTAGGCTTTCTTGTGGTGCTTTGTTCTACGACAGCATTAGATTTGATTATAATTACAA
Source organism: Dreissena rostriformis (assembly GCA_007657795.1). NCBI lineage: Eukaryota > Metazoa > Mollusca > Bivalvia > Myida > Dreissenidae > Dreissena > Dreissena rostriformis. The sequence goes on from VMBQ01000448.1 coordinate 290,775, forward strand.
ACATACTTATAACATACTTATAATATAATTGGACAGAGGTGTGCAAGCATCAGCGCATTCTATGCATCCTAGAACATCGGCTTATTTTGTTACGGTGATAATTGTTACATATACTAAAATTCAAATACGTCTTTTACATGATGAAATATTAAGCATGGTGTCCGCTCATCTGCCCATTTGTCCGCAAAAAGTAATTCGGAAATGCGTTAAGCTCTGGTCTAAAAAGTCAATGTCTCGTGTAAGAAGGGATGACATGATCCTGCATAATGTCTCAAGAGGTCACAGGAGTGGCTTTTAAAACAATGCTTATAAATTTAATACGGCAATAACTCGAAGACCATTGTGAGGTATATGCGCAATATTTGATTGGACATTGCATTTGATTATAAAAGTTACTAGTGTATAGGTAAATGACAATATGATATACAAGTTTTTGTAAAACTTATTTGAAATGGGATGTAAATTGGGATTTCCACATTACACATTTGTTTAGTCATGCCTCTTGGGTTTGAACCGAACTCTGGTCTCGTTTTGTTTAGCATATACATGTGCATTATACATTCACAAAATAACTTTGTATATGTTGTGAAGCTACAAAGACGGGGGTTATTTAGTGTGTATTTTACTTTTTTTAGATCATGAATCTGGGATCATTACTGACCACATGCCTATCAAATTAATCATCATGTTGTGTATGGTCAAGAACAATGTTCAATATTTTAAATATTGTCTAATGGCGTGTTCGTATACGATGATGTAACAATATTAAAGAGAATTATTATTTTTGAAAAAAAAGTAGATAATAAATACTTTTGTATTTGTAAATTAGATATCATCACATTATATTTTCAAGAATACGTGTTACTTTTTGGAGACGTTAATGTCATGCTACTTGTTTATGGTATAAACAAAATCAGATAACGCTAGTATATTCACAATGTTCTGTAGTATTCAATTATTTCCACAAATGGTTAAATAGGCTATCTAAGTTTTTAATGATCATTTTTTAAAATGTTTGCTTATTTCGAATTAATCTATATTCAAGCACATTCTGCAATGAAACCAAAAGTATATTATGTAAAAAATTGAGGCTCTATTAAGAAAAACAATATAATAAACTTCCCTTTTAATTATTCATAGTATAACATAACATGCGCAATTATACTGTTATTCATTCTGGGACATTGCACATGTCTTACCGAATAATAAACATTTCCAGTTACAAACGATTTCTGAGAAGAATCATGTTGTATTATGTTGAAATTGATTTATGCATAGCATGCAATATCATATAATGTTTGATATCATTCTGATACTATGTGTAAGAAATGTCTTTAATAAATTATAATGCTTTTTATTAGTACAGTGTCAGTTTAAATAGCACATTTATAAAGCTATTTATTGTTATTTATAATACACAATACTTATCAGTATGTTCATAAATGAATCAATCATAGCTAATTTTGTACACGAATTAAATGTGTACGCATAATTATGTACTTATTAAATCATTAAATTAGGATAAATACGACGTTTAAAAATTTGCAAAATCTAGTCTGTGCTCTTGAAATATCTATTAGCTTTACTTATATAAGTACACTGGTACCATTTTTGTTTGAAAAAGAAATTTCATTAAAATCTATTGCTATAACTTTTTATATATTTTCTGCAGTATGCACATGGCATCAATATGATGGAATGGTGACTAAAGCTGGTGGATGGTCGGATTTCATTCGAGACCTGTTCAGTAGTAGTTCTTCGAACGACAATTTTAAACTGTTTGTACAGGCATTTACTCCATGCTGGTTCACACTTGACGGAGCCGTTGCCTCTTTAAAAGAAACGTTTCAACAATCATTACAGCACATCAATGCCATCATACATGGACTGCGAAATATTTATGTGTATGATGCCAAAGTCATCGAAAATGAGGAAACCCTTATCAAACAGGTAAGTTATTAAATAAATAATGTTATGTTCTATATTGAAATTCGTATTGTTATTGCTTATACATATGTAAATATATGTGTTCATTCATTAAAAATTTCATATATAATAAGTATATATTGCATAACTATGTCTAACGCACGCACACGCGCGCACAAACAGGTGTATGTCGAATACAAATGCCACGCTACTGATAAATTGTAGATTGTCGATATACTACTTGCACAAGTATTTCCTAGCTTAGAAAACCTAGACCAACTCGACCGTATAGTAAGAGCAATGGCAGTTGCAATTTTATGCAACCGATTGCAGTGTGGTCTTTCACAGACACAGTGGCAACTTATATGTCGATGCTTACTTGTGCATCCAGACCCAAAGGCTTCACAATGCCGGGAACAAATCGAATTGATGAACTACTTCAGACAAGAGTACTTTTATATTTTATTTTGTTAGATATATCATATGCCATGTAATATGAAATTATGATCCGATTTTTTTGGATAGACTTCAATATCTATTTTTCACTAAATATGTCTTTATTTCAGAGATCTAAGAAATGGCTTAGTGTTTATTGTGAAGTGTTCAGAGGGATATCCAAAAGACCCCTCGTGGATGTTTTGCCTCCCATTAATCCATTTTGCATTTGAATTGTGTCAGCCGTATAGTCAACATGAAGAGGACCTGAGTCACTCTGCGACAATTCCGAATTGGTGGGGAATCGTTCCAATTCAAAACACAATCGAAGTATTCTCGAATGATAGCACAAAGTGGACAATGTAAGCACTTTGTTATGTTTCTCATATGCATTAATGCGAGTTAAGTAGAGATCATGCATTGAGGCTACGGAGAAAACAAATAGAATAAGATATGTGTAGGAACGAACCAATTTACTGACGGATTGTGAATAGTTTGTATATACAGATCGGTCCTGTCATTGTTTTCGTAGACGAAATGTTTCTTCTTAGAAAATTGTCAAAACCTCATTTCACGAAATATTTTAAGTATTTAAATATTTAAAATATCTTTTATTATATATATTCAATTGTATACGCACTTGCATATTTTAAATCTTTTAACTGACCATTTATATATCGATATTTTATGATGTTAAGACAGATAGAATGATCTTGATCGAGTGGGTCGCGATTGCGTCTGTTCTTATCCTGATGTATCGTAAGCACAAGTAATTGGGTATCCATGCTTTTTCGTGCGTGATAGTTAATGCGTTTTATATTTTAATGCTCATATAATGTTATTCGTTCTAATGTGTATGCTCATATAAAGCAACGAAAGAAATAAGAAAGGAATATACATTTGTGGTGCACTCTTCTTTCATATACAGATATTAAGTAAATTATCGTTTGTCATATATTTCTTCCTTCAACATGTTGAAGGTTAACGATAAATGGTTCAATTAATTGAAATAAGATGTTGAACTACATCTTATTAAATAGTTATTGCTTAAAAATGAGTATGACTGAACGAAACATTAACAAGAAACTTAATAGATAAATATATCTTAATATCGACCAAAGCTGCGCACAAAGTTACAACTTGGCAATTCTTGCCATGTGATTTATGTTTTGTGCGCCGCGTCCACTTTTATAGTTTGCGCATTTATATTTCGCAGCTTCTAAAACCTATAAAGCATATCTTTCAGTCTTTATTTATTACCGTTTGTTACACATTTATACTTTGTATTTGTCTAGAGCATATATACCTTTCATTAAGAAAGCTATTGTATTAATTTTATTATTTTTCGGAAGGTGTCGACTTTAATACATATATTTTGTTTTTCTCTTTAAATATAGTTCAAAAAATGTTTGAACATCAAACATTGATGACTGTCATTGATACTAAATTTGGTATTGCACACCATGTGAATGATATCACAGTTATAATTAATGATTCAACTATTGTTATGAACCTTGGTTCAATAATTACGAGACTTCACTTTTATACGTTGTCGGTGTGGTTAATGTCATTGCAATGTAGCTAAAATACAAAAAGTCCTTCTTATCAAAAACACGAGTCGATCTATTTCAAATCAACCTTTACGCAGACTGTATTTATCAATATTTTTTGGGGGCTTGAGTTTTTTTGGGGTCTGGTTATCGTTTCAGAAATAAACAAAGTTAACGCTCAGTAACTAAATAATGCATTTAACTAGCGATGACATATCGGATCTGTATCTAATTTGGAGTTTAAGTACAAGAGAGCGGAAACGACATACGCCAATTTATTTTATGCTAAGAAAATGCATATTATAATTATTTTGAAATAATTTAAATATTTTGTTCAGGACTACTTACATTTGATGCGAAATGTGTTTACTCTACTTGTAAGTCTTGTCTACATTAATCATTGTAAATCCACAGAGCGAATTAAAGATAAATAGCAGTAAATGATAATGGTACAGTTTATGTTCAATATTTTTTTTTTTTAATAATTTTTTTATTTGTGAAGCATATAATTTACAAATGCATTACCTCTTTAATTCACACGACTTAGTCGTATGCAACCAAGATGACTATCAGTATATGTCTCGAATCAACATTTAAACCAGACATTAGTTCTATTTATCTGGGTACGAATCTTAAAAATTCAGAGTGTTTTTAATCATATTATTGGTTCACTGTTCGATTGTCCGCAATCGTTAATAACAATTTACTATTTTCTGAGCACTAAACACCTTACACCTAAATCATTTTAAGTAGCATTTATCAATTTTATTCATCTTGATTTCGAATACAAGCGGAAAAAGAAAATTCTTATACACACACGTTAAATATAAAATAATTTATAATAAAATATATCTCACGATATACCCCCAAACCAAACACATTTCATTTTTATATTCAGCAAAAGTGTTATTTTGTTCAAAACTTGTGTCGTTCTATTATTCGGGACATGTTGCTATGACGTTTGTTTTGTTTCATTACATTACCAAGCGCATTAACGAAAAACAGGCTATAGCATAGTATATTTCTTTTGAGTACTCCTTTCAAAATATGCACCATATTATAAACCAAATCATAAAAACTGTCATAAGGTATTAAGAACAACCAAAGCGGAAATCAATCTCATGACTACGTACGAAGTTATAAGCATAAGTAATCTATATAGCATTTTGGTACATGTGTTAAGGGTATAAACTGATTACCACAAATCACTTAAACTGAATTGTAAAAAGCATACCGAATAAGCACATTTTCGGACTATATTGATGGTCTATGAATTTGTTTCTTCTTTAAAGTATGAAGACGATTAACGCTGGTTTTCAAATACATACGAGACAATCATCAAAAAAACAATAGATATCCATTTAACAATTTAAAACATCAACCTGAATATTACACACAAAAAAATGCTTGCACGAGTGAATTATACGTGCTTATTGGCTTTATGTCAACTAATGTAATTGATTGTTGTATACTAAATAACAGTCATAGTGTATGCGATATTAGCATCGTTTATGTTCTTGTGTATGCATACACAAATACTAAATATATTAAATATAAGTTTGTTTTGAACAATTGATGTTTGAGTGATATTGGGTGGAAAATACGAAAGTATGTTTAGCAATAAATGGTTATTCGACAAAAAATAAATTGTTCATTAAATTTTCCATTTCAGACCAGGTTTTGTAAAAGGGATTATTATTAACGTTAGATGTAGGCATCAGTTCCAAATTGTGCATGACATGTTTAATTCCAGAAAACTACAGGAAGTCATCAAAATGATGTATCCTCTCTTTGAAATGGACATTTATTTACCAAGAAGCATAGTAGCTGCCTTAAAACCCACGGACTTAAAACAACTATTAGCAGATAATGTTGTTCAAGTTCCCATCGAAGTGTGTTTTGCATCACTGCTCTTTTGGAGCAAACATACCGATCCTCGACAGAATAGCAGTTCTGGTAAATGCATTACCACAGCCACTGAGAAAACCGAGAAGGTATATTCAATATATAAAAAATATGTTATATTATTTATAAAGTTGGCAAACTGTTCTCACTATTCAAAATATTGCAAGTCAACCAGCGATAATATATATATATTGTATATATATATCTATTAGCAGTCGTCTTTAAACCGTTCTTAATGCGTTTGAAAGAATCTGTCATTTTAACGTTCTTTAATTTTTTTCCCAGAACGGGCGATGGTTGCTGCCAGATAAACATTTCTTTTATACCTTATGATAAAATATGACATTTCTGCAGTGAAATAACAGCAGTGAAAAGAACAAAATTGTTCTTTTCACCGGTGAAAGGAACACATTTTCGAAATTTCTTTTTCTATTCTTAGATTATCATATCAAGATGTACTTCCCTTGTTTATATCCTTATTTATTTTTTATTTTCTATAATCACGAGCAAAATAAAATCGATTATCCACCGAGTCCAACATATTTTCTTTTAATGTTATGCTTTTTTACCATTTATTTACATTGTTAAAGAGTTTAACTAGAGAATTTCCCTGGAATAATGACTTCATTTCGTCAACAAAATGACGTCATTTCAATGTATTGAGGCACGACACGGTACAGAGGGTCACTTTTCAGCGAAAGGAAATTATAATTATTTTTTTTCTTGAAAAAGGGGCTAAAAGAAACAGAAAATTTGTTCATGTCAGTGTAAGATCGTTTTTTATTTCACTCGTGATCATAGAAAAATAATATTTTCACTCGTGGCTGCGGCACTCGTGAAAATATATTTTCTATGATCACTCGTTAAATAACAAACGATCTTACACTGACATGAACAAATATCCTCTATATGTTAGCTCAAGATTTTAGCCTAACGCTTATCATGTTAGCTGCTTGAACTATTTATTATTGAAAGTAAAAATATTGTTTTGTAAAATAAATTGTATTATTCCGTGAAGAAATATTTTTTAAAACGATTGTTAATGACATTTTGAAAATTATTTTGACGGTAATCGGGACCAGCAATCATGAACATAATAATCATATGAGCGTTCAAAGTGCGGTTTTTTCGTCCACATGATATATTAGTATATTACCGGTGGTATTGCGGTTGCTAATGAATGCTAAGATTTACTAACGATATTTTAAATTTACAATAGCATAATATGTGTACATATTTATTTCATTCACATACTTTATTTCTAGGTTGTTTCCGAGTGTTTACAGCTGCTTTTGCAACATTTGCAAAAAATTGACATCGACGTTATGTATGTGCTTGTATAATATTTTATGTAAATTACCCCATGCTCCATCATTCATTTCATGACGGTTCTAAAAGAGCAATGTATTTAAATGATATATTTGTATTGTGTACATTTGTCAAATTTTTCCCATAATGCGAGGTTTATATTCTTCAGATGCATTTTCAATTTTTCAAATTCAAATATTTATTTAAGTTTTATTTTGTTTGTAAGATAATTTACATTTTAAAAGAATTTTCATTTCAGGTCTCTTCCAAGGATGTCCATGGCCTACAGGATATGCAAAGATGCAGTTGAAAGTTTCCATTCGTCGAATAAAGCATTTAAGTTTTTGCCATGGGCAAAACTATATATTCACTGCGTTTCATTGTGCTCGAAAAAAAGAAAGCGACATGGGGAAGAAAGGACGAAAAACGAAACTCCAAAGGACGAAACGCACATTCATGTCTTTGAAATCATACAACGATGGCTGAAAACATTCTCTTTTAACCAAAGCACCCACTCGATGAATGATGTAAAAACGGACTTGAAAGTAAACATGCTCTTGTATTTTACCTCTACGTTTTAATTGTTTTAAACGCAGTTGATCGAAGTCAAAAAACGCTTGTATTGACGACTGTATGAATTAAGTATACACACACGTACAATTATCTTTCTTGTGTCGCTGACATACACGATGGAATTCATAACCATCTTCAAAACAAAAAGGAACACAGATGAGTAAAAAAGCATATCATTTGTACTTTTAGATATGGAATCATGTGTTCTTTGACAACTCGGAGCCTGATGCATTATTTGTCAAGTGGCACAGGGATTTGAATCACGTATTAGAAAGCTTGCTGATGCAGCGGGTGAGTTAACATTTTATTTTTAACAGCGGACACTAAGTGATTTATATCAAACGTATAATATTTTCATCAACTTAAAACGCAATTACTATAAATAAGTCAAGAATACCAATATATAGGTGATACCTGTATTTTTTCAGATTTCAGGAAACGACAACGTAAAAAAAGAGTTTGTTAAACTGTACTGCGAAGAAGTGGAACTATTTACAAAACCAATGCAAGAGTGCCTTACGACCGTGGCTTGTGAAGTTGGTTATGTATTTACATCTACTTCTTCTACTACTACTACTACTACTACTACTACTACTACTACTACTACTACTACTACTACTACTACTACTACTACTTCTACTACTACTACTACTACTACTACTACTACTACTACTACTACTACTACTACTACTACTACTACTACTAC
>VMBQ01000449.1:0-132383 GCA_007657795.1 Dreissena rostriformis
AATCCTACACTACACATTTAAATGCTATTTATCGCTTTAGATGCAACACAAAACACACAACATTATAATTACCGAAGTGATCTTTTTGGATGCGATATAAACAGCTTTTAAAAAGGTCAAATGTATTGTTATAATGAATTCAATGTATCCTTATCAGATCTGCATGTTTGTTCACTGTAGTCTGATGGATTTTACGTATGAACAATATTTCAAGCAAATTATCTCGAATGATTAGAAAAGAAACAGAAGCAAATGTTTGTGGATACTGCTACAATATTGCCTTTGTCACATCAAAACAATGCCTTTGACAATGATCTTATTCAGTCAAGCGTAACGCTTGCTCAGTAAATCGATAACAATATGGTGTATTGGATTTTACAAGCGATCAGAAAATAACATAGAACTACAGTACTATAAATTTGAGCCAAAGAATAATCCGTCACTTGAGAGCATGAACCAATGTAGCCAAGAAGTAAAATTAGTAAGCCACCAAATTGCACGAATTTGAAATGATTTCCATTAAAGTGGCTGGAACAGTAAGTGATGCTTTTGTAAAATAAAATTGCCTTTTTTTCATTCTGAAAGAATTTACTGCGGACAGTACAATAATATATGATTGCTTGGCCTAAATAAGGGAATAATTGTCAATTTTTTAAGATAGGTTTATAATAATCCAAAACACTTAAGGCATAGTAGTTAGAAGTATTTACGGTACTAAAACGTTTATGTTACAAACCACTGTTACCTTTGACATAGAGTTTATGTTACTCAAAAACTCATATTGGAGATGAATTCCATTATTTACTTGAATGTAATGCCCTCAAGGATACAAGAAAACGTTTTATTGATAAAAAAAAATATATTACACGAGACCAAATATGATAAAATTTAAATCGCTAATGCCATCGATTTCCATAACCACATTACGTACAGTGAAATTTGTATGTTCGTTAAAGAAACATTAAACCAGTTTTAATGTATAACATGTTCTACGTGTTTGTTTCTCTATACATTTAAATAATGTCTGTTCCCCCAATGCTCCATGTTGAACTATTGTTCGTATATGTTGAAAAACTTATAAATATTATATCCCTTTAAATGCAAAACATTTTGCTATATAATACGTAGCCCCTTTAACTATGAACCTATTGATGCACTTTGTATGTTTACTCATATTGTCATGTTTTGCACGAACTAATCTTAAAATAAATAAAGTTGAAACTAGACATGTTGACCGAAACATATGTATGGGATTGTCATTTCCTCCCAAGTAATCATCATACCAATTAGTATGGTCGTAGGTGTAAGCGTTCTATAGATATCGTGCGGCAACGACATGGCCACACGGACAAACCGTTCGATATACCAAAAGACCAAACACCAAATCGACCGAACGACGTACATAATGCAATACGATATACATGTACCACCACTTATTCGAAGGATGAGACATAAACATTACATTCGCAGCGAGTACCTTTTATGCAAACATATTATAACGACTGGGTCATATTTACTACTAAACTCATTGTAGCTTCATACCAGAAACAGATCAAAAGATACCAGGTGAGCATTAAAGTGAGAAAATATCGCTTTATGATTGTTTCGCGGATTGTAAAAAATGACAATACAAAGTGTGCGCTTTCTGTGTTAAACACCCTAGCTATAATTGAGTGTTGTGTTCCATTGATACATGTACTTTTCGCTAAACAAGATGGTCAAAGTCACTATGTAGCTCACCTGAGACCCGAAGGAACTTAACTGTCTTGATCAGCTTTTCTGATCTTTTATGAACCATTTTAGAAATCGGGCAAGTTATCATTAGCAAAAATACTCTGAGCAAGTTTCATTATAATAGGGCAAACAAATGTTAAATTTAAGTGTTCGCAACTTTTCAGTAAATTTGACCCAGTAACATAGTTTGTGATAAAACGTGACCATTTTAACTCAACAGAGATATACTTGAGACGAATGTTCTGACAACGTTCCATACTTTTGGGCAATAAATATTGCCTCTTGAGTGTTCACAATCTATTTCTTTAATCGACCTATTGATCTATTTGAATACCCCACATAAACCACTTCCGAACTCAGCCTCGTTTTGGACAAATGTCCTCACCAAGTTTCATGAAAAGTTTGATTATTTTGACGAAGTAATCTAGATTTTAATCCCATGATCCCACGAGATACCGCTTTGAACTCGAACAGTTATCGGGGCAACGTTCTGACCAAGGTTCATGAAGATTTGGCAGTAAGTGTGATCTATAGAGAATTCTCAACCCTTTTCTTTAATTTGACATAGTGACCTAATTCTGGACCCCTCGTGACCCAGTTCCGAATTCAGAAATTATTAGGACAAATGTTCTGACCAAGCTTAATGAAAATTAGGGAATAAGACAGTTTATAAGGACTTCCCCGCCCCTGTCAGCCATGTTTGTAGCGGACCGGAACCATTACTGAACTTAGCCGGACGACGCACAAAAGGTGATGACAAAAGCTCACCACGAGCGTGTTGGGATCAGGTGATCTAAAAAAAGATAAATCAGCATGGTTGGAAATGTTACCAGCAATTTTGTGTTTTTGTTTGTTTCGATGTTTGCGTTTACAATATTATTTCAGTCATATCACGGCGGTCAATTAAATACTGACATCTTTCCTGGTCCAGCTGGTTTACAAGTACTGACAACTGGCCTACTTGAATCAGAGGCAGTTGAAGAAATGCCGTAAAAATAAGTTTATTACAAATCCCAAAACAAATTATGTGTCCGGGCAAGGAATACGTCTAGACTAAATATGTAACCTTACCGGCAACGCGATCTGCGAGTAATGCATGATAAAAAAAAAACACATTCCGGCAGCTCAAAATGACTAAATAATAATAGCTGCGTCCTGACGTTTACAGCTCAAACATTTTGCAAAAAGTTGTGATAAAATATTTTCCTTTAATAAAACTTACTGATGTAGAACACCATTGATTCCAAAATATCTCCTCATTAATAGTACACATACACGTGTAAATTGAACTTAAAACGTAATTAGAGATATTTAAACATAAAAAAATCAAGCTGCACTGGAAACGGACATTATTATTGGCGATTCGCCAGTGTTTCTTTCACAACCATACGTATTGAATCCAACATCGGTGACAAATTTTGGTGTTTGTTTCAATGCTCAAAAATCAAACCTTTACCTTGTCGGAAAGGTAGATTGCGAGAACCACCGCGGGGAGCAACATTTCGATCGTTTTTCACAATTATACTTGAAAGCGTACACGAGTATTTTATACATTGTATACACATGTTCTATATACAGTATACCTAAAACAAAAAAAAAAAACAAAAAAAAAATGGTGAACACAAAATATAGAGAAAATGCACAATCCAGCACCGCGGGGAGCAACATTTCGATTGTTTTTCACAATTATACTTGAAAGCGTACACGAGATTGTATACATTTTATACATTTTTTATACACATGTTATATAAACAGTATACCTAAAACAAAACAAAAATAAAAATAATGGTGAACACAAAATATAGAGAAAATGCACAAACCAGCACCGTTTTAAAGTAAGCCCAACAGCAGTCGAAGAAATATAACAAAGCGGATATGTGATTTATTTATGTCAAAATGCGTCTTGGATATATATACAATCCATATTCCGAACCTTGCAACTGGGTGGCACAGAATTCAAATATACATCTTCGTGTGATCCGCACGATAAATAATCCGAGAAAATAGTTCGGTCGAGTCTTTCCAATTTTACGCATACGGATACGTATTCTATTCAAGATGAGAGACTGATCTGCGAGCAAGGACAACTCAAGAAATATTCCACTACACGAGGTGTAAATGCCGCATGTAAACAATTGCGGCCATCATAATATTGCGAAGTAACTAAAAGGATATGAATTTTTTAACAATTCTAACTAAATCATTGAGACATAATCACCACTTTGAACAGTATATGTAAATAAAATTTCAAACAGGATTGCACTGGGCCCTCTCTTCAACGGACTACATGTGTCCATTACACACCTTATATTCAAAATAACACTCTGATTAGACACTATTATGCCTAAATACGATTGCACTTTGAGCATCGATCCTATATGCGCACGTCCCAAAGATAATATAAAGATCTTCACAAGCACTTTGTGTATAAGATAACTACATTATAGTCGGGGTAGAAGCGTCCGTTTAGGTGTACTCCCCACGGACTCGTCTATATAAGGAAGATTATAATAACTGTGATAAATGCTTTGATCTTCCTTGACAACGTCCTCGTCATTGAAGACCAATTTAGGACAAAGGGCCAGATTAGGGGCCGCAGTTTCCGGTGCGATGCTGTCCTCCTCCACCACTTCAGGGTCCTCCTGCAAGAAAATAACATATTATTTTAAGTATTTTTGCACCTGTAATTATCAGTTTAGAACTACTAGTAGGGCTCAGGTCGACAAAGTGAGCTGCTTTAGATGACAATATTGCCTCTGGGTGGTCGTAACCGGCGCATCAACTTAAAATGTCATGCATAAATGGTTCTTCCTTATAGTCCTTCCTTATACATGCCTTATATTGATACATTTGTAATGGTGTTTCGGTGGATGAGGGACAGTACATACCGAAAAATGTAGGATGATATAAAAAAAACAGTTGTTAACAATGTAAAGCAAATAGATTTGATAATAGCCCATGTGCATGATTTTATTTCAGTAATATGCATATTCTAATAAACGAGACGTGTGAAGAACGAATTGTTCACATCCTACTAAATTTACAGCATGTAAAATATTTGTATTTAAATACACTTTAAGCAAACACCCCACACATTATGCGTTCATGTATTATTCAAACCAAAATAATCATTATAAAACGGGCTTCTCAATACGGCGTTAAATCATGTTCAAAATCACATCAATTATTCACAGCGTCCTTGTCTTTCTGCCACTGATATCATCAAATGACACAATAACAATGAATAATCACACTGGTAATAGAATACTCCATGTATGCTACTTCGAATGTGCCCCAATTATTTGGCGCCATATTACTATTTTGAGACCTTTAAGATTAATAATTCGATTTCTTGATATGAATATTTATTGTTTGATATCCCCCAACAATTTCTTGATATTTATTTATGCATTTTCTGATATCAACAAATATTTTTTAATATCAATAAACATAATAATTTATATCAGAAAATAGTATTCTTGATATCAAAAATTGACGTTTGATATCAAGATATCGTTTTTTTTTTATTCGAATATATCAAGAAATCGAATTCCTTAAATAAGAAATATTTTTGTTTTTATCAAATTAAAGACTTATGAAACCCTGTCGTTTAATAGAAGCTAAATTAAGAATCGAATTCTTGATGTAAAAAGTATGATAGATTTTTCAAAATCAAAAATAATTTTCTGATATAAAAAATCGAGTTCTTTATATCAAGAAATACATTTTTTATATAAAAAATAAATGTTTTATATCAAAACTTTATTTCTTGATATCAAGAAAACAGTAATTTACCGGTAAATACCATTTAACTACTCAATGGTTACATTCAGACCAGACGTAATACGATAAAGTATATCTTCTAAACTGTCTTACGTTTATTGACTGTATAAGGTTTCAAGCGTAACCTTGAAAGCCTCTCTGTTATTTTTCAAAAAATGGAGTTATTTATCATTTTCTACCCACATCTTATTCAGTGCGATGCCAGTGTTTGTAAGAATGATGGTTTTGTATTTGATAAGCCATTCATTATTACTCTTATGCCTCTGGTAAATATATTTAGTAATGTACACGTTCTATACATAGCGTAGTTTGAGAGAGCTTCACAGAAAAATATCAGAAGAGGCGGAAAGTGTCGTCCGCACAGGCTAATATGTGACATGGTTTAAGCCCAGTTTTCCCAGAACGAGGCTTGTATGAGTGAGGCATTAAAAGAGCTACTTGAGTTTGACACAGACTTATCTTTATCATATTTCACAATTTGATGTAAAAAATATCAATTTTGTGCAAATTTCTTATGGACAGTCAAGTGCGTAATAAATAAAGAAATTTACTACTAACACATGACTTAAATCGACATTTTAAAAGATATTAGAGACGTAGGGTTGCTTTTTTTCCCCCATAGTATATCATTTAACTTCTTTTATGGTTTCAGTTGTTGATGAATACTCTAAAATGAATGACGCACACATGCACACAAAAACGAGATAAACAATCATAAAATAATGACATATCAGCCAATGTCAAGCATTGATTTAAAACCACCCTTACAACTGAACTTCTTGACTGGCAACTCATTAAACGTCTGCAAAGTCTGCCAATATGCAGCATGTTTGCTTCGAATTTACGAGGCAACGAGCTAATGCCAAGCGAATGCTGGAAGTAATAAAGCAAAGATATGACGATTGCGTGTTGCAAGGGTGTACGTTGTGTTCACAATAAAGTAGCGCCGTGTTGCGCGGAATGAAAACACTTGACATACCTTCTCGTTCTGGATCCTATCTCGCTTTTTGTCGTAACAAAAACTGAAATGTAAAACGGTAAACCAAAATTAAATGAAATGTTTTAACTAATATATAATTTGGATACAGTATATAATATAATTATAGTTGCAAGGAAGATTCGTCTTAATAGCATTCGTGTTTTCAAAAACAAAATGGGAATACGTCTCTTTTAGGAAAACACAAACGTTTTATTGTTGTCATTTTGAAGCGGACATTAACAATATCTGGAAAAAAAATGTAATCGATCGGATCAAATAACCGAAAGGCAGTCATTTCTACGCATCTGTTTTTTTCGTCGCTTTCTTATCGATCGGGCGTGTTCACGTTTTCATTGTATATTTTTTTGTTTTGTAAGTTTGCCAATGCACTTTTTGGTTGCGTTCCGCTTGTCATCACTGATGAGTATATCCTGCGTTGTGGTTTGCTTGGTTATTATCAAACACTACTTGTACCACTAGCGATACTTCTACCACTAGCAATACCACCACCACATGCCACTACCACCACCACATGCCACTACCACCACCACATCACTATTACTACAACTACTATTAGTTCAAATGCTACTTCAACTATTACTACTGCTACTGCTGCTGCTACTGCTACTGCAACTACTTTTACTACAAAAACAACCACAATATCAACAACAACTATATAAACTAAAACTTATTATACCACTTCTTGCACCACCATCAAAACTACCAACAAAACCGGTACCACTACCACCACTTTTAACACCACTACCACTACTACAACAACTACTGTTCACACGTAAAACACCACCACCTGATACAGTTAGAATTATTGTAAAGCAGGAATGTGAGTTTCTGTTATAACGATAGTAATCTTATAATCGTTTATATATGTTTGCATTTGAGCGATGTACTCTTGAGTGGAAACTATGTTCATATCGGAAATCTATCAATGCATTAAAAGCACAAACATGTAGCACGGGCAAGTCTAGAAAAGAAATTCCACCTCCTGATAAAACAGGATAAAAACAGTACCCGCAGCTAACTGGGAGCTAAGGTGGTCCAAACATATTTGTATTTATCAACGAGTATTTTTTTTAAAGATAAACGGATCCATGTAGGTGAATATCTGAGAGGCTTAATCGAGATTAAGAGTATATAAAAACTCGATTGCTTATAAACGAAATTCGCCATTCCTATTTCGCCAAGAGAGTGTAAGGGTATTATTATTGGAATGGACATGCATTAAAATGAAGTCTCATGTCTGTAATATGATTTCTACTTAATAAATGTAAGAGTTCATAATTAGACATTCATCTTGCAATCTTTGATTAAAAGCTGGCAGTCACTGAAGACATTTTGTTATTCTGTTTCTAATTTTTTAAATAAACACGTTTCTGAAATACACTATTTCGCGACAAAACGTTTATGACGGCAACTTATTAGTATTGTTGTGCACAGAATCAAAAGGATTCCTCACACTATTTTTGTTACCCAAGACTAGGACAGTCTGTCACGTCTGTAAGACCACTCCGACAAGCCGTATAATACAAATCAAGACTACTTGATATATTAGATATTGTCGATTCATTTAAATATTTAGGGATAAATCTTTACAAAAACGGAGACTGGAACCCTTGGCAAAAACAGATCGCTCAGCATTCACAATTCGCATTACACAATTTGTTTACAGTATTTAATCAACTTGAATTAAACATAGACGAAACATGTAGACTGTTTGACAGTCTAGTTGGGTCCAAATTAAATTAGGCATCCGAAACATGGGGCTTTCATGAAGGAAAAGATATCGAACGCATACATTGTAAACTCTTACGTAAGATACTAAAAGTCAGAAAATCCACAAACCTAGACGAACTTTACGGGGCATTATGTAGATACCCAATGTATGTAAAACGCCAATTGACATTAGTTAAATACTGGTTAAAAATCATTGATCCGAACCACAACCTACTGACAAAATTTATTTATAATTTGCTTAAGAGCGATACTGAAAGTAATAATACATATGTCGGTAGGAACTGGGCTTATCAGATTTAAGAACTTCTCGAACACATTGGTTTAGCTACTATATGGATGCAACAAAATACGCATATCCCAAACGAATACGACCTAAAAATAATAACAAATCGAATTTTGGATATATATAAACAGACTTGGTTCACAAATATAAATAACTCAAATAGACTGGCTGCATACCGATATTTCAAATATGACTTTGAAACGGCAAAATATTTAAAATGCATTAATAAAAAAAAAAATAGAATATCACTTACACAGTTCAGAATCTCTGCACATAATCTAGCGATAGAAAAAGTTCGTCATGAAAACATACCAAAAGAAAGTAGGAAGTGTATTTACTGTAATATGAATGCTATAGAAAGCGAATTCCACTTCTTATTAGTATGCCCCCTATATAAAGAAATAAGACAACAATACCTAAAACCATACTTTCGTCATAGGCCAACATTGAACAAATTCGAAATTCTTATGTCATCAAAATCAACAAAGGTATTAAATAACCTATCAAAATATGTTTATTTTGCCCTAAAACTAAGGTCAAATGGACGTTATATAAACTATATGCTGTTAACGCCTTCACTTTTGTATGTTTATTAGAACAGATGTAATAATAAGTTAACCGTATTGACTATGATTATTGTTTCCATGTGCCTAATGTATATATTTTTGGATAGAGCAAAATTCATCAACTTGTGATTTGTAATAAATGTGATTATTTTATATTATGTTAAAATTTTTGTAATAAAGAAGATCACTTCTTTGTATGATTTTCAAAATTGTGTTATCATTCTCAATTAGAATATTCGATTTACATAAAAAGTCAGCAGACATATGTTGTATGTTGAATGATGGAAGAAATCTACTAATTATTTTTGTAATTTTAACATAAACATAACGTATTAATATACTTCACTAAGTCTGTGTAATTGAACAATTTTTTATTGTATCCAGCATTGAAAATATAATCGATCGTTTAAATTATGATAATTTTCCTTTTTGTAAATGAAATTCACCACCGAAATCATATATTCATTATGTAAATGACTTATTGATTCTATTCTTTGAATGATTTTGACATGTCTTTTTTTCTCTTTTGTTTTACTTAACTATTCGTATTCATCAGTTTTGTGTTGTACTTCTCAAATATATGTACCATGTCTTTGCTTTCTCACAAACACATACCGTGTATAGGCTATACAGTTGCAATATGCTGTTTTATGCCTAACAAATATTATGTTCTTATGTTATGTTATGTTTTATTCAACCCGCTGGTATTTTCAATACATGATTTACTAAAATAATGCGATATGTCATTATTTTCAGGACGCTCATTTGTAAACAGTATCAATATTTAAGGTTCACGTAATAATAAGCTATATCTTTGGTTAAAAAAGGTCAAATGCAACGATTTAAATGTCAAACAAGTATTTATTTGTTACGACACATTTGAGAACATAAACGTTATAACAAGAAAGCTGAAACTTTGCAAGCCTTCGTTATAAAAGCTAATCGGTTGAAAGATCAATAGATAATTTACCTGAGCACCGACTAAGGAGCTTCATCAATAAAAAAAAATGTGTTTCAGCAAGATCTAGTGTCAATATCGAACGCAATTAAAAATTATTATAATTGTATTTCCAGAAGAGCTAAAATTATCGTTAGATGAATGTGTTGTCAAATGAATATAAGTTAATATGATATTTTAGCTAATATTTAACCCATTTTCTGTATTTAAATACTGTCGTTGACGCATGTTACTGGTCAGTATACTTAACATGTACGTGTTGAGTAAAAAAAAATTACCGAAGTTATTTATTTGGACCACACTATTTGGACAAGTTATTTTTATTACCTGAAATATCTTTGAAAAGGATTGGTATTGGCTTGTTAAAAGGGTAATAGAGTGAGAAAACCCACCTGCCCGATAAAGAGGTGTATTTAAATAAAAACGGTTTTTAGTAGTGAGTTTGTGACCTACTGGCATTTGTTCCATAAAATTATAGTTGTGTACAAATAAAAGAGTGAACCTCACTGACATCGGGGACAAACTAATTCCATGAAGGCAACTGACTCTGCATGTACTTGTACGTTTACTTACTAGGCACATAAAACGATGATTTCCAGCGCGATACAGGAACACCCGATGGTGACAATCAGATAGGACGCTGAATCCGGAACTGCCGAGTCAGCATGTTTTTCCGTATCCATGGTAACAGGACTATTTGTTGTACTCGCAGAGATAACGTTGTTCCACCGTTGAGAAGCTGTGCTTAGGCGCGTTTTAGTAGGTTACAACGTGGAATAATATGTCGCAGTTACACCGCGTTTTATTCGATCTATCACATCGCCAATAGCAACGCAATTATCAGAGGCATTAATGCATAACGTCCACAATGAGTTCTGGTAGATGACGCCAAATCGATGAAAGCAGCTTTCAATTTTTGATGCACGTTGCGGACACGTGGTAAGGTCCCGGTGGACGCTTGAGAGACGGAGGAGGTGGAGGTGGTCGGGAGGCGGACACGGCGCCTCAGTGAACGTTTCCGGTCGGCACGAGCAACGGTGATCTCTGAAGTGAAAGTGAGGGCAGTCCGTAACATACATGTCATAAATGGTCGGCACAAAATGTACACAACGTTCAATTAAAATGAAACTTTCGCATTTGTTGTTGACATAAGTTAGCGGCCCAATTAATCCCATCCAATCTGAGAGGATTTTTATGAGATTTTGATATCGTTATGCTCGTTACACGAAACCCATAACGTCTTACATTTAACGCCTTCAATCTTTAAATTCCTTACGTGTTGATCGTGCTCTTATAATTATACTTTTGACCACCTATACATTTGAACTATGCAATGTTTGTTTTTTTGTCTCAAAAAGAGTGGACTATGTATGTGCAAAGTCTTTTTGTACATAGTTTAAACTATAATCAAATTTAAAGCTCTTAAAGAGTTAAGCTACGCTAATTCAAGTCAAGAATATTACACGATTACGCATATGACTGTACAAATTAATCAATATTAACATAATTGTTGAAATATATGAATACTTACTCTAAGTTATATAAATGATATTTATTTATTATACATACCTGATGTTAAGCGGCAATAGATATGTGGAAATAAGCCATCAGAACATAATTACTTTTCCTTTTACAAGTGTATTTCATAACCAAAATGTTCTTAAACAAATCACCATTTACGTACCGGTATTTTTAACGGATTCATTCAACGTCGGATTTATATATGAAAAGCGACAAGAATGTTACGCATGTACAGTGAGACATACGGCTTAAAGGTCTACTTGATATAGATATATTATTACTTCATGTAACATGTGTAGATTTCTTTACATAAGCGTATTATAGCCTTGACGAACATATTTTACAGCATAACGGATAAACTGCTTTATACGTTTTCCGCATGGCGTCTGTAAAAAAATCCCGTCATTTTCAAGACAACAATTGCTTTATTTAAATTTTGAAAAGACAACCATGCCCGATCGTAATTTTGAATACAGTTGGGTAAAATATATTTGTAAATCCATCAATCGTTTTTTGGCAAGATTTTTGGTGCCATGGCAACCACCATTTCATAAATATTTCTTTGAATTGATTGAATTTGGTGAATTTGGTATCCCATGTACAACCCTGTCAGGATTAGTCGAAATCAACTTGTTAGTTTCATAAATTAGTTTCAAGAAAAATAGTGACGAGGGAAAACGGAATAAGAACGCCAGATGCTGACTGACCACAATTACAGCTCTCCTTCAGCACTGCGTGCTCATGTGAGTTCACGACGCCCCTTCTGAGAAAGTATATGAGCCTCGCTCTGGGAAAACGGGGTCTAATGCCCTTGCTGAAGATTTATTTCCTGAATTGTGAACGTGTTAGATATGCTAGAGTTGCTGACAGTAGAAAAGAAGAAAGTGAGATCAAAATAATGCAAAATTTGTAGCTATCTTTACACATTTAGCAAGACTGAACATCCGATAATGTTAAAATCGTCCTTTTAAAAAGGATTTCTACGTTGACGAAAATAAAATGAATCGATTTGCAGTTAGTCCCAGCTGACGTTGGTAACAGCTGGTTTTCAAATATGCTGATATAAACGTTAATGTAGAAAACGTAATGCGAATTCCTGATGAGACATCAGATCCCTGGATATAAGTAGCAAATATTAAATGTGAAAAATTGCTTTGTTACACGCGTGACGGTATTATATTTCTAAGCAGAATGACGTTCGCACAAAGTACATGTACAATGTAGATAACCAATTCAATAAAATATACATTTCAATTAATATTTACATACTAGATAATATAGATACAAATACATATTATTCATATTTACAAAATTGATCGTAACGATATCAATTAATATTAACGTTAAATAAAAAAACACAGTATTAACAGTGTGAAATAAATGTAAATGAATGATCGAAATCATACTTAACAACCTTTGATACGACAAAACACTATACATAGCAGCATCATGTTATATAAGCATATTTCAAGTACATTACTGAAATGTTGTATAAATAATTTAAATCAAGGGCAATAGGAATCAAACGATAAATTTACCGTGACTTACAATGACTATCGCTGAAATTATCTTATTCCATTTGATAACTTACGATCCAATTAACCTTTGGTATCATAGACACGATCCCATCCACAAGAAATGTCAATTGACTACTAACGAATTACCTCTGGTCTGCAATTTACCTTGCACTACGTAGAAGTCATCCAACATAAATATATCACCACCATAGCGCAGACAGCTCTTCTATTATACAATCGCAAATAGAAAACAAGCATTTGTAGCCACTTACGCCAGGTAAAAACTGATTATTTCTCGGAAATATTTCTGAAAACACTAAACGTTCAATCATAAGCGAATTCGCTACGTGAGCAAAGGTAATTTTCATAACGTTGGTTCCGAGTTAGTCATATCTGATGATAATGGCATTTCATATGATATAACAGCCAGAAAATATATACCCCGGAGTGCTTCTAGCACACGTTTGAAGAACAAGACGGCACATATCGCACTGCTATACATCGTTAAAGGCACGAGCTTATCAGGAGCCGGTGTTAATAAGATAAACCTCGTGTAGCGGTCAGTAATTTAGATGCAGCATTAAAGGAGAAACTGGATGAGTGAATTATACGTTCAGATAGACGTGATCGGTAAAATTTAATGAGCCGAAAAAATGTTCAATCGGTATTAAATGATCAAATATACCGCTGTAATGGGAAATAGTTTTACTCTGGAAAAAAATAAAGAACAGAAAACGGCGAACGAGAGTATGGCCATTTCAGCAGATAACATGAGCCGCGCTCTGGAAAAACAGGTCTTAACGCATGTGAGTAAAGCGTCGCCCCATATTAACCTGTGCAGTCTGCACAGGCCAATCAGGGACGAAACTTTCGGCTTTTATGGAATTTTGCTTTTAAAGAAGGTCTCTTCTAAAAGATAATCCAGTATAGGCGTAAAGTGTGTGAATTTGAAATGATTTCCCTAGAGTAGCTGTAACAGTTGATGTTTTTTATATAAAATATAATGCCATTTATAGCCTTATGCAGTGATTTCATTCTGGAGAGCATTTACTGCGGAAAATATCATTATATATGATTGCTTGTCCTAAAATTAGGGAATATATGTCAACTTTTTTAAGATGGTGTTTCATCATAATAAAAACTACTTAAAGGATGGTCATGAGGCGCATTTACGGTTCTAAGACGTTTGTGTTACAAACCACTGCGACCTTAACCTCTGACATGTTGACCACTAATTATATTTGAGTATTCCTGTCCTTCCAGTTAATCATCTTACTAATAAGCATGGTCGTAGGTGTAACCGTTCTCTAGATATCGCGCGGAAACGACATGGCTTCACGGATAGACCATTCGACATACCGCAAGTCCGATTACCAAATCGACCGACCGACGGACAGACACAAAACAATATATACAATGTAAGTACCACACCGCTTCTTCAAAGGGAGGAGACATAAACATTACATACGCAGCGATTACCTTTAAATGCAAATATATAACTACAGGATAATTTTTCCTACGTAATGCTCATTGTAGCTGCATACCAGGAAAAGATCAAATGATACCCGGTAAGTAATAACTTGCGGAAATAGTGCTGTATGAGTGTCTAGAGGATTGTGAACCATAACAATAAAAAGTGTGCGCTTTCTTTATAGTGTGCCATTGATACATGAACGTTTCGCTAAAAAACGGCAACATGCCATCGGTCGCTCACCTTAGACCCGAAGGAACTGAATTGTCTTGATCAGCGTTTGTGATGTTTTATTAACCATTTTAGAAATCAGGCAAGGCATCATTAGCAAAAATAGTCTGGGCAAGTTTCAGACTTAACTTTTCAGTTAATTTGACCAAGTGACATAGTTTACGTGGCCATTTTAACTCAACAGAGATATACTTGCGACGAATGTTCTGACAACGTTGCATACTTTTGGGCAATAAATATTGCCTCTAGAGTGTTCACATGGTTTTCCTTTAATTTGTTCTATTGACCTAATTTTAGACCCCACGTAACCCAGTTCCGAACTCAGCCGCTATCGTTTTGGACAAATGTCCTGACCAAGTTTCATGAAGATTTTGTTTCATTTGACGTAGTAATCTAGTTTTTGATCATACGATCCCACGAGTCACAGTTTCGAACTCGACACGTTATCCAATTCTGACGTTCTGACCAATTTTCATGAAGATTTAACAGATTTTGCAGTTAGTGTGACCTATAGAGAGTCCACAGCCTTTTTCTCTTGAATTTGACGTAATTATCTAGTTTGGACTCCCTTGACCCAGTTCCAAGTTCTGATATTATTGTGACAAATGTTCTGACCAAGTAAAATGAAAATTAGGAAATAACGAAGTTTATAAGGACTATTCCACACGTGGCGACCATGTGTTTAACGGACCGGACCCATTTCTGAACTCAGCAGGACGACGGACAAAAGGTGACCACAAAAGCTCACCATGAGCATGTTGTGCTCAGTTGAGCTTAAGGCTATTCAGCATGGAAAGATATATTACAAGCTATTTTGTGTGTTTGATTGTTTGGATTTGTGTCGTTTACACAGCGTATTAAATACTCACACCTTAGCTGGTTTACCGGTTCTTAGTGCACACAATTACTGACAACTGGCCTACTTGAATCAGATGCAGGGCTAGAATGGCCGTAAAAATTATAAGTATTACCAACCCCATACAAATTATGTGACCGGGCCAGGACTAAGTCTAGACTAAATATGTTATATTACCTGCAACGTGATCTGCGATTAAAGCCTGATGAAAAACAACACATTCAGGCAGCTTAAAACGACAAAAGAATATTGATTGCATCCTAACATTTATAGCTCAAATTCTCGCACAAAGTTGTGATGAAATACTTTCATGCTATAAAGCAAAATCATGTTTAACACCATGGATCATTTCCCTGACTGTAGTATATATTATTTCTCATAAAAGATATTACAACCTAAGCGCGCAACATCTGAATACCATAGAATTTGTTAAAACACAAAAAGTGCAAGAGCACTTAAGTCAAGAGTGTTTGGATCAAAATGTGTCTTGCACATCAACACTTCATAGTGATGACAAATTTGAAGTTTCAATTCAATCGAATTGATAAATGTAGAAGTACAATTAGTTCGCTCTACAAACTTCGAACATTTAATGTGTATGCCATACAAAATGGCGAAGTTCAAGGACCTATAACTTAGCAACGTGCCATCAATGACTATACAAAAATTATCTTGTACATCTTCACTTAATGGTGAAGACATATTTTAATATTCAATTCAATCGCTTGAGAAATGATGAAGTAATTACCTCCACAAACTTATAACCTTTTATGCATTTGACAGGCCGACAAAGTGACAAACCAACAAACCAACCAAACGTCAAACCAATAGCGTGACTCCAGTACCCCCTGTAAAATAGTGTGCACGTGGGCATTATGAGCTGATACAATATATCAGCATTCCGTATACATATATTAGCGCATGCATGCGAGTCCGAGATAATCCGAATAGCGGTACTTACTTCAAGATACCTTTAGAAACGCATGTAAGCATATACAGTCATCCAACATATACTAGCCCTCGTTCAGTATATATCCAGTAACTGCTAAACACGCATGAACAGTGTGGACTCAAAATTCTAATTGGATCTGTGTCGTTTGTCAATTTCAATGCAAACATTATACACAACAAAGCGAAAATGAATCCGCACAATAATCCTCGTACAATATGAAAAAAACACACACATACATTACACACGTTTCCACTTCACTGAGAATATAACAGAACGAATAACAAACGCCACACACAAATGCATTATACTATTCCGGATTCCAATTGGATCCATATTGCCTGTCGCCTGACAACTTTTGATTTATAAACACGACAATCAAAGCGACGCACGATACGATACTCGACAATATGAAACAATCGGTAATTGAAGACGACACACGACATTGTAACATTTGATGGTCGAATTATCGCGCTTTTAATTGGCAAAATAGTTTAATCGAAACTTGAGTGTCGTCTTAAACTGTCGCTTGTCGTAAAATTAAGCTTCTTGCAGAGCGTCGCTTCGATTGTCGAGTGTCGACAGTTTAAACGATTCCTTTATTCCATTTGATAACTAACGATCCAATTTACTTTGGGTATCAGAGACACGATCCTATCCGCAAGAAGTGTCAATTAACTACAAACGAATAACCACTGGTGTGCAATTTACCTTGTACTGAAGACATCATCCAAAATAAATATATCACCACCATAACGCAGACAACTCTTCTATTATACAATCGCAAATAGAAACAAGCATTTGTAGTCACATACGCCAGGTAAAAACTGATTATTTCTCGGAAATATTTCTGGAAACAATAAAAGTTCAATCATAAGCGAACTCGCCACGTGAGCATAGGTAATTTCACGTAGGTTCCGAGTAAGTCATATCTGATGTAAATGGTATTCATATGATATAACAAATTCATCGCCGTCAAGGTCATGAATTTAACGTATCAATACTGTCATTGAATCCAAAATCTTGTAACAAGAAAAAACAATAAACATAACATTCTTATTTCGGAATACATTTGTTGGAAATATACAGGTAAATGTCTTCCATGTATTATATTTTCTATCGAAAATGTAAGCTTACTAAAATGTGTTCACTTTAAATGTTGTATACATATCTATATAATTATAAGTTTTGGGCGTATGGAGTCAATTGTATTTCATTAACACGTACACGTGTAAATGGCTCTGATAGCCTTATTGGAGATGTAAAAACTGTTCGTAAAACATACAATTGCACTGGAAACGGACATTATTAATAGTGATTCGCCAGTGTTTCCTTCAAAACCATTCATATTGAATCCAACGAGTATTGTATACACTTTATACACATGTTATATACTAGTATACAGTTTACCTATAACAAAACGTAAGAGTGGTGAACTCAAACTATAGAGAAAATGCACAATCCAGCACCGTTTAAAAGTAATTCCAACAGCAGTGGGGGAAATATTACTAAGCTGATATGTGGTTTACTTATGTCAAAATTTTTCTTTGATATATATAGTGTCCTATTCCGAACCCTGTAACTGGTCGGCCCACATTTCAAACATATATCTTCGTTTGTTTCTGCACGGTTAATAATTCTGGAAAATAGTTCTGTCGTTTCTAGCCAATTGATGCAATATTCACGCGTAATGATACATATTCTATCTAAATGAGACACAGTTCTGCGCAAGGATAAATCCAGAAATAGTCCACTACACGAGGTGTAAATGCCGCATGTACACAATTGCGGTCAGCACAATATAACTCAAAATGTATTACTTTTAGCACTGCTAATTATATCACGAATTTGAATAGTATATGTCAATATAATTTCAAACAAGATTGCACCGAGCCCTCTTTACAACGGACAACATGTTTGAAGTACACATCTTATACTCTATAAATAACTCTCACTATTATGCCTAAAATACGATCGCACTTTGAGCAACGATCCTTTATGCGCATGTCCCAAAGATAATATAAAGATTTGCAAAAATCTTGATATTAATTAATGCATTTTGTGATATAAAAAAAATGATATCAAGAAACATAGTTATAAAAATTGTATCAGAAATGATTTTTTTTATTAAAATTCTTCTTATATCAAGATTTCGATTTATTTATATCAAAACAATAAATTTATTGATATAAAGAAATCGAATGTCTCCGATAAGAAATTATTGTTTGTATACGTAACCTGTCTACGTCTATTTTAAGAATATCCATTTCGAGACTACTGGAAAATTAGTTATAAGGAAGATATTAGGACAATTAGCTGCACATGCGATTTTTGTATTCATGGAAAAGTACCAATTGCCAAACAACAAGGCTCTTAACAACTGTAGCAGACAAGACACGTACTCATCAAGAACATAAAAACGAACAAAAAGGGTCACCGATTCGGAATATGCAATGCAATGCATTGGGGATTTTAACCGGTTTTAAGTTGATCCAAACCTCACACTTGGCCCATTTTAAGTCAGTAAACCTTTACGTGTAAATAAACATTAACCTCGTATCATTACGATTGAAAATAAATAGTAATTAAAAAGAAAAAAAAACTCAATGGAATTCCCATTACGCTACTAAATGGTTACATGTACATGTAGACCAGATGTAATACGATCCCGTTTGTCTTTCAAATCACCAACGTTTATTGACCAAACCTTGGAAGGCTCTGTTATTTTTCATAAGATTACACTTCACGCAATTGAAGTAAGCGCAGTAATCCCAGAACGAGAGTCATATGAGAAAGACATAAATAGAGCTCCGTGAGTTTGACACAGTTTTATCTTTATATATTTTATAATTTCAAATAAATATCTAAATATATTTAAATTTCTTATAAAAAATAAATGAATAAATAATATAATTTTTCATACAAACACCTGACATAAATCGAATAGCTAATGTTTTGAAAATATTTTTTAATATATGCGAAACGTAGCTAATTAAGCTGTTGTGTTTCATAGTATATCATTCGACTTCTCTTTAGTTGCAGTTGTTGATGAATTCGCTAAAAAGTATGACGCAAACACGAACTAAAAACAAGATAAACAATCATAAAATAATGACGTTATCCAAAATGTCAAGCTTTGATTTACAACCACCAATGACAACTGAACTTCTTGACTGGCACCTCATTAAACGTCTGCACAATGTTCTCTACGAATAACCAATATGCAGCATGTTTGCCTCGAATTTACGATACAACGAGCTCATGCCAAACGAGTGCTGAAAGTAATAAAGGAAAAGATATGATGATTGTGTGGTGCAAGGGTGTACGTTGTGTGCACAATAAAGTATCGAGACGGAATGAAAACACTCGACATACCTCCGAGTGGCGACCTTGCTTCTCGTACTGGAATCGATCTCGCCTTTTGTCGTAACAAAAACTGAAATATACAACGGCAAACCAAAATTTAAAGAGTAACTGCTGCTTGATGAAAGTATAGTAACAAACTGCATCTTGATGAAAGTAAGTTACAAATTGCATCTATATGAAAGTATAGTTGCAATGATGACTCATATTAATAGCTTTCGTGGTATCCAAAACAAATGGGAATACGTCTCTTTTAGGAACGACATCACTGTAGTATTGTGGTTATTTTGAAGCGAACATTTACAATCGTAGAAAGAATTCGAATCGATCGGATCAAATAACAGACTTGCAGTCATTTCTACGCATCTGGTGTTCTCGTTTCTTTCTTATCTTTCGGGCGTGTTCACGTTTTCATTGTAGATTTTTTTTTGTAAGGATGCCAATGCACTTTTTCGTTGCGTTCCGCCTTTCATAACAAAAAAGTATTTCATGCGTTGCGGTTTGCTTGGTTTTAAACAAACTCTTCTTGTACCACTAGCAATACTTTACCACTAGCAATACTTCTACCACAAGCAATACCACCACAACATGCCACCATCACCACATGCCACCACCAAAACTATTTCTACTACAAGTACTACTACTATGTTCTTCCACCGCTGCTAACACTACCATCAAAACCGGTGCCAATACAACCACCACAACAACAACTTTTACTGCCACCATCACACGTAAAACACAACCACCTGATACAGTAAGAATTATTGTAAAACAGGAATGCGAGTTTCTGTAATAACGAATCTAATTCTCGCTTATATATTTTTGCCAGTGAGCGATGTACACTCTTGAGTGGATATTATTTCATATCGGAAATCTATCAATGCATTAAAAGCACAAACATGTAGCACGTGCTTGTCTAGAAAAGAAATTCCACGTTCTGATATCAACACGGTTGTTAATGCGTAGACTAATACCCGGAAATACCGCGAGACTAAGGTGATCAACACAGATTTGTTTTTATCAACGCTTATTTTTCTAAAAGATAAGCGTATCAATGTAGGAAAATATCTTAGTGGCTTAATCGAGTTGAAAAATAAATGAAAACATGATTGCTTCGAAATAAACTTTTCCGTTCCTATATCGAAAAGAGAATAAAGGGTATTATTATCGCATTGGACATGCATTTGCACGAAGTCTCCTGTCTGGAATATGATTTCTTCAAACTAAATGTAATAGCTCATCATTAGACATTCATTTTGCCAGATGCTTTTATAAGCTAGTAGTTACTGAAGACATTTTGTTATTCTATTTCTATTTTTCGAATAAACATATTTCTGAAATACACAATTGTGCGACACAAACGTTTATGACGGCTACTTATTATCCCCACGCTTTTAAAAGCGTGGAGATATTGTATTGATCTCCGCCGTCTGTCCGTTCGTCCTGGACACTATCTCCTCCTACACTATTAGCACTAGAACCTTGAAACTTACACACATGGTAGCTATGAGCATATGTGCGACGGTGAGCTATTTGGAATTTTGATTTGACCCATGGGTCAAAAGTTATGGGTAAATAAAGGGGTTAAATGGATAAAAAAAACTCATGTTACTAACAACATGCGACGCACATGATAATTATTGTTGACCCAGGGGTCAGATCAAAATTCCAAATAGTGCACCGTCGCACATATGCTCATAGCTGCCATGTGTGTAAGTTTCAAGGTTCTAGTGCTAATAGTGTAGGAGGAGAAAGTGGCCGATGGGGGTTGGGGTGGGGCCCAAAATTTTGTTTTAACATAACTTCTTCCAGGGAGGGCATGCGTATACGGGAGCTTACCGGGTTTAAGTGAGGTTAGTTGGAACTTTACTTCAAAGATGGTGTCG
This sequence comes from Dreissena rostriformis, assembly GCA_007657795.1. Taxonomy (NCBI): domain Eukaryota; kingdom Metazoa; phylum Mollusca; class Bivalvia; order Myida; family Dreissenidae; genus Dreissena; species Dreissena rostriformis. The sequence continues at coordinate 21,850 of VMBQ01000449.1, forward strand.
TTTTCGTATTTTTCGTGAAGGAGTAGCGGATATTTTCACCCGGTAAGCCAGTTTATATTTATATTTCTTTTAAATGAATAAGCCCTTTCGGCTTTACGGTGTTTGTGCTCCCCTCGGTTTTTTTGTTTCAATGCCGTAGACGTCGGNGTCTGTCATGTCTGTGAGATCACTCCAACAAGCAGTACATTACAAATCAGGACAATGCATGCCCAGTTAAATGAAAACAAAATCGACTTCATATATTTAACCGCATTTTGAATGTATCGAATCGAATCGGGCCATGATTAACTTGTTGCAGTTTTACAAACGATTACATTCGTCTGATCGAACAAATCGAATACTATTAAATATTTAATCGACAACCAATGCTTAATGGTTTTGCTTTTACTAAAACTATGAGATTATTCATTACTATCCGGACGATAATTTGTACCAGTGTATATATTTAAGGTTCACAAAATTATAATTTATATATGTGGTTTAAAATAGGTAATGCATTAAGTCAAAAGAAACTAGTTTAAGGTCACACAAGTATTGATTTAATCCGAAACATTTGTGTACATGAACTTTATAACAAGAAAACTGAAACTTCTTAAACCTTCGTTATAAGAGCTAATCGGTTTACAGATCAAAAGGAATTTACCTGAGCGCGGAATGAGGAAATTCATCAATAATTAACTTGTTTTAACATGATCTAGTGTCAATGTCGAACTCGATCAGAGACATTTCTGTAATTGTATTTACAGGTTTTCAGAAAAAGCTAAACTTATCGTTACATGAATGTGTTGTCAAATGAATTTAAGTTTTTATGGTATTTTAGACTACATTTAACTCATTGTCTGTTTTAAAATACTGTCATTCTTCACACAACATGCATTTCAAAGTTAAGTCAGTGATGAAGGTACGTTATGTGTGAACGAGAACACGTGTCCCTATCAAGTGAAAGCACCGTTAGGACGAATTTTGGATCGTAGAACAATGTTACTTGCTGCAATTTCAAGCTTTTTTCTTTCACATAAATATCTTTAATAATATAAGTATTATCTTGTTTGGAGTGGTAACTAGAGCGAGAAATCACACGTGTCCGGTAATGAGATATATAAATGAAACTGTTTGTAGTAACGAGTTTGTGGCATACTGGCTTTCGTTCCATAATTTTATGTTACCTAAAAAAGAGTGAACTTTTACCTGACATCTAGGGCAAACTACTGCCATGCAAGCGAATGGCTGTGTTTGTACTTGCACGTTAACTTACTAGGCACATAAAAAGATGATTTCCAGCGCGATAAAGGAACACCCGATTGTGACAATCAGATAGGACACTGAATCCGGAACTGCCGAGTCAGCATGTTTGTCCGTATCCATGGTTACAATACTAGTTGTAGAACTCGCGGATGTGACGTTGATCGACCGTTGAGAAGTGGTGCTTAGGAGTGTTTTAGTATGTGTCAAAGTAGAATAAACTGTGGTAGTTACACCGCGTTTTATTCGATCTATCACATCGCCAATAGCAACGCAATTATCAGAGGCAGTAATGCATAACGTCCACAATGAGTTCTGGTAGATGACGCCAAATCGATGAAAGCAGCTCTCAATAACTGTTGCACGGTGCGGGCACGTGGTCAGGTTCTGATGGACGCTTGACAGACAGGGAAGGTTTAGATGGTCGGGAGGCGGACACGGCGCTTCAGTGAACGCTTCCGGTTGGCACGCGAATCGGTGATCGCTGAAGTTAAAGTGGGGGCAGTCCGTTACATATGTGTCATATAGGTTTATTAAATATACTTCAGACACACATGATACAGTCCATGAGAACGCATGTTCAAAAACATAGTAACATATATATGGGCATGAAATGTGATCAGTATTAAATTTCATAAGTTGTTAAATAAATTATATATACATCGAAAGGTCTAGGACAATTGGATTACAGCATTAAGAATCTATTTAACAAGTGTATGGCTTTAACATAAAAAACAACAAAGACAAATCGACAGAGAGCGAGAAGTCAAGTTTGAGTAATAAATTATACACGATTAATCATAATAATATTAATACAGGTTTCTTTGAATAAATGCTTTATTTGCACATATGACTATATATATGTTCGATACAAAATGTACACAGCGTTCCGTTAATATAAAATCCTAACTTAAGCTGCATTTGTTGACACTAGGAAGCGAGCGAATAGGAGCGTCCGACTTTAGAAGATTGTTTTAAGAGTTTGATATCTTTTTGTCGGGAACACTGTACCCATAACGTCTTACATTTAATGCTTTGAATCAATAATTTCATTACGTTTGTAGCGTGCTCTTGTATACTGTTGGCTACCTATACATTTGTAATATAAATGGCGTTTTGTCTCAAAAAAAGTGGACTATAATTATGAATATTATTTTTGAACATATTTTAAAACTTTAATCCCATTTAAAGCTCTTAAAAAATTAATTTACGAGAATTCAAGTCGAGAATATTACAAAATTTAAATACTGTAAATATTAATCATTATTAACATCATTGTAAACATATATGTATGCTTATTTTAAGTTATAAATTTTCCCAAGAAACGCATTAAGAATAAATAAAGTCGTCCAATATAGTTTAGTCCTTGCTCAGTATATATCCATTATCTGCAGAAAACGCATACACAATATGGATCCCAAATACCTATTTTATCTGTGTCCTTTGTCAATTTCTATGCAAACATTATACAAAGCAAAGTGAAAATAAATCAACACAATAATCCTCGTACAATATGATAAAAACACAAACACACATACATCACACACGTTTCCATTTTTCTAAGAAGATTACAGAATTAATACCGAACTCCACACACAACTGCTTATGGCAAGATAAGATGCTCGACCATTTAAAACGACATCGACATATGAGCATCTGATTGAGCGGAATGTAAATCGATTATTGCAAGAAAGCTCTTTATATGGAAAGATGATCTTAAAGTAAGATCTATAACTTAAACCATTTCGTTCTTACATGAGGCACACCGTCAAATATAGTCAACATGTTGCGTCACGTTACTTTCGATTGAACGAATATCGTCTCGTTTCGTATCACCTTACGACGCAACTGTTAAGCGAGCTTAATTAAAACGTGGCCTAAGTACCAAACATACACACATATACACGCAATAAACATTTAATTAGCCGAGTACATGGCATTAAGTTTTCTTTCATCAGTATACCTTTTTTCCATTAGATAAATTACAATACAATTTACAGTGGGTAAAAAAGACACAATCCTACTCGCAAGAAATGTCAATTAACTACTAACAGATACCCTCTGGTATGCAATTTTCCATGAACAACGTAGAAATAATCCAACATGCATATATCACCCCCATAACGCAGACCACTTCAATTATATAATCGCAAATATAAAACAAGTATTTTTTATCTGGAAACACTTAAAGTTCAATTATAAGAGAATTAGCTACGTAAGCATAGGTGATTTTCATAACATTTTTATATTCTGGAACGACACTTTAAGCATATGCATTAAGCCCAATTTTCCCAGAGCGAGGAAAACACCAGAATGCCACCAGTCATGAGCAGTAGACGAACAATTGATTGTCATGAGCTGCAGAGTCCACCGAGAAAACGACTGTTGTAAAAAGTTCAGTAAAGACAAACAACGGATATTGTTGTTTAGCAAAACGGAGAAATATCTTATACACAAGATCAAGAAAGACCAGTGCATCGATAGATTGATATTCGGCATTCGACATGCAAGAGTAAGGCGAGCAAAGAAATAGCAGAAGAGCAAAGCTGTGAAAAGACAGGTATATGTAGTAGGCTCGAGCAGACAATGCGTTGCTATTGAAACATTAATAAGCATCTAGTAATCACTAACTTCTAACGGCAAATTGAACCACATTTATGATAACAGACGCCCATAGCAGAAGGAAAACAATAAATACATAACAATTCATTATAATAATAATTACGTTGAGGAGCGTTGAAACTTTTCAATTAAAATTATCTATTAGATTGCGACATGCATTTTATATTTTATATAAGCAATCCACGTATAGTCACAACATATAATTAAAACAGCAGAAACATTCCAACTTATTCAATCGCTCCGCGTTTGTAACGCTTTATAAACGCTTAAGTAGATTTCTAAAGATGATTATCCATTAAAGAAAATGTATTTTCAATATGAGTATACATCATTAATGTTATTTCGCTCCCTGAATCTGTGAACAAGTCCCTTCATACACTCAAATTAAAACATTTTGGAATTAATTTGAAAGATATCCACAGAAAAGCAACCCTTTGTCGTTAGAAATAAACTTTTATCTGTTAAAATCCTTTGCCAGAGATTCAAATCGCTATAATTGTAAAAAGCAACACTGAACACACAACATAATGATTACCGATATTATCTTTTTGACCTGTGATTTAATAGCTTTTTGTAAAAGTTCAAATTTCTTTAAATAATGAATTTAATGTACCGTTATCAAATCTTCGTGTGTGTTCACTGTAGCCCGATTACGTATGAACACCATTTTAAAGAGACTTACAATGGATGCTAAAAACTGAGTTCAGGGATGTGTAAATAGGATAAAGGTTTGTGAACCGAGCAAATTATCACTGTTGATTAAAACAAAAACTTAAGTAAACGCCTGAGAAAGCTGCTTCAATATATATATACTATTTACAGTGGGTAAAAAAGACACAATCCTACTCGCAAGAAGCATGATCCTATCCAATCAAACGTAACGTTGGCTCGGTAAATCGATAACCATATGGCGTTTGGATTTTACAAGCTATCAGGAAAAAAACAAAGAACTGTAGTTCTACAAAAAAAATATTGAAAGAAGTATCCGGCACCTGAGTGAACTTGCGTTTCAAGCCCATGGTTAATTTATTTACCCGATTGCCTGTACAATTGACGTGTACGCTAGAAAGCTCAGCTAAAAAAGGTTTCCGGAAATGTAATTTTGTATATCCATATTTAATGACGTTATTACTACCTTAACGTTGTAAAGTACTAATTAGCGATCATTAAATAGCGATATTTATTTAAAACAAGTAACCTACCCTGATATTTTTTTTATTTTTAAGATTTCCCCGTAATTATTCTAGTCAAACAAACCTTCTCAACACCCAATAATTTCTTTTCTCATAGCGGGCCGCATTTATTATATGGAAGGCAGTTGCCACAAGCAGAGTCTTTAACCGCATAAGTGCATGATAGACGCCATGACGTCAGCGGTGGGAGACAACCATGAAGATCGATTTGAATGTTAACTTTTTGCACCTCGAAATGACTGCCTAGTGACCGCTTAACACATAACAGTTGAAAATGGCTTTAGGTGTGAGACATACTTGCTGCTGACCGCTTACAACGGGTGACCGTGTAAAGCAGGTGTAATTAAGATTGATTCTCGTTGGGGGAATCCAGACTGACCGCTTACGTCAAGTGACCGCAACGCTCAGGTTACCTCTAAGACACGTTCGACTGTACATCAATGCTTGTCCTAAACGTAGGGGATATGTGTCAAATGTTTTAGATTGTGTTTCATCATCATGCAAACTACTTAAGGGATGGTAATAATGCATATTTACGGTACTTAAAACCCTTTCGTCCCAGGTAACCATCATGCCAATTAACATGGCCGTAGGTGTTAGCGTTCTATAGACGTGGCCTCACGATCAGACCATTTGACATACCGAAAGACCGAACACAAAATCAACCGACCGACGGACAGTTGTAAAACAATAAACATGTACCTACGCTTCTTTGAAGGTAGGAGACATAATATAACACAAGCAGTGAGTACCTTTAATGCAAACATATAATAACTACTGGGTCCTATTTACTGCCTAACTCTCTTTGTAGCTGCTAACCAGAAACAGATCACAAAATACAATGTGAGTATTAAATTGAGGCTCTTTTGCTAAATGATTGTCTCGCAGATTGTGAACAATGACAATAAAACGTGTGCGCTTTCTGTGTAATACGCTCCATCCATAACTGAGTATTTTGTGCCATTGATGTCTGTACTTAGCGTAAAACAGGAGGGCCAAAGACCCTAAGTCGCTAATCTGAGACCCGAGGGAACTGAAGTGTCGTAATTAGCTTTTGCGATGATTAATGATCCTTTTAAGAAATTGAGCATGATATCGTAAGGACAAATATTCTAAGCAAGTTTCGTGATGATTGGGCAAAGATTGTGGAATCTGGAGTGTACGCAGTTTTTTAGTTAGTTTGATCCATTGACCAAGTTTTTGATAACAAGTTACCTAGTTTCAAACTCAACTAAGATATAACTGCAGTGTGAATACGCTTTTCCTTTTATGTAACGTACTGACGTAGTTTTGGACCCCACGTACCCCGGTTCCGAACTCAGCCGAGATCATTTAGACAAATGTCCTGACCAAGTTTCAAGACGATTTGTAAATAAATGTGACCTCTACAGTGTTCACAAGTTTTTTTCTTTAATTGAAACTTTTGATATAGTTTTTGATCCCACGAAACACAGCTTCAAACTCGGCGAAGATGCGATCGAGACAAAGGTTCTCACCAAGTGCCGTGAAGATTGTGCAATAATTGTGAGTGTGTTTTTCCCCAGTCGAGCTAAACAAAGATCAATCAGCATGGTTATACATACTAATGTGTTTGTTTGTTTGTCTGGATTTTTGCCGTTCACAACAGCATTTCAGTCATATCACGGTGGTTAATTACTAGTAAATACTTCTTTTGAAACTGGTTTACCGATACTTAGTGCACACAATAACTGACAAATGTCATTATTGAATCAGAGGCAAGGGGGGAATGGCTGTAGAAATAATAATTATTACCAATTACACAAAACAATTATGTGGCGGGGCCAGAAGTAAGTCTAGACTAAATCTGTTATCTTACCTGCAACGCAATCTGCGAATAATGCATGGTAAACAACAACACATTCAGGCAGCTTAAAACGACTACATAATACTGATTGGATCCTAACATTTATAGCTCAAACATTTCACACAAAGTTGTTATGAAATACTTTCGTGCAATAAAGCTAAATGACGTATAACACCATTGATCATTTCGCTGACTGAAGTACATTTTATTTCTTCATTTAAAGGTTTTAACAACCTAAGCGCACAACATCTGAAAAACAAAGACCAAGGGGCATATCCACCAAATTTGTAAAGAAAAACTTATTTTACGTCTGATTTAAATAAACATTTTCTTGCACTATTCAATATTTTGCAAATAGAAAAGCAAATAAAGTCGTCCAACATATATAAGTCCTTGCTCAGTATATATCCATTATCTGCAGGAAACGCGTTAACAGTATGAACTCAAACTACTTATTGGATACGTGTCGTTTGCCAATTTCTATGCAAACATTATACACAACTCAGCGAAAATAAATCCGCACAATAATCCTCGTACAATATTAAAAGAACACACACATACAGCACAAACGTTTCCAGTTTACTAAAGAGCTAACAAAATGAACAACGAACGCCAAACATAACTGTATTATACTACGGATTCCGGTGGGAGCCATGTTGACTATCGCCTGTCGACTTTTGAGGGAGACACACGACAATCAAAGCGACGCACGATACAATATTCGACAATATGAAACAACAATCGACAATTGAAGACAACACGCGGCATTGGAATATTTGATAGTCGAATTGTCGCTCTTTTAATTGGCAAGAAATGTTGCATCGAAAGTTGAGCGTCGTCTTTAATTACCGCTTGTACTAAAATGACGCGTGTTGTATAGTGCGTCGCTTCGATTGTCGAGTGTCGACATTTAAAACGATTTCTTTATTTCATTTGATAACTTACGATTCAATTTACATTGAATATCCGAGACACAATCCTACACGCAAGAAATGTCAAACGAATCACCTCTGGTGTGCAATTTACTATACACTACGTAGAAATCATCCAATATAACTATACCATCACCATTACGCAGAAAACTTCTAAAGTATACAATCGCAAATAGAAAACAACGCCAGGTAAAAACTGGTTATTTCTCGGAAATATTTCTGGAAACACTTAAAGTTCACTCATAAGCGAATTCGCTACGTGAGCATAGGGAATTTTCATAACGTGGGTTCCGAGTAAGTCATATCTGATGTGATTTGCGTCAAAGTCATCAATTTTAAGTAGCAATATTGTCATTGAATCCTAAATCTTGTAACAAGAACAAACTACAAAAACATAACATTCTTATCTCGAAACACATTTGTCGAAAATATACAAGTTAACCTCTTCGATTTATTATATTTTCTGTCGAAAATGTAAAGTTCCTAACACGTTTAATGTTTTATTAAAATACATATAACGATTTATGGTTGGGGGTATTGAGTCNTTGAATCCAACATCGGTGACAAATTTTGGTGTTTGTTTCAATGCTCAAAAATCAAACCTTTACCTTGTCGGAAAGGTGAATTTCTAGAACAACCGCGGGGAGCAACATTTTGTATTGTTTTCCACAATTATACTTGAAGGCATACACGAGTAATTTATACATTTTATACACATGTAATATATTTTTTTTATACAGTATACCTAAAACAAAAATTAAATAATGGTGAACACAAAATAAAGAGAAAAAGCACAATCCAGCACCGTTTAAAAGTAATTCCAACAGCAGTCGAGGAAATATAACAAAGCGGATATGTGATGTATTAATATCAAAAAGCTCCTTAGATAGATATACAATCCATATTCCGAACCCTTCATCTGGGTGGCCCATATTTCAAATATACATCTTCGTGTTATCCGCACGATAACTAATCCGAGAAAATAGTTCGGTCGAATCTATCCAATTTTACGCATTCTATTCAAGATGAGAGACTGATCTGCGCGCAAGGACAAATCCAGAAATAGTCCACAACACGAGGTGTTAATGCGGCATGTAAACAATTGCGGCCATCACAAATTATGAAATAATAAAAAGGATATGACTTTTTAGCAATTCTAACTAAATCATCGATTTATAATCACGACTTTGAACAGTATATGTAAATATATTTTCAAACAGGATTGCAGTGAGTCCTCTCAACAACGGACTACATGTGTCAATTACACATCTTATACTCAAAATTTCTCTCACTATTATGCTTAAAATACGATAGCACTTTGAGCAACGATCCTTTGTGCGCATGTCCCAAAGAAAATATAAAGATTTGCACAAGCACTTTGTGTATTAGAGAACAATATTATAGGCGGGGTAGAAGTTTCCGTTCAGGTGAACTCGCCACGGACTCGTCTAGATAAGGAAGATTATAATAACTGTGATAAATGCTTTGATCCTCCTTGACAACGTCCTCGTCATTGAGAACCAATTTAGGACAAAGGGTCAGATTAAGGGCCACAGTTGCTGGTGCGATGGTGTCCTCCTCCACCACTTCCGGGTCCTCCTGCAAGAAAAAATATGATTAGTTTAAGTATTTTGGCAGCTGTATGTATCATTTTAAAACCACTTGTAGGGCTCAGGTCGACAAAGTGAGCTGCTTTTAATGACAATATTGCTTCGGGATGGTACCCGGGGTGTACGAGGCATGACGGCGTAACCGGCGCACCACCTTAAAATGTCATTCACAAATGGATCTTCCTTATAGTCCTTCCTTATACATGCCTTATATTGATACATTTGTGATGGTGGTTGGGTGGATAAGGGACAGAAAATCCCGAAAAAAGTAGGATTTTATTTTTAAAAAAAACAACTGTTGTTAACAATGTAAAGCAAATAACATTATCTCTGATAATAGTCCATGTGCACGATTTTTTTTCAGAAATATGCATATTCTAATAAATGAGACGTGTGAGGAACGAATTTTTTACATCCTACTAAATTAACAGCATGTAAAATATTTGTATTTGTACACACGTCAAGCACAAACCCCACACAGTATACGTTAATGTATTATTCAAAGCAAAATAATCATTATAAAACTGGCTGCACAGTTCGGCGTTAAATCATGTTAAAATCACATCAATTATTCACAGCGTCCTTGTCTTTCTGCCACTGATATCATCAAATGACACAAATACAATGAATAAGCACACTGGTAATATAATACTCCATGTATGCTACTTCGAATGTGCCGTATAACTATTTTTGAGATCTTTTTTAGATTAATAATTCGATTTCTTCATATGAATATTTATTGTTTGATATCCCCCAAAAATTTCTTGATATTTATTTATGCATTTTTTTAACATCAAAAAATATTTTCTTGATATCAATAAACATAATTATTGATATCAGAAAATATTTTTCTTGATATCAAGAATTGACGTTTGATATCAAGATATCGTTTTTCGTTTATGATACCAATCATTCGATTTATCGAAATTAAACAATATTTTTATATCAAGAAATGGAATTCCTGATATGAGAAATATGATAATTTTTTATCAAATTAAAGACTTATGAAACCCTATCGTTTAATAGAAGGTAAATTAATAATCGAATTCTTTATATAAAAAATATGACAGATTTGAAAAAAATATAAAAAAATCTGATATAAAAAAATCGAGTTATTTATATCAAGAAATACATTATTTTAATATAAAAAATATATTACTTGATATTTAGAAAAAGTAATAATTTACCTATAAATACCATTTTAATACTCAATGGTAATATTCAGACAGAGGTAATACTATCAAGCATATCTTCTAAACTGTCTTACGTTTATTGACGGTATAAAGTTTCAAGCGTAACCTTGAAAGACTCTCTGTTATTTTTCATCAAATGGAGTTATTTATCATTTTCTAACCACATCTTATTCAGGGCTATGCCAGTGTTTGTAAGATCGATGGTTTTGTATTTGATAAGCCATTCATTATTACTCCCATGACGCTGGTAAATATATTTAGTAATGTAGTACACGTTCTAAAATAGCGTAGTTTGAGAGAGCTTCATAGAAAACTATTAGAAAAGCGGAAAGTGTCGTCCGCACAGGCTAATCTTGAACATGCATTTAGCCCAGTTTTCAAAGAACGAGGCTTATATGAGGTAGGCATTAATGGAGCTACGTGAGTTTGAAAAAGTCTTATCTGTATCATATTTTATAATTTGAGGTAAATATATCAATATTGTGCAAATTTCTTATGAAAAGTCAACTGCATAATAAATAAAGACATTTAGTACTAACACATGACTAAAATCGATTTGCTAATGCTTTTGAAAACATTTAGACAGATATTCAAAACGAAGGGTTGCTACGTTTGGTTTTCAAAGTATATCATTTTACTTCTTGTATGGTTTCAGTTCTTGATGCATTTTCTAAAATGTATGACGCACACACGTACAAAAGTACACAAAGACGAGATAAACAATCATAAAATAATGCCAATGTCAAGCTTTGATTTACAACCACCCATTACAACTGAACTTCTTGACTGGCAACTCATTAAACGTCTGCAAAATCTACCAATATGCAGCATGTTTGCCTCGAATTTACGATGCAACAAGCTTATGACAAACGAATGCTGTCAGTAATAACGCAAAATATATGATGATTGCGTGTTGCAAGGGTGTACGTTATGTGCATAATAACGTATCGCCATTGTTGCGCGGAATGAAAACACTTGACATACCTCGGAGTGGCGACCTTGCTTCTCGTACTGGATCCGATCTCGTTTTTTGTCGTAACAAAAACTGAAATGTACAACGGCAAACCTAAATTTTATGAAATGTTTTAACTTATATATATTGGATACATCATATAATATTTAGTTGCAAGGAAAATTCATCTTAATAGCATTCGTGTTTTCAAAAACAAAATGGGAATTCGTCTCTTTTAGGAACAACACAAATGTTTTATTGTGGTTATTTTGAAGCGGACATTAACAATATCTGGAAATAATTGTAATTGATCGTATCAAATAACCGACAGGCAGTCATTTCTACGAATCTGTTTTTTCGTCTCTTGCTTATCTATCGGGCGTATTCACGTTTTCATTGCATATATGTTTGTGTTGTAAGGTTGCCAATGCACTTTTTGGTTGCGTTCCGCTTGTCATCACGAACGAGTTTATCGTGCGTTGCGGTTTGCTTGATTTTATACAAACACTACTTGTAACACTAGCAATACTTCTAACACTAGAAATACTAGAAATACCATCACGACATGCCACCACCATCAAAACTACTACTAGTAGTACTACTTCTTCTTCTACCAACACCACCAACAAGACTAAAATCAAAACCGGTAGCACTCCCACCACTACAACTATTTGTTCTACCATCACACGTAAAATACCACCACCTAATACAGTAAGAATTATTATAAAACAGAAATGTGAGTTTCTGTAATAACGACAGTAATCTAATAATTGCTTAAAAATGTTTGCCTGTGAGCGGTGTATACTTATGAGTGGATATTATGTTCATATCGAAATATATCATTGCATTAAAAGCACAAACATGTAGCACGTGATAGTCTAGAAAAAAAGCCGCTTTCTGATATCAACATGGTGTATATGCGAAGACAAGTAGCCGCAACTAACTTGAACCTAAAGTGGTCCATAAAGATTTGTTTTTATCAACGATTATTTCTCTAAAAGATAAGCGGATCCATGTAGAAAATATCAGAATGCTAAGTCGAGTTGAATAGTGCATTAAAATTCGATTGCTTCGAGACGAAATTCGCCGTTCCTTTATCGCCAAGAAAGTGTAAGAGTATTATTATCGAAATTGAAATGCATTAAAATAAGTCTCATGTCTGTAATATGAATTCTACACATAAATGTAATACCTCATAATTGTACATTCATATTGCAATCTATGGAAATAAGCTGGTAGTTATTGAAGTTATTGAAGATCTTATTGATGATGGTTATCCAGACTACGTTCGTCGTGGGCGTCGAATTCCTGTAACTAGTTTTGTTAAACAAGATTAAGACAGTATTCGATGGATGAGGCCACTCAGACAAGCAGTTTATCAAATGAGGAGTCCTTGATATGTAAATACACGCCCGGTTAAATAGAAAACAATATCAACTTGATATATTCAACCGTTTTTTGAATATATTGAATCGAATCGGGTCATGGTAAACTCGTTGCAGCTTTACAGACGATTGAATTCGTCCCATTGAACCAATCAAATTCGAATATATATTAAATCGACTTTTAATACTTACCGAATTTGCTTTTACTAAAATAATGCGATAAGTCATTATGTTCAGTACGCTTATTTGTAACAGTATCGATATTTATGGTTCACATGATTTTAATTCATATCTATGATCAAAAATAGGTTATGCATTAAGTCAAACGCAACGATTTTAAGGTCAAACAAGTACTTTATAACGAGCAACGTAAAACTTCTTAAACCTTTGTTTTAAGAGCCAATAGGTCTCAAGATCAATAGATTATTTACTTGAACGCGGACTGAAAAAATTCATCAATCAATATTGACACGTTTCAACACGATCTAGTATCAATGCCGAAGACGATTGATGACTATAATTGTATTTAACGCGATTATAGAAGTTATTATTATTGTATTTAAAGGTTTTCAAAAGTGCCAAAATTATCGTAAGTGAAATGCGTTGTCAAATGAATATAAGTTAATAATATTGTGTTTAAGATAATAGTACACTAATTTTCTGTATAAAAATACTGTCGTTGACACATGTCAGTCTTTACAAAATGAACGTTTTGCAGTTAAAATGTGTGAAAACTGTATTTATTTCAACACCAGTTTTTTCATCATATGCACCGGTATGCATTTCAACGTCAATTCAGTGACGAAGGTTCCTAACGTGTGAACAAGCAACGCTACGTCTATCAAGAGAAAGGCGCCGTTAGAACGAAGTTAGGATCATAGATTAAGGTTCCATGCTGCAATTTCAAGCTATTTTCTTACACTGAAATACCTTTAACAATAATACGTATTGGCTTGTTTGGAGGGGTTACTAGAACGAGAAAATACATCTGTCCGGTAAAGATATATGTACATGTATTAATGAAACGGTTTTTAGTAACGAGCTTTTGACATACTGGCATTGGTTCCATACAATTATAGTTGTCTATAAATAAAAGAGTGAACTTTTTACTGCCATCTGAGACAAACTACTACCATGCAGGCAAATGACTCTGTATGTACTTGCACGTTTACTTACTAGGCACATAACACCATGATTTCCAGCGCGATAAAGGAAAACCGATGGTGACAATCAGACGCTGAATCCGAAACTGCCGAGTCAGCGTGTTTTTCCGTATCAATGGTTACAAAACTAGTTGTAGAACTTGCAGAGGTAACGTTGTTCCACTGTTGAGTAGTTGTGCTCAGGCGCGTTTTAGTAGGTGACAACGTGGAATAAACTGTGGTTGTTACACCGCGTTTTATTCGATCTATCACATCGCCAATAGCAACGCAATTATCAGAGGCATTAACGCATAAGGTCCACAATGAGTTCTGGTAGATGACGCCAAATCGATGAAAACAGCGCTCAATAATTGATGCACGTTGCGGGCACGTCGTCAGGTTCCGGTGGATGCTTGACAGACAGAGGAGGTGGAGGTGGTCGGGAGGAGGACACGGCGCTTCAGTAAACGCTTCCGGTTGGCATGAGCATTGGTTTTTGAAAGTGAGGGCAGTCCGTTACATATTTGCCATATATGTTCGGTTCAAAATGTACAAAGCGTTCCACTAAAATAAAATCCTTCCTTTCGTTTCATTTGTTAACCCAAGTAAGCGGGCGAAACGGAGCTTCCGAATATATTTTTATGAGATTTTGATATCGTTATTTCGGGTACATGGAACCCATAACGTCCTATATTTTATGCCTTTAATCAATATTTGCTTACGTTTATATCGTGCTCCTGTATACCTCTGGTCACCTATAGAGTTTGAAATATAAAATGGCTTTTTGTCCCAAAAAGAGTGGACTTTGTGTATATTCTATTTAAACATTGTTTTGCAAGTTACGGCCCAATAGTAAGCTAACAAAGAGTTAAACTACGATAATTCAAGCCGAGAATGTAACAAACATAAATATATTTCTGTATATAGTTATCATTATTTATATTATTGTAAATATATGTATATGTAATTCTAAATTACATAAATCATATTTATTGAATAAACATACTTGATGTTAAGGCGATAATATATATGTAAGCCATCAGAAAATAATTTCCTTTCTAAAGTATGTTTCATAACCAAAATGTCCATAAACAAATCCGCATTGGCGTACCGGTAATTCTTTGACGAATTCATTCAAAGCCTGATTAATATATGAATAGCGGTAAGAATGTTACGCGTGTACAGTGAGACACACGGCTTAAAGGTCTACATAATATATTGTGGCTTCAGGTCACAGGTGTAGATATCTTTACATAAGCGTATTATATCCTTGATGTAGAACATATTTTACAGCATTATGAAAAAACTGCTCAAAATGTTTCCCGCATGGCGTCTGTACAAAAACCGTCATTTCAAGACAGCAATTGCTTTATTCAAATTAAAAAAAAGATACATGCCAGAGCGTAATTTTTCATACAGTTGGGTAAAACTTATAAAAATATATTTGTAAATCCATCAATTGTACTTTGGCAAGATTTGTGGTGCCATGGCAACCACCATTTCATAAATATTTCTTTGAATTGATTGAATTAGGTAAATTTGGTTTCCCATGTACAACCCTGTCAGGATTAGTCGAAATCCAATTGGTGGTTTCATAAAATAGTTTCAATGAAAATAGTGACGAGGGAAAACGGAATAAAAACGCCAGATGCTGACTGACCACAATTACAGCTCTCCTTCAGCACTGCGTGCTCATGCGAGTTCACGACGCCTCTTCTGAGACAGTATATGAGTTTCGCTCCGGGAAAACGGGTTCTACTGCACGTGCGTCAAGTGCCGTCGCAGATTAGCCTGTGCATTCCGCGTTTATTGTACGTTTCGTTTAAATGAAGTCTCTTCTTATCGAAAAACCAGTTTAGGCTGACTGCACAGGCTAATCCGGGACGACACATTACGCAGATGCATTAAAACCCCGTTTTCCCAGAGCGAGGGTCATATACAAACACATATACACTCATATAAAACATTAATTGAAATTTATTTCCTGAATTGTGAATTAAATTAAATATACATTTCAATTAATATTTACATAATAGATAATATATATACAAATAAATACTTTTCATATTAACAAAATTGATCGTAACGATATCAATAAATATTAACGTTATATACAAAACACAATATAGACAGTGTGTAATAAATTTAAATGAATGATCGAAATCATACTTGACAACCTTTGATGCGACAAAACACTATAAATAGCTGCATCATGTTATATAAGCATATTTCAAGTACATTACTGAAATGTTGTTTAAATAATTTAAATCAGGGGCAATAGGAATCAAACAATAAATTTGCTGGACTTATAATGACTATCGCTGAAATTCCCTTATTTCATTCGATCCAATTTACCTTGGCTATAATAGACACGATCCCATCAACAAGAAATGTCAATGAACTACTAACGAATCACCTCTGGTCCTCAATTTACCATTTACTACGTAGAAATCATCCAACATAAATATATCACCACCATAACGCAAACATCTCTTCTATTATACAATCACAAACAGAAAACAAGCATTTGTAGCCACTTACGCCAGGTAAAAACTGATTATTTCTCGGAAATATTTCTGGAAACACTAAAAGTTCAATCATAAACAAATTCACCACGTGAGCATAGGTAATTTTCATAACGTAGGTTCCGAGTAAGTCATATCTGATGTAAATGGCATTTCATATGATATAACAACCAGAAAATATATACCCCGGAGTGCTTCTACCTATACGTGTGAAGAACAAGACGGCCCATATCGCACTGCTATTTATCGTTAATGGCACGAGCTTATCAGGTTCCGGTGTTAATGCGATAAACCTCGTGTACCGGTCAGTGATGTAGATGCAGCATTAAAGCATAAAAGGAGCAACTGGATGGGTGAATTATACGTTCGAGTAGGCGTGATCAGTACAATTGAAATGGGCCGCAGCAATGTACAATCGGTTGTAAATAGTCAAATAAATCGCTGCAATGGGAAAGTCGTTAAACTTAGGAAAATCAAACAGCAGTAAACGGCATACGAGTATATGGACATTACAGCAGATACAACGTTATGGGAAACTGGGTTTAATGCATGTGCGTTAAGTGTCATCCCCTATTAGCTTGTGCAGTCAGCACAGGCTAATCAGAGACGACAATTTCCGCTTTTATGGAATTTTTTGTTTAAAGCCCTATTGACACTCAAAATCAACGAATATTTCGTAAAATATTTCGTAAAATAAAGTTCATTTGAGTGGTACAATAAATTACATGTTAATTTCCCGCAACGGTATCTATTCATACGACACACGAACACTAAATGGGTACGTGAACACGTGTTGAATATATTGTACCACAAAAAAAAGCATTTTGTATCTTGTTTTATCTATGTTACCAGAGCACATCTTGCGTTTAAATTTTGGCTATTGCTATAAGGAACTCTAATTTTTATGGGTTAACTATATAGGGCTAATACACGTTTTCGAGGGCATGATCATCTGCGGGCGCTCGAAAAATCCGTTCCTGCCCGCAGATGATCATGTGCGAGAGAATGTGTATTTTCGCCATTATTGCATAAACAAATCACACATACCAAAATAAATTAAAATAACGTTGAAAACAATATGTCTTGTTCATTTGACATCGACAAAATAATTCGATTATTTCATATGACGTCATACAGTTAAAGGTTGTGTTTTACATATGCCTCACTCGGTCATCATCAGAAATGACGAGGTTTTACCTTTGGATAGGCAGTTTTCGATTTAAAATGTGTTGAAACAGTGGATTAATGTAAATTTGAAATGCAGCCGTGTAAAGTAAGAAATGATGAATTACTTTGGAATGTACTGGTCTTGACGGAAAAATATATCGTAAGAATAAGTCATTATTGTTTTTTACCAAGGGAAGTAACTGCGCGTGGACCAGTTTATGGATATGAACAACACATAACAGGGCCTGGACGGCACGTGAATCGCCTTGTTAAAACACTATTTCTCCCGTTCAAGTCCTCCTTTTGCAAATTTTCTGCACCCCACCAGAGGGCATTATAGATAGAGTTTATGCAAAATACGAAATATTCGTTGATTTTGAGTGTAAATTAGGCTTTAAAGGAGGTCTCTTCTTAAACAAAATCCAGTGTATGCGTACAGTTTTGTCCCTGCTTATCCACCGGCTAATCTGGGATGACACATTACGCTTAAGCATTAAGCCCATGTTTTCCATTACGAGACTCAAATCAAGAAATCACCAGAAAGACACCAGTCATGCGCAGTCGACGAACAATGGATTTTTCAACAGGTGTCAACAGTCAAACGAGAAAACGACTATTGTAAATAGTTGAGTAAAGGCAAGAAGCGAATGCTGCTGTTTAGCAAAACAAGTAAATAACGTGAGCAAAAAAAACTGTAGACGAATGTATCGATCAATTGATCTTCGGCATTCGACATGCATGAATAAGGCGAGCAAAGAAACAGCAGAACAGAACAGCGGTGAAAAAACAGGTATATGAAAGAAGACTGTAGCAGACAATACGTGACTATTGAAACATTGGTTAGCACCAGGTAATTAATAACTACTGACGGTTAATTGGACCACATTTATGATTATTTTAGGCCCATAGCAGAAGGAAAATATTAATAATTCCATTGAGAGGCATTTAAATGTTTCAAATGAAAATATCACCATACTTCTGCAAATATGTTTCCGTTGTCAACAACAATTTATTAGTATTTTCAATATGAGTATTCAACATTAATGTTATTTCGCTCTATTAATCTAATTACAAGTCCATTCAACCACTTAAATTAAAACCTTTTAGAATCAATTTGAAAGCCATCCACATAATAGAAACCATTTGTTGTTAGAAATGAATTATTATCTACAAACTATTTTGCTAAATATTTAAAATAATAGTAATCGCTATAGTTGTTAAGCAGCACTAAACACATAACATAATGATAACCGAAATGATCTATTTGGTTGTGATTTAATAGCTTTTAAAAACAAGCTCAATTTTATTTAAATAATGAATTCCCTGTACCATTATCAGATATTCATGCTTTTTCACTGTAATCCGATTGATGTTATATATGAACAATATTTGAAAGAGACTTACAATGACACCTGAATTACAAATGGCATAAAGGTAAGTGAACCGAGCAAATTATCACTGTTGATTAGAAAACAATATCACAATCAAACGTTTAATGATACTGCTACCACAGTCACAATATTACCTTTGTCACATCAGAACAATTCCTTTAATCAATATATTATTCAATCAAACGTAACGCTGGCTCGGTAAATCGATAACCATATGGTGTATTGGATTGTACAAGCTTTCAGGAAAAACGATAGAACTACAGTACTATAAATTTGATTGAAAAGAATAATCTGGCACTTGAGATTATGAACCAATGTAGACAATGCGTTAAAATAGTAACACATCAACTGGCATGACTTTGAACTGATTGCCATTAAAGTAGCTGTAACAGTTGCTGTTGTTTTTGTTAAGTATAATGTTATAGAATGAAAATTCAGTTTGGAAAACATTTACTGCAGACAGTGGCATAATACTTTTGACTTGTTCCTTTTACGTAAATTTCAATGACAGCTGAACACTGAGTTCAGGGAAGCGAAAATGGCATAAAGGTAAGTTAACCGAGCAAATTATCACTGTTGATTAGAAAAAAAGATCACAACAAAACGTTTGAGGACACTGATACAACAGTTACCATATTGCCTTTGTCACATCACAACAATGCCTTTAATTACTTTCATATTCAGTGAAACGTAACGCTTTCTCTGTAAATCAATAACCATATGGTGTATTAAATTTTACAAGCTATCAGGAAAAAAACAGAGAACTATAGTACTATAAATTTGATTTAAAGAATGATCTGGCAATGTAGAGTATTAATCAATGTAGAGCATTCGTAAAACAAGTAAATCACCAACGTGCATGCATGTTTAATGATTTCCATTTAAGTAGCTGAAATAGTTGTTGTTTTTGTAAAATAGAATCCATAGCCTTATGCAGTAATTTCATTCTGGAAAGCATTTACAGCAGGCAATGCCATACTTAATGATTACTTGACCTTCAATTAGGGAATATATTTTAAAAGTTGTAAGATGGTGTGTATCATAATCCAAACTACTTATTATGTCCTACTTGCATGTCCTGATGAGTAAAGCGGAACTAAATGGTTCAAGTTACAAACCCCTGTGACCTTTACCTTTGACATGTCAGAGCCAAANAATGAAATACAAATTTCTTATTTTCCCCAAATAAGAAAAAATCGCGCTATTTTTCCCCTAAAAAAAGGCTGAGGACCCTTCCCCAAAAAGGGTGTTTTGGCCCTGCATGTTGACCTCAATATATGTGGGGTTATTTGTTTCTTTTCCTCCCATGTAAGCACCATACCAATTAGCATGGCCGTAGGTGAAAGCGTTTTACAGCTATCGTGCGGAAACGACATGGCCTCACGGACACACCATTCGACATACCGAAAGGCCGAATACCAAATCGACCGACCGACGGACAGATGCAAAACAATATACACGTGCCAGCGATTCTTCGAAGGGAGGAGACATAAACATTACATGCGCAGCGAGTACCTTTTTAATGCAAACATATAATACTGGTTCATATATACTACGTTAAGCTCATTGTAGCTGCATTCCAGGAATAGATCAAATGATACGCGGTAAGTTATAAATTGTGGAAATATTGCTTTATTATTGTCTCGCGGATAGTGAAAAATGACAATACACAGTGTGCGTTTTCTGAGTGATACGCCCAAGATATAATTGAGTTGTTTGTGCCATTGATGCATGTACATATCGCTAAAGAGTACGGCCAAAGGCTCTATGTCGCTCACCTGAGACTCAAAGGAACTGAACTGTCTTGATCAGCTTTTGCGATGTGTTATTAACCATTTCAGAAATTTGGCTAGATATGATTATGAAACAATTCTGAGCTAGTTTCATGATAATTTGGAATCTAGAGTGATCTCAACTTTTAGCTTAATTTGACTCAGTGACCTAGGTTTTGATAGCACGTGAACCATTATCAAACTTAACCGATATATAATTGTGACAAATTTCCTGACGAAGTTTCATATTTTTGGGCAATAAATATGATCTCTAGAGTGTTTCCAAGCTGTTCCTTTTTCGACCTTTTGTTCTAGTTTTGGACCCCACGTACCAGCGTTTCGAAATCAGCCGAGATCATTCGGAAAATGCCCTGACCAAGTTGCATGACGTTTGTTCAACAAATGTGACCTCTAGAGTGTTAACAAGCTTTTGTTTACCTAGTTATCTTTTTCATCCCACTATCCCACGAGACCCAGTTTCAAACTCGGCGAAGATGTCATCACGACAAACCTTTTGACCAAGTGTTATGAAAAGTGGGCAATAATTGTGGCAACTAGAGTATTCACACGCTTTTTCTCTAATTTGACATTGTTGTGGAAACCTCGTGCCCCAGCTCCGACCTCAGCCGGAAAGCATTTGGACAAATGTTCTTACCAAGCTTCATAACGAAATTTATAAGGACTGCCCATCCGTGGCGGCCAATTTTTAACTGACCGGAACCATTTCTGAACTCAGCCAGACGGCGGACAAAGGTGATCGCAATAGCTCACCATGAGCGTGTTGTGCTCAGGTGAGCTCAAACATATTAATCAGCATGCTTAGATATTGTACAAGCTAATTTGTTTGGATTTTTGCGTTTTCAAAAGCATTTAAGTCATATCACGGCGGTCAATTAACTACTCACATCTTTCCCAATGTACTTAGTGCACACTGTAAATGAAAACTGGCCAACTTGAATCAGATGCAGGGGGAGAATGGTCGTAGAAATAATTTCATAACCAATCCTATACAAATTATGTGGCTTAACCATGAATAAGTCTAAACTTAATATGTTATCTAACCTGCAACGCGAAAGACCACACATTCAGGCATCTCAAATTGACTAACTAATATCGATTGTATCATAACATTTATAGCTCAAACATTTCGCACAAAGTTGTGATAAAATACTTTCGTGCAATAAATCTCAATGAGGTAAAACACCATGGGTCATTTTCCTGACTGTAGTATACATTATTTTTATATATAAAGGATATTACAACCCAAACGCACAACATCTGAATAACATAGCAGCCGGGGGCATACCCACCAAGGCTATTATTACAATATTAGCTTACGCCTTTTTTAAATAAAAATTGTCTTGCACAATTTAATATATTTTGTATTAACAATTGGCAAAATAAATGCAAGAGCACGTAGATCAGAATGTAATGCCTCACTGGACATGAACATGTGTCTTGCATATCTTCAATTCATAGTGATGACAAATTTCAAGTTTCAAACTTCAATGTAGAAGTACTATGATTTCGCTCAACAAACTTAGAACAGTAAATGATTCTGCCAATACAATGGAAGGGCACATAACTCAGGAACGTGTGGAAAACTGAGCATGCAAAGGTGCCTTTCACATATACACTTTAAAGTGACACATTTCAAGTTAAATTCAATCGCGTGAGAAATGGAAGAGTACCGGTCCTACGCTCCCCAAACTTAGAACATATATTTTTTTCTGCCATAAAAATGGCTAATTTCAAGGACATATAACTAGCAACGTGTGGATCACCGGCCAAGAAAAAGGCGTCTTGCACATCTACACTTCATGGTAGAGACACATTTTCATATTGAATTATATCGCTTGAAAAATTATGACTTAGATTTAGAACATTTAATTGTTATGCCATAAAAATGGTTCAGTTCAAGGACATATAACTAGAAACGTGTGCATCACTGGCCATGAAAAGGTATTTTGCACATCTACACTTCATGGCGAAGACACATTTTTAATTAAATGCAATTGCTTAAAAAATGATGAAGTAATAAGCGCAACAAACTTATAACATTGTTTGCATTTCACAATTTCTGGAAACACTAAAAGTTCAATCATAAGCGAATTCGCCACGTGAGCATAGGTAATTTTCATAGCGTAAGTTCCGAGTAAGTCATATCTGAGGTAAATGGTAGTCATATGATGTAATAAATTTATCGTCAATATTGCCTTCAAGGTCATCAATTTAACTAAGCAATATTGTCATTGAATAAAAAAATCTTGTAAAAGAAAAAAACTATAAACATAACATTCTTATGACGGACCACATCTGTCGGAAATATGCAAGAAAACGTCTTCGATTTGTTATATTGTCTGTCCAAAATGTAAGATAACTAACATGCGTAAACTTTAAATTGTATATCAAAATATAGATAACGATCGGTATTGGGCGTATTGAGCCATTTTTATTTCATTTATGTTAGAGGTACACGTCTAACTGGAACTGACAACGTAATTGGAGATAATAAAATATATAACATCAAACTGCACTGGAAACGGACGCGATTGATGGTTATTCGCCAGTGTTTGGTTCAAAACAATTCCCATTCCCATTGGATCCATCATCGGTGACAAAATTCGGTGTTTGTTTTAATGCTCTTGTGTTCAACGACAATAAAAATCACAGACTTGACGGAAACGTCGGATGAATAGAACCATCGCGAGCAGAAACATTTGGTTTGTTAATCGCAAATATACTTACACGCGTACACGAGTAATTTTTACACTTTATACACCTTATAAATATGTAAATTATACAGTATACGTATAACAAAACATAAGAGTGGTGAACACAAAATATAGAGAAAATGCACAATCCAGCACCGTTTAAAAATAAATCCAACAGCAGTCGAGGAAATATTACAAAGCGGATATGTTGTTTATTTATGTCAAAATGCTTCTTGCGTAATCCCACTTCCGAACCCTGAAATGGGTGGCCCACAGTTCAAACATAAATCCTCGTGTGTTTCTGCACGATATATTATCATGGAAAATAGTTGTGTCGTGTCAAGCCAATCGTTGCATTTAGGCAATTTTCACTCGCTAGGCTACATATTCTATCTAAAGTGAGACATAGTTCTGTACAAGGATAAATCCAGAAATAGTCCACTACACGAGGTGTAAATGCCGCATGTACACAATTGCGGTCATCACAATATAACTCAAAGGATATGACTTTTAGCACTGCTAACTAAATCATTGAAACATAATCACGACTATGAAAAGTATATGTAAATGTAATTTCATACAGGATTGCACCTAGCCCTCTTTACAAAGGACTACATGTGTGCATTACACATCTTATACTCTAAATTACTCTCACTATTATGCCTAAAATACGATAGCACTTTAAGCAACGATCCTGTATGCGCATGTCACACAGATATATAAGCTTGAGCACACGCACTTTGTGTATAAGAGAACTACATGCGGGGTAGAAGTTTCCGTTCAGTTGTACTCGCCACGGACTCGTCTATATAAGGAAGTTTATAATAACTGTGATAAATGCTTTGATCCTCCTTGACAACGTCCTCGTCATTGAAGACCAATTTAGGACAAAGGGCCAGATTAGGGGCCGCTGTTTCCGGTGCAATGTTGTCCTCATGCACCACATCCGGGTCCTCCTGCAAAAACAATAGTCGTTTTTAGCGTATTCTATATTGTATAAGTACCACAAGCAGGAATCTGGTCAACAAAGTGAGCTGCTTTTTATAAAGGCACATATATGAAAAAACATCGTGCACATGGACTATTATCTGAAGTAAAGTTGTTTGATTTTCATTTCGTACAGCTGTATTTTATAACGTACTACACTTTTCGGATGTTCTGTCCCTTATTCAACTAAACACCAACACAATGATTAACTATCAGGCATTTCAAGTTTGTAACTGTACTGTGTGTATGTCATAAATAATCTCACACACTGTTGGTTATTTTTACAGACACTTCATCTTTGTAAGCGGTTTTACTCAATGGGTACGTAAATGTAATGTATACACGAAGTCATTGGGATGGTTAGACAAGATGCATTGGTTTCAGCAAGGTTTTAATGTATAAGTTTATTCAAACTGAATGAGATGGTAAAAGGAAACACATGTATAATTTGCTAGATGAAACATATATATCCAGTTTAGGCACTTTTATATATGTATGCAAAATGTACGCAATCTGTTTGTTGTTGTTTTGTTTTAGGGGGAATGAAGAGGTGTTGACTGTGCATGTTTTATTTAAGTTAGAATGCATTTGTGGTACAAAACTGAGAGAGCGAAGCGGACGAAGAAGAGTTATTCATAATCGGACATTTTAAGAGGATGCGACGTGTGTGCTGTCATGACGGATAAACCCCAAATTGCACCACGTTAAATATTTGTTCTTAAAAAACACTTCAAGCACAAAACCCACAACTCATACATTAATGTATTATTCAATGCAAACTAATTGTAAAACTGCTCAGTACGCCATTAAAATCATCTTAAAATCACATAAATTATTCACAACGTCGTTTTCTCCCTTCAACTGATCTCAGCAAAACGACACAATAATCACACTTCACAATATAATACTCCATGAATGATACTTCAAATGTTCTCCAACTATGGGGCGCCGTATTACTATTTCAAGATACATATTGGGATCAATAATTTGAATTATTTGTATCAATATTTATTGTCTGATATTAAAAAACGTTTGTTATTGATAAATGTATTTATTGATACCTAAAAATAATTTTTTGATATCAAAAAAATAATTGTTCAACTAAAAAATTGAATTCTTGTTTTCAAAAATCTTTTTTTTTATATCAGGAAATTGTTCTTTTTGTTATCAAGATTTCGATTTATTGATATATAAAAAATGCATATTTAAAAATCATATTACTTCTATTAGAAATGCTCGTGTCTATACGTTACCTGTCTACGTCTATTTAAAAAGGATCTATTTCGAGACTAATGGAAAATAGGTTGTTAGGAAAATTATGAAAATTATCTGCACGTGCGATCCTGTAATAATGGAAAGGTACCCATTGCCAAACAACAAAATTCTTAACAACTGTAGCAGAAAAGACACACACGTACGGAACAAGCACATAAAAACGAGCAAAACTAGGTTTAACAATTTGAAAGGGTCTATGCAAAGAATTTGGGGTTTCAACCGGTCTTAAGTAGCTCCAAAACTCACACTTGGCCAAGTATTAGTCATTTAAACTTAAAGTGAAAATACAAATAAAACTCGTAGCATCACGATTCAAAATAAAAAGCAATTAAAGAGAAAAATACTCAATCGAATTACCATTTCGTTACTCAATGGTTACATGTAGACCAGACGTTATACTATCCAGTTTGTCTTTTAAAATGGCCTACGTTATTTTTTATTAAATAAATTTATTTACCATTTTCCATCCACATCTTATTCAATGCCAATGTTTTTGAAGGCCGATCGTTTTTTATTCGGACAGCAATTCATAAGTAACCCCATGCGTCTAGTGCATACATTTAGTGATGTACATATTCTTAAACTAGCGCAGTATAAAAATGCTTTATACGCGGCTGATCGGTGTATAATGAGTGCGCTTTCAAGTTTTGATGCGGAATTGTTTAGTCTATTTAATTTAATTCTAAACAAATGAACACAATTCACGATTCCCTTTATAGATAACGTCTGATGCATGCCCCCGATAGATAATATTGAGAGTGCTTGATTTCAAAAAGGCAATATATTATCAAAAATGCAAAAGCGAGTTACGAAACTGTCATTGACTTGATACATTGTTATGGTACGTAACGATCAATAACCTTTTAATAAGTGATTGGAGTAATTCGTGTTATTTAATTAAGTCTTTTGTATTGTTTATTTATGTTTTTCGAACTTAATTCATCTGTCTTGTGGTTTTGAACCATTACAAAGACGCCGAATACCGTTTGTAAATATATTTTTTGTCTGGTTTACCATTTTTTGGTCTATTTTAAAATGCATATAAATAATTTAAATATTTACGTATTTCACCTAAATTATACCGTTTCAAAGTTGCCATTGCATGAATTCAATTGTTGGGGTGGAACAGAATTATGACTACCAATTGGCTTTAAGTCGGATCTATGAATTGTCCCCCTTCGTAGTCAGTCAGTAACAAGAAGTATTACTGTTCCACGAGCGGCGTGCATTAATATACTTATAAACTAACTCGTAGACTTAAGAGTAAAAAATAGTTCAATCCAAACAGATTGCGAAATACACACATTGTGTGGTCCCTGATTAGCCTATGCGGACTGCACATGCATTAATTACAGTATTCCCAGAACGAGACTCATATGAGGAAGACATAAATAGAGCTACGTGAGTTTGATACAGTTTTATCTTTATATATTTTAGAGTTGTAAATAAATATATAAATATATTTAAATTTCTTATGAAAAAAAAAAACTAAAACTAAATAATGAAAATTCAAACGAACACCCGACATAAATCGAATTGCTAATGTTTTGAAAATAGTTGTAAAGATATGCGTAACGTAGGGTTGCTAATTAACTTGTTGTGTTTCTTAGTATATCATTTAACTTCTTTATGGTTTCAGTTGTTGATGAATTCTCTATAACATATGAAGCACACACGAACAAAATAAACGAGATAAACAATCATAAAATAATTTCGTTACGCCCAATGTCAAGCTGACCCAAATGTCAAGCTTTGATTTACAACCAGCCATTACAACTGAACTTCTTGACTGTCAACTTATTAAACGTCTGCCAATATGCAGCATGGTTGCCTCGATTTTACGAAGCAACGAGCTGATGCCAAAAAACAATGCTGGAAGTAATAACGCAAAATATATGATGATTGCGTGTTGCAAGGGTGTACGGTGTGAGTACAATGGAGTAGCGCCGTGTTGCACGGAATGACGGAATGAAAACACTTGACATACCTCCGAGTGGCGACCTTGCTTTTCGTACTGGATCCGTTCTCGCTTTTTGTCGTAACAAAAACTGAAATGTACAACGGCAAACCAAAATAAACCGGAGAAACTGCAATTAGATACAATTATAGTAACAAACCGCATCTAGATGAAAGTGGTCATTTTGAAGAGGGCATTTACAACGTATGAAGATTTCAAATCGATCGGATCAAATGAACGAAAGGCATTTGTTTCTACGCATCTGGTTTTGACGTCGCTTTCTTATCTATCGGGCATGTTCACGTTTTGATTGTTGATGTTTTTTGCTGTTTTGAAAGGTTGCCAATTCAACTTGTTGGTTGCGTTCCGCTTGTCATCACTAACGAGTATATCATGCGCTGCGGTTTGCTTGGTTATCAACAAACACTACTACTAAATAAGTCGCCGTGGCGTAGTGGCTATAGTGTCCACCTAGCAATCGGGAGGTCACGAGTCCGATTCCCACAGTGGGAGCGTTTTTTAAATCCCCCCCCCAAAGACACCCAGTACTGGTTCCACGAAATGGACTCGATAGCGTTTCAAATAAGCCTGAGGCGTTCGATGCAATCAAGCTAAAATTAATATGTTTAAACTAAACTTTACTACCACTAGCAATACTTCCACCACTAGAAATACCACCACCACATGCCACTACCACCACCAACATAACCACAACCACCACTTATATTACTACTACTGGCACTACTTCTACTTCTTCTACCACCATCACCACCAACAACAACAACAACACTACCAATAAAACCGGTTCCACTTTACCACCACTCCCACCACCACAACAACTACTACTTCTACAATCACACGATAACCACAACCACCTGCTACAGTAATAATTTTTGTGAAACATGAATGCGAGTTTCTGTAATAACGATATTAATCTAATAGTCTCTTATATATGTTTGCATGTGAGCTATGTTCACTCTTGAGTGGATATTATGTTCATATCGGAAATCTATCAATGCATTAAAAGCACCGACATGTAGCACGTGCTAGTATAGGAAAGAAAGGCCAAATCCTGATATCAACATGGTTGTATATGCGCAGACTATTACCAGCATATACCGTGGAGCTAAGGTGGTCCACACAGATTTGTTTTTATCAACGATTATTAATTTATTTGTCTACAAGATAAGCGGATTCATCTAGGAGAAAATCCAAATGGCATAATCGAGTTGCAGAGTATATAAAAACTCGATTGCTTAGAAACAACATCCGCAATCCTTATATCACATCATAATAAAGGGTATTATTATCGGAAAAGACATTTGCGTGAAGTCTCCTGACTGTTATATGATTTCTGAAAAATACATGTTAGAGCTTATAATTGGACAATTATCATGCAATCTATGAGCATAAGCTGGTGGTTATTGAAGAACTTATTGGAGATGGTATTCCAAACTACGTTCGTCATGGGCGTCGAATTCAATGCTACACGCATTCTCACTAATTTTCCCACCAAACAAATGTTCATGTGTATTTTTATAACACATGCGATAACATTAAAATAAGTTTAACTTAATAAAATACATGCAAACTCTCCGAGGAAGTACCGTGCTTTGTAAATACTGTTCGCACACCAGACCTCAATCGATATCACCGCCATGTTCACTAAACTTACGCAAAGGGATGTAGTACAATGCCCACTAAAAAAGTAACCGACACTCTCAGACCAACAATGCCATTATGTTAAACATTACTGCATATCGTAACAGATAATTTACCTGAGCGCACACTGAGGAAAAACATCAATAAATTAACATCTCATAACATAATCTAGTGCCACTGTCGAACGCGATTAAAAATAACTATACTTTTATTTACAGATTTCCAGACGAGCTAAAATTATCGTTACATGAAAGTGCTGGCAAATGAATATAAGTTAATGTAATATTTTAGATAATATTCAACTCATGTTCCGTATTAAAAAAATATCGTTGAAACATGCTGGTCTTCACGACATGAACGTTTTGCAGTAAAAACTTTGTGAAAAATGTATTTATTTGGTCAAAAAAATAAAAGAGTGAACTTTTCACTGACATTTGAGAAAAACTACTCTCATGCAGGCAAATGACTTTATATGTACTTGCACGTTTACTTACTAGGCACATAAAACGATGATTTCAAGCGCGATACAGGAACACCCGATGGTGACAATCAGATAGGACGCCGACTCAGGAACTACCGAGTGTCTTTCCGTATCCATGGTAACAGGACTAGTTGTAGAGCTCGCAGATGTGACGTTGTTCGACCTTTGAGTAGTTATGCTCTCTCGCGTTTTAGAGGTGACACAGTGAAATAAACTGTCGTAGTTACACCGCGTTTTTTTCGATCTATCACATCGCCAATAGCAACGCAATAATCAGAGGAATTAATGCATTACGTCCACAATGAGGTCTGGTAGATGATGCCAAATCGATGAAAACAGCGTTCAATAATTGTTGCACGTTGCGGGCACGTAGTCAGGTTCCCGTGGACGGTTGACAGACAGAGAAGGTGGAGGTGGTCGGGAGGCGGACACGGCGCCTCAGTGAAAGCTTCCGGTTGGCACGCACATCGATGGTCTCTGAATTGAAAGTGTGGACAGTACGTTAGATGTCATATATGTCGGTACAAAATGTACACAGCGTTCCGTTAAAATGAAATCCTATAATTTGATGACACAAGTAAGCTGGCGAATAGGATCACCAAACTTGAGAGGATTTTAATAATATTTTTATATCGTTAAGTCGGGTACACGGTAACTATTATGTCATACATTTAATGTCTTGAATCAATAATTTCCTTACGTTTTTATCGTGCTCTTATATAATTTTGGCCACATATACATTTGTATTATATACCGACTGTTTGTCTCAAAAAGAATTGACTATATACATATCATATTTTGTACATACTGGACACTAAACTCACACAAATCAAATCGAACAAAGATTTAAGCAACGATAATTCAAGTCGAGAAAATAACAAAATCAAATATATTTTTGTACATAGAAATCATAATTTAAATTACTGTTTACACGTATCTATGCTTATTGTAAGTTTAATAAAATATATTTATTGATTATACATACTTGACGTAAAGCGGCAATAGATATGTCCGAATAAGCCATCAAAACATAATTAGTTTTCTTTTTTAAGGGTGTTTCATAATCAAATTACCCTTCAACAAATCACATCGACGTTATTCCTTTACGAATTCATTCAACGTCTGATTTATATATGACAAGCGGCAAGAATGTTACGCGTGTACAGTGAGACATACGGCTTAAAGGTCTACTTGATATATATTTGCTACAGGTCGCAGGTGTAGATTTCTTGCATAAGTGTATTATAGCCTTGGTGAAGAACATATTTAACAGCATTGCGGATAAACTGCTTAATATGCTTACGTCAAGGCGTCGGTACAAAAACCGTCATTTGAAGACAACAATTGATTTAATTTGAATATTAAAAAGCAAACCATGTCCGAGCGTAATTTTGCATATGGTAGGGTAGAACTGGTTTCGGTATTTTCTGATTAACACGATAAGTGGTTAAGTAAAACAAGAGGGACCTGATGGTGCTAAGACGCTCATCTGAGTTCAGCAAGAACTGCTACTGCTATGGATCTCAAACCCGATGGCGGCTTTGTCTCAATGATATTCAGAAACATGTTCATACGTTGACTCCATTAACTTAAAGAGTTACTTTGACAAAATAGAGGGCCTTACAATAAATATGCATGTTCTTCTAAATTATGTAGAGGGTCATTACAGGAAAGTCTATTTGAAACTATTTTTAAATCAAGCAATAATTTTCTGGCAAGATTTTTGGCGCCATGGCAACCATATCTTAAAATATAGTTCTTTTAATTGATTGAATTTGGTGAATTTGGTATCCCAGGTACACGCATGTCAGGATTGGTTGAAATCCACCTAATAGTTTCAAAAATAGTTTCAAAGAAAATAGTGACGCATGAAAACGGAAGACGAATGCCAGATGGTGACTGACCACAATTTCAGCTCATCGACAGCACTGCGTGCTCAGGTGAGTTCGAGACGCTACATATATAAGAAAGAACTTCAGTCTCGCTCTGGGAAAACGGGGGTAAATGCATGCGCGTAAAGTGTCTTTCCAGATAAGCCTATGCAGTCCGCACAGGCTAATCAGGGACGACACTTTCCGCCTAAACTGGATTTAAGTTGAGAAGCGATTCGTTTTTAACAAAAAAGACCATACAAGCGGAAAGTATCGTCTTTGATTTCGAAAGTACCCACGAGAAAAAAAGAAAATACCAGAAAATGTCGCAAAATCATCATATATATTTTTTATACAATTACATCTAGCAAGACTGAAAATCCAATAATGTTAAAATCATTTTAAACAGTATTTCTACGTTGAAGAGAATAAAATGAATCGATTGGAAGGTATTCCCAGCTGACGTTTGTAACAGCTGGTTTTCAAATATTAGGATATAAACGTTAATGTGGAAAACGTTAAGCGAAATCCTGATGATATATGTAGCAACATGTAATATCGAAAAATGGTTAATCACAGATTACTGTTTAGGTGATCATGTGTATTATACTGTATTATATTTCCGAGCAGAATAACGTTTGCACATAGTATTTATCTTTATCCTGCCTCTGTTGCAAACAGTGACCTAATAAAGAAGTGACCGAAATAAACTAGTTGATCTCTGACAGTAGATCACGTGACCGTGATCTACCGTCAATACGTATTCCTACGCGCCGATTGACATGTTCTAGTATTTGACCTTTGAAATGAATTGAGACGCATCATGATTGGTATCGTTTATATAACATATCATCCTATTTTGTTTCTTCTTTAAAATATATTACCGAACCAGCTTCCCGTATTTTTATTTTCATTCACTTGATTATGCAATTTATGACCTATCTCGTCTGACGTCATTTCTCTTACGAACATACTAGTTTAAGCAAGACTCTCTGGATTTTAGTGATAACAATTTGAACGTGGTGGTTTTTTTTAAAGTTAAATATTTAATATATTTTTAAAGCATCTTACTTATCCAAAACGTATTTCGGTTGATGTGTTTGTCGTGCATAATTGTTTAATTCGATAGGAATAAAATAACTCGCTCCGACAGGATTACGATTTCGTTAACCGTGCTTTGGGTCAGAATGGTTAGCTTTCGATACAAACGCTATAAAAAAAAATAGTGTGGTTTAAAGTACATTTCGATAACGGGATGGAAGAACAGAAAATGGAAGTGCATATCGTTGTGACTTTATTGTTAAAAGCATTTGATTAAAGTTGCCATTGAGCTTTTGTGGTAAGAGTGCCGTTTACTTAATTTTGTGTATTGATAACTCGTGTTAAATCTCAATTGTGTAATTTATATAGTCTCCAGTACGGTTTAACCCTTTGCATGCTGGGAAATTTGTCGTCTGCTAAAATGTTGTCTGCTGAATTTCTAAAATTAGCATTTTCTTCGATTTTTTTCAAAGAATACTATCAGAATAGCAAACAGTTTGGATCCTGATGAGACGCCACGTTCTGTGGCGTCTCATCTGGATCCAAACTGTTTGCAAAGGCCTTCAAAATCCGGTTCCAGCGCTCAAAGGGTTAAGTTGCGATCGACAGTTTAATTATTCCAATTGTGTGCTACGTTTTATAATCATTGTTTTCAATTCGTTCGTAGATTTGTGGCCTAATTTTATTTGTCACCGTTGGCTAAGAGTGCGACTGAATGTGGACGCCATGTTTTTCAGTATAAGCCGCGCGATCCGATTTTTTCATATATTAACTTCAAATAAAACGAGCGTTTATTTTGCTGTTGCATTTTTTTTTTTCAAATTCTCACAATAAAAATTACTTATTATCGATTCTTTTTGTATTTCTTCTCATTTTTTCAATAGGAAAGTATTAAAAGGAACAGTTAAATGTGAAACTATTTTTACGTGACACAATCGGTAGTTGATCGGTCGTCAGAAATGTTGTGTACAAGTTAAAGTAGGAGGCCCGACCAAAATAGTTATTTTGGTATGTCAATTAATCATTTGTCTTTTATAAAAATGTGTTAACAGCATAATTTTAAATGAAGCAGGATAAATCGAATACATAAATGTTGCCGAGATGGAACAAGTTTACCCGGTTCGGCCAGAAAAAAAGAAGAAAATAAAGCTCGACCTATTTTCTTTTTCTAAGCCTCACCGGATAAACGTGCTCCATCTCGGTACCAATCATGTTTGCTATATATAATAACTTATGCTATAAAATATGCATTTCAATTAATATTTACAAAATATATGGTAACGATACAAATACGTACTATTTACATTAGCTAAATTGGATGTAACGATAAAAATGCATATTAACGTAATGTACAAAATACAATATTAACCTTGTTTATACCAGTAATTTTAAATGTGTGATAAAAAATCAAATCGTGCAAGGCAAGTTTGGCTAAATACTTTAAATATCAGGCTGTACCATGTTACATAAACCTGTTTCAAGTACATAAGTGAGTATGTTAATACTGTAAATCAAGGCCAAAGGAAATCAGACAATAAAGTTGTGGTGACATACAATAAATATCGCTGAAATTCCCTTATTCCATTATGAAAGCTTACGATCCAATTTACCTTGGGTATCAGAGACACGATCTTATCCGCAGGAAAAGTCAATTAACTGCTAACGAATCACCTCTGGGTTGCAATTTACCATGCACTACGTAGAAGTCATCCAACATAAATATATAACCACCATAACGCAGACAACTATTCTATTATACAATCGCAAATAGACAACAAGCATTTGTAGCCACTTACGCCAGGTAAAAACTGATTATTTCTCGGAAATATTTCTGGAAACACTAAAAGTTCGATCATAAGCGAATTCGCCACGTGAGCATAGGTAATTTTGATAACGTAGGTTCCGAGCAAGTCATATCTGATGTGAATGGCATTTCATATGATATGATAAACATAAAATGTAAACCCTGGAGTGCTTCTAGCAATACGTTTGAAGAACAAGAAAGCACATTTAGAACTTATTTACATGGCTAAAGGACGGGCTTATCAGGTTCCGGTGTTATCGCGATAACCCCCGTGTACCGGTCAGTGATTTATATTAAAGCAGTATGAGTTGATACACATGATCAGTATGATTGTAATGAGCCGAATCAATGTACAATCGGTTATAAATAATCGAATATACCTTTGTAATTGGAAAAACAGAAAACGGCAAACGATAGTATGACCATGACAGCAGATAAAATGAGTCGCATTCTGGGAAAACTGGGTTTAATACATGTGCATAAAGTGTCATCCTCGATTAGCCTGTGCCGTTCGCACAGGCTAAACAGGGACAACACTTCCCTCTGTTATGGATTTTGCAGACTTTTAGACAGATGTCTACAATACTTCTATTCCTCTGCACTGTTTCCAATCAACGCATTCGTACACTACGTGTTTAGAGGTAAAATTATTTTAGTTAAAAGAGCCCGTACATCTTGTTTCTAGGGCGCACACATTATTTGTTTGTAGGGTGCACGTAGTATTGTTCTGTTATTTAAGGTTAATGACAATTTATCCTTAAACAGAACTGGGTAGGTGTTTTAACTTTTTGTGGAAAACCACGAGTATTGAAATTAAGTCCTAAAAAACAATACGCATTTGGATACAAGAATGACCAATAGAAGGTCAACTTTTCTGTAAACCTCTTTGTAAGCCAATCAGAGCATTGATATCAGAGTTTTGAAAATGCAAGTATTTGAGAAACGAAAAAAGTATTTTTAACGGGACTTTGTTAACAGATTTTTGCGTTGTTTAAATACTTGTTTTCATTAAATGCTTTGAATTGATAAGTGTTAACATCAGGACTAAAGCGCTTCCGTATAAAACAATAAATGAATTTAAGAAAGAAAACAAAATAAGAAAACAAGTGTAACATACCTATGCCAGAACCAATGACTTTTGGATTAAAGAAGCTTTCGCCATATCCACTATATGTATATAAGCACTCCACGTACATTCACAAAATATAACGAACAGAACAGAAACACTTCAACTTATTCAATCGTTTTGAGTTCGTTACGCTTTATAACGTAATAAATTTCTAAAGATGATTATGAGTCTATATAATTTATGTTATTTCGCTCAACGTTCCTGTTAACAAGTCTCTTAAACCACTAAAAATAACCCGTTTATAATCTATCTGAAAAATATCCACAGAATAGCAACCCTTTGTTGTTAGAAATGAACTTTTATCTGCAAAAATATTTTTGCTAAACATTTAAAATGATAGTAATCGCTATAGTTGTTAAGCAACACTGAAAACACACCATACAGATTACCGAAATGATCTATTTGGCTGTAATTTTATAGCTTTTAAAAACAAGTTAAAATTTATTTAAATAATTAATTCACTGTATCATTATCAGATCGTTATGTGTGTTTACTGTAGTCGATTGATGAACAATATTTTAAAGAGACTTACAGTGGAAGCTGAAAACTCAGGGATGCGTAAAGGGCATAAAGGTAAGTGAACCGAGCACAATTATCACTGGTGATTACAAAAAAAAGAACATAAACAAAGATTTGAACGTTTGCGAATACTGCTACAATATTGTCATTGTCGCATCAGAACAATGTCTTTAATCATTATCATATTCAATCAAACGTAACGCTTGCTCGGTAAATCGATAATCATATGGTGTATTGGATTTTACAAGCTATCAGGAAAAAAACGTAGTACTGCAGTACTATAAAATTGATTTAAAGAATTATCTGGCACCTGAGAGTATGAACCAATAAAGACAATAAGTAAAATAAGTAAACCGCCACCTTGCGTGAATTTTAAATGCTTTCCATTAAAATAGCGGTAACCGTTGCTGTTTTTGTAAAACATAATGTCGAAGATAAATTGAAGCCTTATGCAGCGTTTACATTATGGGAGAAAAAATCTGCGACAGAACCATAATACACTTGACTCGTTCCTCTAACGTGAGGCACTTGTGTTTCAAGCCCAATGTTTATTTATTATTCCGATTGCATGTTAAATTGACGTGTACGCTAGAAAGCTCAGTTCAAAAAGGTTTCCGAAAATATTATTTTTAAATCCTTATTTAATAACGTAATTACAATATAAACGTTGTAAAGTACTAATTATTAAACATTTACTGAGAGGTTTCCCCGTAATTGTCTAAGTAAAAACAAACCTTCTCCACACCATATAATATGATTATTCACAGCGGGCCACATTTGTTATATGACAAGTAGTTACCGCAATCAGATTCTTTAACCGCATACTAGACGCTATGATGTCACAGGAGCCGATTCTTTAACCCCATACTAGACGCTATGATGTCACAGGAGCAGATTCTTTAACCGCATACTAGACGCTATGATGTCACAGGCGGGAGACAACAATACAGATCGATTTGAGTGTTAACTTTTCGCACCTCGAAATGACTGCCCATTGACCGCTTACAGGTTGCAGGATCAACGGGGTTTTCAGGGGTTTACACACGGGCTGGACAGAATTTGAACACACCGTAAAAACACTTTATTGTTGCTAATATCTCAAGTTATTGAAATACATTTGCAAAAATCTTTAATGCATAAAAGACAGATTTGCTTGCAGTTTGTGCCGATATCTTAAGATTTAAGAAAACATCCTTGAATACGTATGAAATTGGTGTCAGACATTTGACCGGTTGAGAAAACGATGCAAACATAACCGTTTACACGAATGCTGTACACAATGGCTTTAGGTTTTAATATACTGGCTGCTTGCCGTTTACGACAGGTGACCGTTATACTAAGATGTAGTAAAAACTGATTTTCTTTGGGGAGCAATCAAAACTGACCGCTTACGCCAAGTGACCACTAAACACAGATGACCGCTAGGTCAGGTTGGACTGTGTATCATAGCTTGTCCTTTAACTATGGAATACATGTCACGTTTTACAGATGTTAATTAAACCCATTTCGTCTCAGGTAACCATCATGCCAATAAGCATGGTCGCAGGTGTCAGCGTTCTATAGACAGACCATTTGACATAACGAAAGACCGAACACGAAATCAACCGAACGAAGGACAGTTGTAAAACAATACACATGTACCTACGCTTCTTTGAAGGTAGGAGACATAACATTACATTAGCAGTTAGTACCTTTAAATGCAAATATATTACCACGAGATCATATTTTATTACCTAATGCTCATTGTAGCTGCATACCAGAAAAAGATCAAATGATACCCGGTGAATAATAACTTGCGGAAATATCGCTATATGATTGTCTCTCAGATTGTGAACAATGACAATAAAAGTGTGCCCTTTCTGTGGTATACGCCCTAGATATAATAAAGTGTTTTGTGCCGTCGAAACATGTTCTAATCGCTAAACAGGATGGCTAAAGGCCCTAGGTCGCTCACCTTAGACCCGACGATACGTGATACGTTTTTGTGATGTTTTCATGAAATCTTTTTCTTTAGAAATCTTGCGAGATATCAGGAATAATATTCTGAGCAAGTTTCACGATGGTTGGAAAAACAATTGTGGAATCTGGAGTGGACGCAAGTTCACGCAACGTTTAAGTTAATTTGACCCAGTGATCTAGTTTTGGATAACACATGGACCAGTTTGAAACTCAATTGAGATATAATTGCGACACATGTTCTGACAAAAATTCTTATTTTTGACCAAAACATATTGCCTTTTAGAGTGTTCCCAGAATTGTCCATTAATTTGGCCTATTGAACTATTAGACCCCATGTACACCAGTTCCGAACTCAGACGAGATCATTTAGACAAAAGTCCTGACCAAGTTGCATAAAGATTGGTCAATAAATGTGACCTCCTTAGTGTTTACATTTTTTTGTTTAATTCGACGTAGTTTTTGATCCCACGATTCAACGAGGCACAGTTTGGAACTCGGGACAAACGTTCTGACCACGTTTCATAAAGGTTGGGAAAAGGTTGAGGCCTCTAGAGTATTCACAAGCTTTTTCTCTAATTTGACCGAATGACCTTGTTTGGACGCTCCTTACCCAGTTCCAACCTAGGCCGGAAATCATTGAAACAAATGTTTTTACAAAGTTTCATAAAGATTATGCAATTAAAAAGTTTATTATGAAATATGCCCCTCCCACACACACACACTGGCGGCCATGTTTTGAACTGACAGGAACCCTATACGAAATAAGCCAGAAGACGGACAAAGGTGTTCACAAAAGATCACCATGAGTGTGGTGTGCTTAGGTGAGCTAAAACAGATTAATCAGCATGGTGAGATATGTTACAAGCTACTGTTTTTGTTTGTATTGATTCTTGTCGTTTTTAACAGAATTTCAGTCAATTAACTATTTACACATTTCCTGGTGTAGCTGGTGTACCGGTCTACGTAAATAAGAGACATGGGGAGAATGGCCGTAAAAAATGAATTTCATTACCAAAGCCAACACAAATTATATGACCGGGCCAGGACTGAGTCTATGCTTATATGTTATCTTACCTGCAACGCGATTTGCGATTGCATGGTGGAAAACAACACAATCAGGCAGCTTAACATGACTGCAGAGTATTGATCGCATCCTAACATTTATAGCTTTAATATTTCGCATAAAGTTGTGATCAAATACTTCCGTGCAATAAAGGTAAATGATGAATAACACCATGGATCATTTCCCTTACAGAAGTATATATTTTATTTCTACATAACACGAATATTACAACCGAAGCGCACAACATCTGAAGAACATAGAACCAGGGGCATATCCATCATGTCTATTACGACAATTTTATCTTTCGTCTTACTTACTTTACTGGCAAAGTTCAAGGACACATAACTTAGCCGCGTGTGCATCACTGGCCATGAAAAAGGTGTATTGCACATCTAAACTTCATGGTGAAGACATATATTAATATTGAATTAAATCGCTTGAGGAATGATGAAGCCGTTAGCTCCACAAACATAAAACATTTATTCGGACAGTCAGACAAACCGAAAGACCAACAAATCAACCAAACACCCAAGCGACTCCAATATTCCTCCTGAGTTAATACATCAGCATACTGTATACAATTCAATTCAATTTAATTCAAATTTATTGAGGTACAAGATTAAGGTACAATATAACAATAATACAGATAAGAACCTATAATAAAACAAATATGGTAAAGAAATAACAGTGTACAAATATATATTGATCTTGCAGACCTGGGATAACCCAATAAAGTATAAGTACTTATTTTCATTGGGGTCCCTATACATACATTAGTCCATGCATGCGAGTCCAAGAAAATCTGTANCAAGAAAGCTCTTTATATAAAAAGATGATGGCAAAGTAAGAGCTTGAACTTTAACCATTTAGTTCTTACATGAGACACACCGTCAACTATAGTCAATATTTTGCGTAACGTTACTTTCGATTGCACATATATCGTCTCGTTCCGTATCACTTTACGACGCAACTGCTAAACGAGCTTAATGAAAACGTTCCTTAAGTGCCAAACATACGCACATATACACGCAATACACTTTTAATTAGCTGAGTACATGCCATTAAGTTTTCTTTCATCAGTATCCCCTTATTCCATTTGATAACTTACAATCCAATTTACAGCGGGTAATAGAGACACGATCCTACTCGCAAGAAATGTCGATTAACTACTAACAGATACCCTCTGGTCTGCAATTTACCATGAACAACGTAGAAATAATCCAACATGCACATATCATCCCCATAACGCAGACCACTTCAATTCTATAATCGCAAATAGAAAACAAGTAGTTGTATTCGGAAAACTTAAAGTTCAATTTTAAGAGAATTCGCTACGTAAGCAAATGTAATTTTCATAACATTTTCATAATCTGGAATGACACTTTAAGCATATTCATTTAGCCCAATTTTCCCAGAGCGAGGCTCAAATCACGAAAACACCAGTATGACACCAGCCATGAGCAGTTGACGAACAATTGATTGTCAACATCTGCAGAGTCCAACGAGAAAATGACTGTCGTAAAAAGTTCAGTAAAGACAAGACACGAATGTTGTTGTTTAGCAAAACGGATAAATAACTTATATACAAGATCAAGAAAGACGAGTACATCGATAAATTGATATTCGGTATTCGACATGCAATAGTAAGGCGAGCAAAGAAATAGCAGAAGAGCAAAGCTGTCAAAAGACAGGTATATGTAGGAGGCTCGAGCAGACAATGCGTGGCTATTAAAACATAAATAAGCATCCAGTAATCATTAACTTCTGACGGAAAATTGAACAACATTTATGATTACAGAAGCCCATAGCAGAAGGAAAACTATAAATAATAATTCCGTTGAGAAGCATTGGAACGTTTTCATTAAAAGTATCTGGATACTGCAACAAATATGCTTACGTTGTAAACAACAGACTATCAGACAATTCGACTAATGGCTGCGCACTATTATGCAATCATCGCATTCGGACACAACGTGTTTAGAGGTAAAATTAGTGTACGTAAAAAAGAACGTATAGAATTTGTTTGTAGTGCGCACGTAGTTATGTTCTGGGATATAAGATGAATATAAATTAATCTTTTAACAAAACTGGGTAGATGTTTTAGCATTTTGTGGCAAAACCACAATTATTAAAATAAAGTCTTAATGAACGCTACGCATTTGGATCTGAGAAAGACCAAAAGAAGATTTTGTGTCAGCCAATCAGAGCATTGCTTTCAGGGTTTTGAAAGTGAAAGTATCTGAGAAACCAAAAGCGTATTTATTAACGAAACTTATTAAAAGACTTTTGCACTTTAAAAATGTTTTCATTAAATCCTTAAAATTCATAAATGTAAACATTCGAACGCAACCGCACCAGTATAAAAGAATAACATAATTTAACAAAGAAAAAAAGAAGAAGAAAAAAGTTTACCATACCTTAGACCGAACCACTGACCTTTAGATTAAATAAACTTTCGCCATAACCACTCGATAATCCGTGCTATTACATGACGACATGCATTTTATACTTTATATAAGCATTCCACGTATATTCACAAAAGATAACAAAATCAGAAACACTCCAACTTATTCAATCGTTTCGCGTTTGTAACGCTTTATAATTTAATCGATTTCAAAAGAGGGTTAATCATAAACGAAAAATGTATTGTTTATATAAGTCTACATCATCAATTTAATTCCGCTTCCTGAATCTGGGAACAAGCCCCTTTAAACACTCAAATTAAAACCATTTGGAATTAATTTGAAAGATACATGTTTCCACATAAAAGCAACCCTTTGTTGTTAGAAATAAACTATTATCTGATAAAATCCTTTGTTGTAAAAACACTTAACACACAACATAATGAATACCGAAATAATCTATTTAGCTGTGATATAAATAGCTTTAATTAAAACAAGCTCAAATATATTTTAATAATTAATTCGATATACAATTATCAGATCCTCATGTATTTTCCACTGTAGTCCGATTGTTGTTACTTATAAACACTATTTTAAAGAGACTTACAATGACAGCTG
The DNA here is from genome assembly GCA_007657795.1 of Dreissena rostriformis. Lineage (NCBI taxonomy): Eukaryota > Metazoa > Mollusca > Bivalvia > Myida > Dreissenidae > Dreissena > Dreissena rostriformis. The sequence goes on from VMBQ01000449.1 coordinate 64,283, forward strand.
AAAACTGAGTTCAGGGAAGCGTAAATGGCATACAAGTAAGTGCACCGAGCAAATCAATGTTGATTAGAAAATAAGAACAGAGGCAAACGTTTGAACGTTACAGGAAACTGCTACAATATTGCCTTTGTCACATCAGAACAATGCCGTTAATCATTAGCATATTCAATCAAACGTAACGCTGGCTCGGTAAATCGATAACCATATGGTGTATTGGATTTTACAAGCTTTAATGAAAAAACATGGATTTAAAGTACTATAAATTTGCTTGAAAGTTGTATCTGGCACTTGAGAGTACGAACCAATATAGACAATTCGTAAAGCAAGTAAGCCACCAACTTGCATGCATTTGAAATGATGTCCATTAAGGTTGCTGTTACAGTGAGTGTTGTTTTNTATATATATATATATATATATATATATATAACCACGGGATCATATTTTACTACCAAATGCTCATCGTAGCTGCATACCAGGAAAAGATCAAATGATACCCGGTGAATAATAACTTGCGGAAATATCGCTTTATGATTGTCTCGCAGATTGTGAACAATCACAATAAAAAGTGTGCGCTTTCTGTGTAATACGCCCTAGCTTTAATTGAGTGTTTTGTACCATAAATACAGGAACTAATCGCTAAACAGGACGGCCAAAGGCCCTAAGTCGCTCACCTGAGACTAGAAGTGACTGAACTGTCTTTATCAGCTTTTGCGATATATTATGAACCATTTTAGAAATCGGGCAATATATTATTATTCAAACTATTGACAGCAAGTTTCATTATATTCTGACTAAGTTTTATAACAATTTGGTAATAAGGAAGTTTATAAAGAAAACTGCCCCGCCCCTGGCGGCCATGTTTTTAACGGACCGCAACCATTTCTGAACTCAGTAGGACGACGGACAAAAGGTCATCACAAAACCGCATGGTGAGCGTGTTGTGCTCAAGTAAGCTAAAACGATTCGTCATCATGGTAAGATATGTTACAAGCTATTTTTTTTTAAAGTTTGTTTGTATTTTCGCATTTTCATTACCCATCCCCAAACAAATTATGTGGCCGGGCCAGGACTAAGTCTAGATTAAATAATATTACCTTCAACGCCATATGTAATTAATGCATGGTGAAAAACAATATTCAGACAGACCAAATTGACTAAATAATATTGATTGCATCCTAACAGTTATGGCTCAAACATTTTGCAACATAGCTGCACAACATCGGAGGAACATAGAACCAGGGGGGCATACCCACCAAGTTAGGACACTCTTATCTTACGTCTTATTTAAATAACCATGTTCTTGCACTATCCAATATTTTGTTTTAAAAATATGGCAAAATAAGTTCAAGCGTACATACGTCAGAAGCGTTTACATCACTGAGCATGAAAATATGTCTTGCACATTTACACATTTACACCTCATGTTGATGACAAATTTTAAGTTTAATTTAAATCGCATTGAGAAAAGTAGCAGTACCGTTAGTTTGCTCAACAAAATTAGCACATTACATGCTTCTGTCATAAAATGGCAAAGTTCAAGGACTCATAACTCAGCAACGTGTGGATCACTGGACATAAAAAATATGTCTTTCACAAAAAAAAACTTTATGGTGACATATTTCATTTTTCAATTTAATCGCTTGAGAAATGTGGAAGCACCGGTAGTTCTCTCGACAAACTTAGTCAATTAAAGTTTTCTGCCAACAAAACTTTGCAACGTGTGGCTGGCTCATTGGCCATGAAAAAGGTGTCTCGCACATCTACACTTTATGGTGAAGACACATTTTAATATTGAACTCAATCGCTTGCGAAATGATGACGTAGTTCGCGCCACAAACTTATAACATTTTATGCGGAAAGGCCGACATACCAACAAACCAACCAAACGCCCAACCGATAGCGTGACTCCATTATACCCCATGAGTAAATACATTATCATACTGAATACATATATTAACTCATGCATGCGAGTGTAAGATTATCTTTTCAGAAATGCTTACTTCAAGATACCTGTCATAAGAAACGAATCGAGAGTAAATAAAGTCGCCCCCCCCCCCAAAAAAAAAAAGATATTTAAACATAAAACCTCAAATTGCAATGGAAGCGGACGTGGTTATGGTGTTTCGCCGGTTTTTCCTTCGAAACCATACCAATTGACTCCAACATCGGTGACAAAATATGGTGTTTGTTTCAATGCTCATATGTTCAACGACAACACAAATCACATCTTTGTCAGAAACGTGGATTACTAAAAATACGGCGGGGAGAACCAGTTTGTATTGTTTTTCACAAAAATACTTGAAAACGTATACAGAGTATTTTATACACTTTATACACATGTTATATACACAGTATACCTATAACAAAACTTATACTGGTGAACACAAAAGATAGAGAAAATGCACAATCCAGCACCGTTTAAAAGAAATTCCATCAGCGGTCGAGGAAATATTACACAGCAGATATGTAGTTTATTTCTGTCAAAAATACTTTTTGTTTACACATATAATCCCTCTTCCTAACCCTCAACTGGGTGGCCCAGATTTCGAATATACATCTTCATGTTTCTGCACGATAAATAATCTTGGAAAATAGTTGCATGCCATTAAGGCAATTTTCTCACGTGAGGATTCATATTCTATTAAAATTTAGACGGTTCTCCACGCAAGGATAAATCCATAAATAGTCCACTACACGAGGTGTAAATGCCGCATATAAACACTTGCGGTCATCACACTATTGCGAAATAACTCAACGGATATGACCTTTTTAACAATGCTAACTAAATCATTGAGACATAACCACGGACTATGAAAAGTATATGTAAATATAATTTCAAACAGGATTGCACTGCGCCCTCTTTACAACGGACTAAATGTGTTACACATCTTACACTCTAATTAACGCTCATTATTATGCCTAAAATACGACGCACTTTGAGAAACGATCCTCTTTGCGAATGTCCCACAGATAATACATGTATAAAGATTTGCACAAGCACTTTGTGTATATGAGAACTATTTTATAGGCGGGGTAGAAGTTTGCGTTCAGGTGTACTCGCGGCTGATTCGTCTATGTAAGGGAGGTTATAATAACTTTGATAAATGCTTTGATCCTCCTTGACAACGTCCTCGTCATTGAAGACCAATTTAGGACAAAGGGCCTGGTTAGGGGCCGCTATTTCCGGTGCGATGTTGTCCTCCTGTACCACTTCCGGGTCCTCCTGCAAGAAAAATAGTATTTTTTGCGTATTTTGACTCATGTATGTATGATTTCAGAACCACTAGTAGAGCTCCGGTCGACAAAGTGAACTGCTTTATATTTAAATGGCAATATTGCCTCGCGTGTTCGGCGAATTTATCTCTATATAAAGAGTAGCACTAAATTCGAGACTAAGACCTTTCATTTATTAGACTGTTACTGCTATTGAAATAAAAACGTGAACATGGACTAATATAGGAAGTAAAGTTATTTGCTTTATATTGGGTACAACTGTATTTTATAACATCCTACATTTTTTATGGAAGTTCTATCCCATATCCACCCAAACACCATCACAATGGTTGAACTATAAAACATGTTAACGTTTTTAACTTTTTCTTGTCGTGTATAATCTCACAAACTGTTAGTTATTCGCACAACACGTTAATCTTGTAAGCGGTTTTACTCAATGGGTACGTTAACGTAATCTGCATGTTTTATGTCTTGTATTATGCTATTGATTTCCAGGGAAAACAACTGCGTGGGAAATTTTATCAAATCGTGATTCGTTGTCTTTTGATATTAGTGTAAGATATAAACTGATTATAGTAGTAATTAATAAATAATAAACAACATAAGAACTTTGAAAACAGCGGTGAGTACCAGATTGATTTTTCGGTGAGTAAGAGAATGGGTCTTTACCGTCTTTTGATCGAGTAATTACACACAATGTTTTTTGTACAACTTTACTATTTGTAAATGTATACAAATTCACTGTAAAATATATCACCGTATTCAAAATTGAAATTTAGAGAGCAAAACAAGCAAATAAACTGAATGATTCATACAAGAAGACATTTGCGTGGTGGGATAGGATGTATGTGTTTCAATGTACATGTATATGCTTTATAAAACTGAAAGAGCTAATCTAACAAACAAAATAAAGCATACATATCCAGTATTGACAGTTTAATATCTGCATGAAAATCGTACGCAATGTGTTTGGAGGGGAGAGGGTAATGCGGTTTTGGTTGTGCATGTTTTATTTAAGTTAAAAACAAATTAAAAATATTTGTATTTAAACCCACTTCAAGCACAAAATCCACACATTATACATTAATGTATTATTCAAAGCAAAATAACTATAACTTGGAATGCTGAGTACGCTATTAAAATCACATTAATTATTCACGGCGTGTTTGTCTTTCTGCACTGATCTCAGCAAACGACAAAATCACAATGTATAAGCACACTTCACACTGGCCATATTATACTCCATGCATGATACTTGGATTGTGGCCCATCTATGCGGCGCCGTATTATATTTATAAGATCAATAATTCGCATTATTAATATCAATTTTTATTTTTTGATATCCAAACAATCCTTGAAATTAATTAAGGCATTTTCTGATATCAAAAGATCCGTTATTGATATCAAGAAACATAATTATTTATATAAACAAGAGATGTGTTTGTCAGAAACACAGTGCCCCATAATGCGCCGCTTTGATTTTTTTTTTACCTTTGACCTTGAAGGATGACCTTGACCTTTCACCACTCAAAATGTGAAGCTCCATGAGATACACATGCATGCCAAATATGAAGTTGCTATCTTCAATATTGCAAAAGTTATGACAAAACTTTAATATTATTAAAGTTTTGGACAGACAGACAGACAGATTGACAGACAGACTGACAGACAGGCCAAAAACAATATACCCGCTTTTTTAAAAAAAGGGGGCATAAAAAGTGAATTTTTGTTATAATACAAATTAATTTAGTTATAAGCAAATTAACACTAATCACGATCCCCTTTATAAATAACGTCTCTAGAGTAAATAAAATAGTTCCACCCAAACAGATTTGTAACAATAACCTTGAACCTACGCTTGTGTCTTTTGAAAACATTGGAAAGATATACGAAACGCAGGGTTGCTTATTTGTTGTGTTTCGTAGCACACACGAACAAAAAAAAACGAGAAAATAAAGCCATAACATAATGACGTACACCCAATGTCAACCTAACCCAACAATGTCAAGCTTTGGTTTACAACCTCCCATTACAACTGATCTTCTTGACTGGCAACTCATTATACGTCTGCGAAATCTTCTCTGCGAATAATTCCTTCGAATTAAAAGCAACGAGCTAATGCCAAACGAGTGCTGGAAGTAATAATGCAAAATATACAATGATTGCATGTTGCAAGTTTGTACGTTGTGTGCACAATAAAATATCGAAGTGTTGCCTGGAATGACGGAATGAAAACACTTGACATACCTCCGAGTGGCGACCTTGCTTCTCGTACTGGATCCGATCTCGCTTTTTTTCGTAACAAAAACTGAAATGTACAAGGGCAGATCAAAAAATTACAGTTTAAACTACAGTTTAATGAAAGTATAGTTGCAATAACGCTCATCTTAATAGCATTCGTGTAATAAAAAAGGGGAAAAAAGTCTCTTATAGGTGTTTTATTGTGGTCATTTTGAAGATGATTTTCAATCCTAGGAAGAATTTAAATCGATCGTATCAAATAACCGACAGGATGTCTTGTATACGCATCTGGTTTTCTCGTCTCTTTCTAATCTATCGGGCATGTTCGAGTTTCATTGTAGATTTTGGTTTTGTTTTGAAAGGTTGCCAATGCAACTTGATGATATTGTTCCGCTTGGCATCACTGACGAGTATATCATGAATGGTGGTCTGCATGGTTTTCAACAAAACACCGCTTCCACATCTAGCAATACTGCCACAACAAGCAATACCACCACCACATGTCACCACCATCACCACTCCTACTACTAGTACTAATACTTCTACTTCTACCATCACCACCAACAACACTACCTTCAAAATCGGTACCACTACCACCATCACTTCCACCACGACTACCACAACATCTACTATTACTACTACTAGTAATACTACTACAACCACCACCAAAACACTATCAAAACCGGTATCACTACCACCACAATACCAGCACCAATACCACCACAGCTACTACTTCAACCATCACACGTAAACTATCACCAGCTGATACACTTATACGTATTGTAAAGCAGGAATGCGAGTGTGTGTAATAACGATAGAAATCTAATAATCTTATATATTTTTGCCTGTGAGCGGTGTATACTCCTGAGTGGATATTATGTTCATATCGGAAATCTATCAATGCATTAAAAGCACAAACATGTTGACACCTGCTAGTCTTGAAAATAAATTCCGCATACTGATATCCGCATGGTTGTATATGCGCAGACTAGTAGCCGCAACCAACTTGGAGCTAAGGTGGTCCACATAGATTTGTTTTTATCAACGATTATTTCTCTAAAAGATAAGCGGATCCATGTAGAAAATTCCTTAGTGGCTTAGTCTAATTGAAGAGTGTATAAAAACTCGATTGCTTAGAATCGCTTAGAATTGCCCAGATGAGTTAAACACATCGTTAGATGAATGTGTAGTCAAATGAATGTAAGATGAAGTAATATTTTAGATAATATTAAACTCATTTTCTGTATTAAAATATTGTCGTTGACGCATGACAACAGCCAGTCTCCTAAACATGTCCGTTTTGAATTAAAGCAATTGTGCCGTATTTTTCTTTGGACAATACTATTTGGACATGCTATTTTAATATACCAGTATTTAACAAGGATTAGTATTGGCTTGTTGGAAGGATAATAGAGCAAGAAAAACTACCTGTCCGTATATTACGGAAAATGTGTTAGTAGCGAGTTTGTGACTTACTGGCATTGGTTCCATAAAATTAAAGTTGTCTAAAAATAAAGGAGTGAACTTGTTACTGACGTCTGAGACAAATTACTGCCAAGTTTACTTACTAGACACATAACACTATGATTTCCAGCGCGATAAAGGAACACCCGATGGTGACAATCAGATAGGACGCTGACTCCGGAACTACAGAGTGTCTTTCCGTATCCATGGTAACAGGACTTGTTGTAGAACTCACGGATGTGACGTTGGTCGACCGTTGAGTAGTGGTGCTCCAGCGCGTTATAGTTGGTGACACAGTGGAATAAACCGTGGTAGTTACACCGCGTTTTATTCGATCTATCACATCACCTATAGCAACGCAATTATCAAAGGCAGTAATGCATAACGTCCAATTTGAGTTCTGGTAGATGACGCCAAATCGATGAAAACACCGTTCAATAATGGATGCACGTTGCGGGCACGTAGTCAGGTTCCGGTGGACGCTTGAAAGACAGAGGAGATGGAGGTGGTCGGGAGGCGGACACGGCGCCTCAATGAACGCTTCCGGTTGGCACGCGCATCGGTGATCTCTGAAATGAAAGTGAGGAAAGTCCGTAACATATATGTCATATGTGATCGATACAAAATGTACACATAGCTCCATTAAAATAAAATCATAACTTCCGCTGCATTTCTTGACACAATTAAGCGGACGAATAGGAACATCCGACTTGAAAGGATTTTTATGAGGGTTTGATATCGTTATGTCCGGTACATGGTAACTATTTAATGCCTTGAATCAGGCATTTCCTTACGTTTTTATCACGCTCTTAAATACTTTTCGCCACATATACATTTGTAATATAAATGGCTTTTGTCTCAAACAGAGTTGACAATGTGCATATTCTGTATGCACATATTTTAATGTTACGATCCCATTGTAAGCTAACGAAGAGTTACGCTAAGATAATTCTAGCGGAGAATATTACAAAATTAAATATATTACTCTACACAGTGATCATAATTGACATTGCTTTTGATAAGTATGTTCACTAAATGTAAGTTATATAAATTATTTTTATTGTCTATACATACTTGCTGTTAAGAGTCAATAGATATGTCCAAATAAGCCATAAGAACGTAGTTAGTTTCCCTTCCAATGTGTCTTTCAAAAATCCCATACACAAATACCCTTTACGTAATTATATTAAGAATTCATTCAAAATCGGATTCATATATGAACGCGACAAGTATGTTACGCGTGTACAGTGAGACATACGGCTTAAAGGTCTACTTAATATATTTTTGCTACAGGTCACAGGTGTAGATTTCTTTGCATAAGCGTAGTATAGCCTTGATGAATAGCACATCTACAGCATTACGGATAGACTGCTCAATATGTTTCTTGCATTACGTCTGTAAAACAAAAAGTCGTCTCAAGACAACAATTGCTTTATTTGAGTATTAAAAAGAAAACCATGCCCGATCGTTATTTGGCGTGCATTTGGGTAAAACTCAAAATATGTTGTTTCACTGATTTACACGGTAATGATACTAAAATAAAGTTAGTTTGAATAAATAAAGGGTCACCCCAAAAATATGTATGTTCGGTAAAACTCGGTCAGCGTCACTGTGAAGCAGTTTTCAATTTGCTATACATACATACAGAAGAAACTATAATCAGCTTATACTAAGTAGGTCAAAACACGGTCACAAAATGAACATTTCCGTGAAATCCGATTATCGTTTACTTTAGAATATTATTTCCGGAGTATCCTACATAACAAATAAGGAATACCCTTATGTCAATGCTTTTAAATGTATCAAAACACTTTAAGAAGTTTGGTTTATATTCAGTCACGTAAGGGAATCCGTCACGCCATCAGTGGTCATGTCTTTTAATCAAAATAAAAAAGAAATTTGGCAGAGGGTAGCCGAATGAACATTTCTGATAAACTTTTTGAAAAACCGAATATCGGTTTAAGCGAAAAAGTTTGTCAAACTGTTCTTTACAGTCATAGAAGGAAAACTGGCGGCCATGCGTTTTAACGAGTAAAAATATGTTCACGATTCCGCCCGTTTCTTTTAAAAAAAATATATATAATTTTCAGGAATTTGATGGAGGGTAGTAACAATAGTCAAAAGAAACTTTCTTTGAAACTATTTTTTTAAATCCAAAAATCTTTTCCTGGCAAAAAAATGGGCGCCATAGCAACCCTATTTTTTAAGATATTTCCTTGATTTTGTTTAATTTGATTAACTTAGTATCCCAGGCATACTCCTGTCATGATTGTCATGAAATACACCTGGTAGTTTCCAAAAACAGAATTCAATGAAAATGGTGACTTAAATTGAAATATAAAAAAACGATTTCCTGAATTGTGAACGGTTTAGGTTAGCTAGAGTGGTGAGAGGTAAATGTATCAATGAGAAAAGAGAAAAATGAGAACAAAATGTCGCAAAACTTCAATAAATGTTGCATGACTGAAAATCCAATAATATTAAAATCTTGTTTTGAAACAGGATTTATATGCTGACGAGAATAAAATGAATCGATTAGAAGGTATTCCCTAGCTGACGTTGGTAACAGCTGAAATTAAAATACGCTGATATAAACGTAAATGTGGAAACGTAATACGATTTCCTGATGATATATGTAGCAAACATTAAATATGGGAAAATGCTTTATCACAGATTACTGTTTAGATAAATATTGTGTTATATTTCCGAACAGAATGACGTTTGCACATAGCACTTGTATATAATAACTACCACAATAAAATATAAATATTTCAATTAATATTTAAAAAATAGATAGTAAAGATACAAATGCATAATATTCATATTTACACAATTGATGGTAACGATAAAAGTACATATAAACGTGATGTACAAAATACAATTTTAACATTTTGTAATAACTTAAAATGCGTGATTAAAATCGTGAGTGGCAAGTTTGACAAAACTCTATAAATAGCAGGCGGTTACATGCTACATACACCTATTTTAATTCCATAAGTGAAATGTTGTATTTATACTTTAAATCAAGGAAATAGGAAATAAAACAATAAATTCGCCGTGACTTACAATGAAAATCGCTGAAACTCTCTTATTCCTTTTGATAGCTTACGATCCAATTTACCTTGGGTATCAGAGATACGATCCCACAAGAAATGTCAATTATTACTAACGAATCACCTCTGGTCTGCAATTTACCATGCACTACGTAGAAATCATCCAACATAAATATATCACCACCATAACGCAGACATCTCTTCTATTATACAATCGCAAATAGAAAACAAGCATGTGTAACACTAACGCCAGGTAAAAACTGATAATTTCTCGGAAATATTTCTGGAAACACCAAAAGTTCAATCATAAGCGAATTCGCTACGTGAGCATTAGGTAATTTTCATAACGCAGGTTCCGAGCAAGTCATATCTGATGTGAATGGCATTTCATGTGATATAATAAACATAAAATGTATACCCTGGAGTGCTTCTAGCAATACGTTTGAAGAACAAGAAAGCACATTTAGAACTGATTTACATGGCTAAAGGACGGGTTTATCAGGCTCCAGGGTATATGCGATAAACCTCGTGTACTGGTCAGTGATATATATTAATTTGTATGAGTTGATACACATGATCAGTATGATTGTAATGAGCCGAAGCAATGTGCAATCGGTTATAAATAGTCGAATATACCTTTGTAATTGGAAAGTCGTAAAAAATTAGGGAAAGAAACAGAAAACGGCAAACGATAGTATGACAATTACAGCAGATAAAATGAGTCGCATTCTGAGAAAACTGGGTTTAATAAATGTGCGTAAAGTGTCATCCCCGATAAGCCTGTGTCGTTCGCACAGGCTAATCAGGGAAAACACTTTCATCTTTTATGGAATTTGTAGACCCTTAGACAGATGTCTAGAATACTTCGATTCCTCTGCAATGTTTTCCAATCATCGCATTCGTATACTACGTGTTTAGAGGTAAAATATTTTAGTTAAAAGAGCATGTACAGTTTGTTTGTAGGGCGCACATAGGCCTAGTATTTGTTTGTAGGGCGCACGTAGTATTGTTCTGTTATTTAAGATTGATAACAATTTATCCTTAAACAGAACTGGGCAGGTGTTTTAACTTTTTGTGGAAAACCACGAGTATTGAAATTAAGTCCTAAAATACAATACGCATTTGGATACGAGAATGACCTATAGAAGGTCAACTTTTCTGTAAACCTCTTTGTAAGCCAATCAGAGCATTTATATCAGGGTTTTGAAAATGCAAGTATTTGAGAAGACGACTTGTTCACAGATTTTTGCGTTGTGTAAAGACGTTTTTTTTTCATTAAATGCTTTCAATTGATAAGTGTAAACATCAGAACTCAAGCGCTTCAGTATAAAACAATAAATGAATTAAAGAAAAAAAAAATGCATACCTAGGCCAGAATCAATAACCTTTGGATTAAAGAAGCTTTTGCCATAACCACTATATCTATATAAGCAATCCACGAACATACACAAAATATAACGAACAGAACAGAAATTCTTCAACTTATTCAATCGTTTTGAGTTCGTTACGCTTTATAATGTAATCAATTTCTAAAGATGATTATGAGTCTATATAATTATTTTCTTTTGCTTAACGTTTCTGTTAACATGTCCCTTTAACCACTTAAATTAACCCCGTTTAGAATCTATATGAAAGATATCCACAGAATACAAACCCTTTGCTGTTAGAAATTTACTATTATCTGCAAACATATTTTCTAAACATTTAAAATGATAGTAATCGCTGTAAAGTTAAGCAACACTAAACACACAACATAAAGATTACCAAAATGATCTAATAGGCTGTGATGTAATAGCTTTTAAAAACATTAAGTTAAAATTTATTTAAATAATTAATTCACTGAATCATTATCAGATCTTTATGTTTGTTCACTGTAGTCGATTGATGAACAATAGTTTAAAGGGACTTACAATGGAAGCTGAAAACTCAGTGAACCGAGCAAAATTATCACCGGTGTTTACTAAAAAAAAGAACAAAAACAAAGGTTTGAACGTTTGCGAATACTGCTACAATATTGACTTTGTCGCATCAGAACAAAGCCTTTAATCATTATCATATTCAATCAAACGTAACGCTTTCTCTGTAAGTCGGTAACCATATGGTGTATTGGATTTTACGAGCTATCAGGAAAAAAAACATAGAACTACAGTACTATAAATTTTATTTAAAGAAGTATCTGGCATTTTAGAACTATGGACCAATGTAGACAATTCGTATAACAAGTAAGCAAGTGACTTGCATCAAGCTGCATCATAATAAAACCAATTTAAGGGATGGTCATTATGCGTATTTACGGTACTAAACCACGTGTGACATAAACCTTAAACATGTTGACCTCAAAATCTATTGCGGTCTTCCTTTCGTCCAAGGCTAAAATCATACCAATCAGCGTTCAATAGACATGGCCGCATGGACAGACTTTTCGACATACCGAAAAACCGAATAGTAAATAGACCGACCGACGGACAGATGCGAAACAATATAATGTACCACCGCTTCTTCAAAGGGAGGAGACATTAATATTACATTTGCAGCGAGTACCTTTAAATGCAATTGTATTACTACTGGATCATTTTTCCTACTTAATGCTTATTAAAGCTGCATATCAGGAACAGAAAAATTATACCCGGCGAGTAATAACTTGCGCAAATATCGCTTAATGAGTGTCTCAAGGATTGTGATATATGAAAAAAAGGAGTGTGCGCTTTCTATGTTAGACGCCCTACCTATTATTGAGTATTTTGTGCCATAGATACATGTATTTATCGATAGACAGGAGGTCCAAAGGCCATAGGTTCGCACTTTTTCCTTTTGACACAGTGACCTTGTTTTTGATAACACGTGACCAAGTTTCAAACTCAACCGAAATATAATTGCAACACATTTTCTGACAAAGTTTAATATTTGTTGGTAATAAATATGCCATTTAGAGTGTTTAGGCAGTGCGTAGTCTTAGGGCAGGAAAATCTCCGGGTGGACAACGTCCCTTTTGAGCTGATTAAGCACGGAAGAGAGGTAACGACTGCAGAAATGACGGCACTATGCCAAAAGATCTGGGAAGAGAAGAAGTGGCCCAGGGAGTGGACCCAGTCACTGGTCATACCCCTACCGAAAAAGGGCAATCAAAACTTGTGCGCGAATTACGGCACCATTTGTCTCATCAGTCATCTCAGCAAAGTCATGCTGCGCATCATCCTTAATCGATTAAAAAGCGAAGCCAAGGAATTGATGGCCGAAGAGCAGGCTGGATTCAGAGCTGGGCGGAGTATAGTGGAACAGATCTTCAACTGCAGAGTCATCATTAAGAAAAGCCTGCAACACCAACGTGAGCTCTTCCACAACTTCATTGACTTTAAGAAAGCTTTCGACCGCGTTTGGCATGATGGCCTATGGCATGTTATGAGAGGATTCAGCATTGACGACGGGCTTGTAAAAGTTAATCAACAACTCAACGGAAACGCCAGAAGCGCAGTACTTCTCAACGGACAGCAGGGGGACTTCTTCATTACATCAATGGGCGTTCATTAGGGATGTCTGCTCTCTCCCGTCTTGTTCAACATTTTCCTTGAGAAGATAATGTAGGAGACTCTCCATGACTACCACACTTCTATCCCTATCGGTGTAAGACCCATCTCCAACTTGAGATTCGCTGATGACATTGACCTGATGGGTCGCACCAGCAGTGAACTTCAAGATCTCACCAACAGACTCTATGAAAGAATATGAGCATACGGGATGGAGATCAGCACGGGGAAGTCCAAGATCATGGTGAACAGCAAGACCAACACCAGTGCAGACATCACTATTAACGTCATGAAGCTAGAAAAAGTGACCAGTTACGTACTTGGGCGCAATCATGTCCAGGGATGGTACCAGTACCGCTGAGTTCCGAATAAGAATTGCCATGGCGACCGCAGCGATGGCCAGATGAGCAGGTTGTGAACAAGCAGTTCCATCAGCTTCCCCACCATGTACAGGCTCTACAAGTCCATCGTAGTCTCCATCCTACTCTACGGCTGCGAGGACTGGACGCTTCACGAGGACACCGAGAGCAGGATACAGGCATTTGAACATAAATGTCTCCGAAAACTTCTCCGCATCTCCTACACGGAGCACAAGACCAACGAGTACGTTTGGAACATGGCGGCAACACTTGTTCGTCCACAACCGCCCCTACTGGCGACCGTCAAACGACGAAAGCCGGCTTGGTTTGGACACGTCACCAGGCACGACTCTCTGTGCAAGACTGTTCTCCAAGGCACGCTAGAGGGAGGAAGACATCAAGGCCGTCATAGAAAAAACTGGATGGACAATGAAAAAGAGTGGACATCCCTTCCCAAGGATGATTTACTCTCAGCAGCACACAACAGACCTGACTGGAGGAGGATTTCTGTGTCATCGTCCCTCATTTCCCCCCAACGGCCAAACCGGTCAAGAGATTGATGATGATGATGAAGATGAGAGTGTTCTCAGGCATTTCCTTTTATTTGACGTATTGAAATAGTTTTGGACCCACGTATCCCAGTTCCGAACTTAGCCCAGATCATTTGGACGAAATGTCCTGACTAAGTTTCAAGACGATTGGTCAATAAATGTGACCTCTACATAGTTCACAAGCTTTATCTGTAATTTGACGTAGTGATCTTTGTTTCGATCCCACGAGACACAGTTTCGAACTCGGCGGAGATGTTATCGGGACAAACTTTCTAACTAAGTTCCATAAAGATTGTGCAATACTTGTGGCCTAGAGTATTCACAATCTTTTTCTTTAATTTGAACTAGTGACCTTGTCTTCGAACCCTTGTGGCCCAGTTCCGAATTCAGACAAATGTTTTGACCAAGTTTAAAATAGATTGGGCAATTACCAAATTTATAAGGACTTCCCCTCCACTGGCGGCTTGTTTTTAACGGACCGGAACCATTTCTGAACTTAGCCGGATGATGGACAAAAGGTGATTACAAAAGCTCACCATGAGCGTGTTGTGCTCAAATGAGCTAAAATTAACCAGCATGGAGAAAGATGTTAACAATATATTTATGTTTTTGGATTTCTGTCGTTTTCACCAGTATTTCAGTCATATGAAAGCGGTCAATTAACTACTCACACCTGTTTTGGTGTAGCATGTTTACCGGTACTTGTTACACACATTAACTTACTACTGGCCTTATTGAATCAGAGGCGGGGGGAAACGGCCGTAAAAATAATTTCATTACCAATTCCAACACAAGTTATGTGGCCGGGCCAGGACTTAGTCCAGACTAAATATGTTATCATACCTGCAACGCAATCTGCGAACAATGCATGGTGAAAAACAACCCATTCAGGCAGCTTAAAACGACTAAATAATGTTGATTGAATCCTACAATTTATAGCTCAAACATTTCGAACAACGTAGTGATGAAATACTTTCTTTTAATAAAACTAAATGATGTATAACACCATGGATCATTTCCCTGACTATAGTATATATTATTTCTACATAAAAATGAATATTACACCAGAAGCATACACCATCTGAAGAACATAAAACAAGGGGCATATCCACGAAGTTTAAAAAGGACAATCCTATCTTACTTCTTATTTAAATAAACATGTGTTGCTATTTTTTCAATATTTTGTATAAAAAATGTGTCAAAAGAAGTCAGGAGCACATAAGTCAGTGGCGTTTGTTTCAAAATGTGTCTTGCACATTTACACTTAATAGTGGTGACAAATTTCAGCTTTAATTTCAATTCGAATTGAGAAATGCAGAAGGAACATTAGTTCGTTCAACAAACTTAGAATATTCTGCCATCAAAATTCCTAAGTTCAAGGGTACATAACTCTGGATCACTTGGCATGAAAACGGTGTCTTTCACATATACACTTTATGGTGACATTTTTCAAGTTTAAATTCCATCGCTTAATAAATGTAGAAGTACCGGTAGTTCGTTCCATAAACTTAAAACATTTAATGTGTATGCCAGTTCATGGACTAACAACTTAGGAACGTGTTCCATCACTGGCCAATATAAAGTTATATTTTACATCGACACTTGATGGTGAAGACATTTTTTAATATTCAAATCTATCGCTTGAGAAATATTTGCACACAAACATATAACATTTTATGCGGACAGACAGACAACTCGGCATACCAACAAACCAACCAAACACCCAACCGATTGTGTGACTCCAATATTCCGTCTGAGTAAATGCATCAACATAGTGTAAACATATATAAGTCCATGCATGCGAGTCTGAGATAATCTTTTTAGCGGTGCTTACTTCAAGATACCTTTCCTAAGAAACGCATTACGAGTAAATAAAGTCGTCCAATATATTTTAGTCCTCGCTCAGTATTATCTGCAGAAAACGAATAAACAATATGGATCCCAAATACCTATTTGATCTGTGTCCTTTGTGGATGTCTATACAAACATTATAGAAAAGCATAGTGAAAATAAATCCGCAGAATAATCCTCGTACAAAAGATTACAAACACACACATTCATCACACACGTTTCCATTTTTCTTAGAAATTACAGAACAAATAACGAACGCCACACACACAACTGCATTATGGCACGATACGATGCTCGACAATTTAAAACGACATCGACATTTGAGCATCTGATTGAGCAGAATATAAATAGATTACCGCAAGAAAGCTCTTTATATGGAAAGATCATCTCAAAGTTAGAGCTTGAACTTTAACTATTTCGTTCTTACATGCACCGTAAAATATACTCAACATTTTGCGTCAGGTAACTTTCGATTGCACATATATCGTCTCGTTCCGTATCACCTTTCGACGCAACTGCTAAACGAGCTTAATGAAAACGTCCCTTAAATGCCAAACATACGCACATTTACACGCAATAAACTTTTTAATTAGATGAGTACATGTCATTAAGTTTTCTTTCATCAGTATCCCCTTATTGCATTTGATAACTTACATTCCAATTTACAGTGGGTAATAAAGGCACGATCCTATTCGCAAGAAATGTCAACAGATCCCTTCTGGTATGCAATTTACCGTGAACAACGTAGAAATAAGCCAACATGCATATATCATCCCCATAACGCAGACCACTTCAATTATATAAACGCAAATAGAAAACAAGTAGTTGTATTTGGAAAACTTTAAGTTCAATAATAAGAAAATTCGCTACGTAAGCATAGGTCATTTTCATAACGTTTTCATAATCTGGAATGAAACTTTAAGCGTATTCATTAAGCCCAATTTTCCCAGAGCGAGGCTCAGATCAAGAAAAAACCAGGATGACACCAGTCATGAGCAGTTGACGAACAATTGATTGCCATCAACTGCAGACTCCAACGAGAAAACGACTGTTGTTAAAAGTTCACTAAAGACAAAAAATGAAAGTTGTTGTTTAGCAAAACGGGTAAATAACTGTATACAAGATCAAGAAAGACGAGTAAATCGATATATTGATATTCGGCATTCGATATCCAAGGGTTAGGCAAGCAAAGAAATAGCAGAAGAGCAAAGCGGCGAAAAGACAGGTATGTGTAGTAGGCTCGACCAGACAGTGCGTGGCTATTGAAACGTTGGTAAACATCCAGTAAGCACTATCACCTGACGGAAAATTGAACCACATTTATGATTACAGAAGCCCATAGCAGAAGGAAAACTATGAACACAAATTTAATTGAGAAGCATTGAACTGTTTTAATTAAAAGTATCTGGATACTGCAACAAATATGCCTACGTTGTAAAAAAAACTAATGGCTGTGCAATATTATGCAATAATAGCATTCGGAAACACGTGTTCAGGGGTAAAATTAGTGTACAAAGAGAACGTAGCATTTGTTTGTAGGGCGCATGTAGTAATGGGAAATAAGATGAATAAAGATTAATCTTTTAACAAAACTGAGTAGATGTTTTAGCATTTTGTGGCAAAACCACCATTATTAAAATAAAGTATTAATGTACGCAACGCATTTGGATCTGAGAAAGAGCAGAAGAAGATAACCTTTGTCAACCTTTGTGTCAGCCAATCAGAGCATTGCTTTCAAGATTTTTAGAGTGAACGTATCTGAGAAACCAAAAGCGTATTTATTTACGAAACTCTTTCAAAGACTTTTGCACATTTAAAGGTTGTTCATTAACATTAAATCGTTAAAATTCATAAATGTGAACATCGGAACTAAAGCCCCCAGTATTAAACAATAACATAATTTAACAAAGAAAAAAAGAAGAAGAAAAAAACGTTTACCATACCTGAGACCGAATCACTGACATTTGGATTAAATAAACTTTCGCCATAACCACTCGGTTATCCGTGCTATTACATGACGACATGCATTTTATACTTTATATAAGCATTTCACGTATATTCACAAAAGATAACAAAATCAGAAACACTCCAACTTATTCAATCGTTTCACGTTTGTAACGCTTTATAATTTAATCGATTTCAGAAGAGAGTTACTCATAAACGAAAAATGTATTGTTTGTATGAGTCTACATCATCATTGTTATCCCGCTTCCTGAATCTGGGAACAAGTCCCTTAAAACACTCAAATTTAAACCATTTGGAATTAATTTGAAAGATATCCACATAAAAGCAACCCTTTGATTTTAGAAATAAACTATTATCTGTTAAAATCCTTTGTTGTAAAAACACTTAACACACAACATAATGAATACTGAAATAATCTATTTAGCTGTGATATAAATAGCTTTAATTAAAACAAGCTCAAATATATTTTAATAATTAATTCGATATACAATTATCAGATCCTCATGTATTTTCCACTGTAGTCCGATTGTTGTTACATATAAACACTATTTTAAAGAGACTTACACTGACAGCTGAAAACTGAGTTCATGGAAGCGTAAATGGCAAACAAGTAAGTGCACCGAGCAATTTATCACTGTTGATTGGAAAAACAACAGAAGGAAGCGTTTGAACGTTACAGGAAACTGCTACAATATTGCCTTTGTCACATCAAAACAATGCCTTTAATCATTAGCATATTCAATCAAACGTAACGCTGGCTCGGTAAATCGATAACCATATGGTGTATTGGATTTTACAAGCTTTAAGGAAAAAATATTTAAAGTATTCTAAATTTGCTTTTAAGTTTTATCTGGCACTTGAGAGTATGAACCAATATAGACAATTTGTAAAGCAAGTAAGCCACCAACGTGCATGCATTTGAAATGATGTCCATTAAAGTTGCTGTTAGAGTGAGTGTTGCCTTTGTAAAATAGAATGTATAGCCTTATGCAGTGATTTCATTATGAACAGTTTTTACCTGCAGACAGTACCATAAATGATAATTGTTTGTCCTAAACTTGGGTAATATATGTCAAGATGGTGTTTCATCGTATTCAAAACTACTTAAGGGATGGTAATTAAGCGTATTTACGATACCAAACCCTTTTCGTTCCAGGTAACCAACAGGTACCAATTTGCAAGGTCGTATGCGTAAATGTTCTATAGACTTTGCCGCACGGACAGACCATTTGATATTTACACAATAGCACGCGGATGAGCTGGGCCGGACGTCTATAATCGGCCCGCCTTCCGACATAACGGCCCGAGGGCCTTTGGCCCGCGTGCCATTATGCGGCTAGCCTAGGGCCGTTTACAGACGGCCGGCCCAGCTCTGCCGTGTGTTATCGTTTATATTACATATCGTTTTATTTTGTTCCTTCACTTCAATTTATTAGGGAACCAGCTTTCCGTACTTTTATTTTCATTCAACTGATTACGAAATTTATGACGTATCTAGTGTCACGTCATTTATGTGACGAAACACACTGCTTTAAGCTAGACTCTAGATTTTAGTGACAACAATGCGGACGTTGTGGTTTATTTAACATACTACATTGAACATTTATTAAAAAAAAGCATCGAACGAATCCAAAAGGTTTTTCGGATCGTGTGTCGTAATGTATAATTGGAAACTTGGAGCATTGGATTGTTTTTATTATTCCAATTGTGTTGGGTTTTAATTTTATTAAACACTGTTGGATGAGACTTAATGTGGACGCCATTTTGTTCAGTCGACGTCGCCCGATCCGATTCTTTCCTGATATAAAAAAATCGGGCCGCTTGAGCGGGCTAATATAATTAAATCAGCCCGCTAGAAACGAATAACGGCCCGCTTGTAACGTAATTGTGTTACTATTTATAGTAACACTATGTAAAATACCTAAAGCCCAAACACCGAATCGACCGACTGACGAACAAGTGCAAAACAATATACATGTACCATCGCTTCTTCGAAGGGATGAGACATAACCACTGGATCATATTTTACTACCTAATGCTCATTGTAGCTGCATACTAGGAAAAGATCAAATGATACCCGGTGAATAATAACTTTCGGAAATATCGCTTTATGATTGTCTCGCAGATTGTGAACAATCACAATAAAAAGTGAGCGCTTTCTGTGTAAAACGCCCTAGCTATAATTGAGTGTTTTGTACCATTAATACAGGTACTAATCGCTAAACAGGACTGTCAAAAGTCCTGAGTCGCTCACCTGAGACTAGAAGTAACTGAACTGTCTTTATCAGCTTTTGCGATATATTATGAACCATTTTAGAAATCGGGCAATATATTATAAGGCAAAATATTGTGAGCAAGTTTCATTATAGTCTGACTAAGTTTTATAACAATTGGGTAATAAGGAAGTTTATAAAGAAAACTGCACCGCCCCTGGCGGCCGTGTTTTTAACGGACCGGAACCATTTCTGAACTCAGCAGGACGACGGAAAAAGGGGATCACAACACCTCATCGTGAGCCTGTTGTGCTCAGGCCAGCTTAAACGATTCATCATCATGGTAAGATATGTAACAAGTTATTTATTTTATTTTAAAGTGTGTTTGTACTTTTGCATTTTCATTACCCATCCCCACACAAATTATGTGGCCGGTCCAACACTAAGTCTAGATTAAATAATATTACCTGCAACGCCATATGCGATTAATGCATGGTGAATAACCACACATTCAGGCAGCATAAATTGACATAATAATATTGATTGCATCCTAACATTTATGGCTCAAACATTTCTCACAAAGCTGTGATCAAATACCTTCGTGCAATAAAGCTATATGATGTATAACACCGTGGATCATTTCCCTGACTGTAGTATACATTATTCCTAAATAAAAACGATATTAAAACCTAGCCGCACAACATCGGAAGAACATAGAACCAGGGGGCATACCCACCAAGTTTGTTAGGACACTCTTATCTTACGTCTTATTTAATAAACATGTTCTTGCACTATTTAATTTTGTGTTTTTAAAATATGGTAAAATAAGTTCAAGAGTACATACGTCAGAAGCGTTTGCATCACTGAGCATGAAAATATGCCTTGCACATTTACACCTCATGGTGATGAAAAATTCGAGTTTTATTTCAATCGCAAGTAGAAATATAAATAAGTACCATTAGTTCGCTCATCAAAATTAGAACATAAAATGCTTCAGTCATAAAAATGGTTAAGTTCAAGGGCACATAACTCGGGAACGCGTGGATCACTATGCATGAAAACGGTGTCTTGTATATACACCCTTTATGGTGACAAACTTCAAGTTTCAAATCAATCGCTTGAGAAAAGTAGAATTGTCGGTAGTTCGCTCCACAAACTTAGAACAATTAATGTTTCAAGGATACATAACCGAGCAACGTTTTTATCATTTTGCACGAAAAAAAAAAGTTTCTTGCACATCTACATTGCATGGTGAATACATATTTTAATAGTCAATTCAATCGCTTGAGAAACGAAGAAGTAGTTAGCTCCACAAACATATAACATTTTATGCGGACAGGCCGACAAACCCGATAAACCAACAAACAAGCTAAAAGCGCAACCGATAGCGTGCCTCCAATATACCCCCTGTAAAATTGTGTGTACGTGGGCATTATAAGCTGAGAAAATACATCAGAATTATGTATACATATATTAGCTATAGCATGCGAGTCCGAGAAAATATGTATACTGTATACGGTACTTACTTCAAGATCCTATAGAAACGCATTAAAGCGTATAAAGTCGTCCAACATATATCAGGTCTCGCTCAGTATATATCCATTATCTGCAGCAAATGCATTAACAGTACATACCTATTGGAACGGTGTCAGTTGTCATTTCTATGACCACTTTATACAAAGCAAACCGAAAATGAATCCGTATAATGATACTCGTACAATATGATAAAAGTACACACATACACCACCACAAACGTTTCCAATTTACAAAGCAGACAACAGAAAGAATAAAGAACGCCACACACAAATGCATTATAGTACGGCTTTCGGTGGGTGCCTTATTAACTGTCACCCGTCGCCTTTAGAGTTAGACACACGACAATCAACGCAACGCATGACCTGATTCTTGACGATTTCAAACGACAAAAGATCATTTACGACGACACGCAACATTTGAAGATTTGATTGTCGTCGCTTTGATTGTCGTGTGTCTACCTTAAACGTCGACAAGCGACATTCACTATGACACAACCCGGATTCCGTATACTTACACAATGTGTCGCTTTATCCAATAATGGCTACAAAACTGACACCATCGTCAATTATTCAATTGAGCACGACTTACCTGTTTGATGTCGTCTGCGCGAGTGAAGCAGACGCCGTTGACATGGTAACCTGATACGAGACGAGCGCGCAGTGGTGCATAAAACCGATGAAAACCACGTGTTGATAACACAATAGGTCCATATTTATTCTTCTCCTTCAGAAAATGAGCGTCACTCTCGAATATTTATGTCGTCTGCCAACTGAAGGTTAAAACATAAAACTGCATTTAAGATAATAATCAAAAACTTGCTATAAGGATGGTTGAAACAATGTTTATGTAATACTAAACGTGTGAGTGGAATTTTTGCAACACAATCTCTGCAGTACAAACTAATAACAAACAATAACTTATTGGTAGATCTTATCGTAGGCGTTATCTATGTTCCTGATATAATCTATGAAATAACAAGGCTTTTGATATGCATTTATCATACCGAACATTTGCCAAATAAAACACAGAACCGATATTAGGGTTTGAATAGACGAAACATAGTACACTGATTTTGGTAACATGAGTCCAACATAAAACAAAGAGCTATTATAGCTATAAAAAAGCGAGCAAACCCCTATAGTGCGCTTTAACCGAGTTTAGCAATGGTATTGCTTCAACAAAGAACATTGCTTTAAATGAAAAAAAAATCATAAAATAAACTGCAAAAATAAATAATTGAATAGGCTTGAAATGCAAAAGAAGCGTGCACCCGGAAATCATTTGACCATTGACCGTGAATTGTGACGTTAAACTTCGACTAATAAGCATTGGGCATGCGCGAGACATTTCGACTAGACATGAGGCGTAACACTCATAACATTATTCAAGCATTAATAATTTAGAGAGGGTCGAAAAATAGATAATTCACATTTGAAAAACCTTTGAAAAACATGACTCATACACGCGACATACGTTCTAACATGCAACACACCGACGACCATAGTTAAAATCACGTTACTTTAAAAAGCAATTCTTTTGTTTCGTTTCGTATCACTCCACGAGGCCAATGTAAAACGTGCTTAATAGTTATGTTCCGAAAGTTCCAAACATACGAACATAAACATGCAATAGACTTTTATTTAGTTGAGTGCATGGCATTTAAGCTTCTTGTATCAGTATTGTTTTATAGCAAGTCATGCGCCAGTGTTCGCAAAGGGTTACTGAACATCGTAGCATTTTTTTCATATTTTGCATCATCATTATACAAAAGTGTTAATATACCACCATTTGCCACCATACGTAACTGTTTTGTTTTATGTGTTTGCTAAGAAACTTAATTATGTTGTTTTTTTCATTTGTGTATTTGTATTTGCCAAGATACATAACTATGCTGTTTTATGTGTATGTAACCATTTTCCAAGATGCCTTACTGTGTTATGCTATGTGTAAACTTCCATTTATCACGATGCGTAACTATGCTGTTTTATTCGTATACTACCTTTAAACACAATGCTTAACTATGTTGTTGTATGTGCATACAATACTTTTCGACGATTCGTAAATGGGTTTATTTTATGCGTAAACTACCATTTGCCACGAAATATAACTGTTGTTTTATGTGTTAACAACCATTTGCCCTTTGTGTAACTATACACTTCATGTTAATACTACCAATTGTCATGATACTTAACTCTTTTGTTTTAGGTGTATATTAACATTTACCACGAATCGTAAATTAGTGGTTTTATGTGTATATAGTCCAACCTGACATAGCCGTCATCTAAAATAAGAGATTGCCTGACGTAAGGGGTCATTCTTAATCCCCCCTGACGACAATCAGTCTTTATTTCACCCGATTATACGGTCACCTACAATAAGCGGTCAGCGGAAATATATATATCACACCGAAAGCCATTTTTCATCTGTGTTAAGCGGTCACGAGACAGTCATTTCGAGGTGCGATAAGCAAACCCTTAAATCGACTCACCTCTGACGTCATAGTGTCTATTGTGCGGTTAAATAATCTGATTTCGGTTACTGCCTCTGATATAATAAATGCAGCCCACTGTGAGAAAACAAATTATATGGTATTGAGAAGGTTTGTCTAATTGGGAAAATTACGAGGACATTTTCAAAATAACTTNCTTTGAAAAACATGACTCATACACGCGACACACGTTCTAACATGCTACACACCGACGACCATAGTTAAAATCACGTTACTTTAAAAAGCAATTCTTTTGTTTCGTTTCGTATCACTTCACGAGGCCAATGTAAAACGTGCTTAATAGTTATGTTCCGAAAGTTCCAAACATACGAACATATACATGCAATAGACTTTTATTTAGTTGAGTGCATAACATTTAAGCTTCTTTTATCAGCATTGTTGTATAGCAAGTCATGCGCCAGTGTTCGCAAAGGGTAACTGAACATCGTAGCAATTTTTTCATATTTTGCATCATCATTAAACAAAAGTGTTAATATACCACCATTTGCCACCATACGTAACTGTTTTGTTTTATGTGTTTGCCAAGAAACTTCATTATGTTGTTTTTTTCCATTTGTGTTTTTGTATTTGCCAAGATACATAACTATGCTCTTTTATGTGTATGTAACCATTTTCCAAGATGCCTTACTGTGTTATGCTATGTGTAAACTTCCATTTATCACGATGCGTAACTATGCTGTTTTATTTGTATACTACCTTTAAACACAATGCTTAACTATGTTGTTGTATGTGCATACAATACTTTTAGACGATTCGTAAATGGGTTTATTTTATGCGTAAACTACCATTTGCCACGAAATGTAACTGTTGTTTTATGTGTTTACAACCATTTGCCCTTTGTGTAACTATACACTTCATGTTAATACTACCAATTGTCATGATACTTAACACTTTTGTTTTAGGTGTATATTAACATTAACCACGAATCGTAAATTAGTGGTTTTATGTGTATATAGTCCAACCTGACATAGCCGTCATCTAAAATAAGAGATCGCCTGACGTAAGGGGTCATTCTTAATCCCCCCTGACGACAATCAGTCTTTATTTCACCCGATTATACGGTCACCTACCATAAGCGGTCAGCGGAAATATATATCACACCGAAAGCCATTTTTCATCTGTGTTAAGCGGTCACGAGACAGTCATTTCGAGGTGCGATAAGCAAACCCTTAAATCGACTCACCTCTGACGTCAAAGTTTCTATTGTGCGGTTAAATAATCTGATTTCGGTTACTGCCTCTGATATAATAAATGCAGCCCACTGTGAGAAAACAAATTATATGGTATTGAGAAGGTTTGTCTAATTGGGAAAATTACGAGGACATTTTCAAAATAACTTTTATCATAGTATGTAAAATGTTTTAAATTATTATAGCTAATTAAATTATCGCTTAAGTACTTTACAACGTTAAGGTCAGAATTGCATAATAAAATATGGGTTTAAAAATTACAATCATTCTTTAGCTGAGATTTCTTTGTAGCGAACACATCAATGTTTCATGCATTCGGTTTACCCGTTAGTAACTAATGGATTAACAATGAGCTTGACAAGAACATCATATTTGAGGAAAGATTCACGTGTGTTAGGGTCTGGAAAAAAAGTAATAATGATTGAATGTTTTAAACAACTATGTTATGAAACATCCTGCTTATTTTAGATAAATTGTACTAAGCTTGTGGTTGTTTGAATGGAAATGATGTTTGTTCACAAAGAAAAGTATAAGCCTATTGCATTTGTTTCTTTGAATGAGCATAATACTATCAGCTGACGAACCATCTAAAACGTGGTCACATGACTATAACAGCCACTTTGACCACGTCCCTTGACTGGTTTCTGTACACAGGTTGGACTGTAGTGCCATAAGCAATGAAGCGTAACCATGTTGTTTTGTATGTATACTACTCTTTGCCACAATATGTAACTTTCTTGTTGTTTGTGTATTTTGTGGATATGTAACAATGCTGCTTTATGAGTATATTACAATTCGCAAAGATGCGTAAATGTTTTTTTATGTGAATAAAACAATTTGCTAATGTGTATACTTCAACTTGCCGAGAGGCATTTTTATTTTGTTTTATGTTCATACTTTATACAGGGAAATTACGGGTTTATTTGTATTTATAAACTGTTTTCTCGGTGCTTTTGATACACGTCTGTAACATATTGTAAATACGTAACGAAGTAAATATTTGACTGTACATCGTATACATCGCAAAAACGATACAGTGAACTGCTATAGTAATAGTTTTAGAACAGCGAACTGTGCAAATGAATATACCAAAAGGTCTGTCCCTTATGACAAAGCACATTAATATTATTTATAAAATTGCTGACAAATCGAGGCAACAATTATGCATGTTCTTCAACCAATTTTCAGTGATTAACTATTTAACGTCCAATACCGTTCCAATCTGTAAATCTCATTTTACTGTCGTTAGTCAAGTTATGTCGGTTAACACAAATTTACATTTAATTTGCAACAATAATTACAGTTACAATTGTTTCTAAAACTTATAAAAAATATGAAATGATACAACCAGGTCATTGATAAAAACAGCTATGATATGACTTATTCATTTGACCATATAAATGTTCGGTGTTTCTTATCGGAGAACCAGCGCTCAGCATTTTGCTTCTCATCCGTAAATTTGGATTTTCCGCCATTTTCCTTGACAATCTACTTTTCCAGATCCTTTTATTTCAAAACAAGTTCTCCATTGTGCGTTATGGAGGCTGCATGGGTGCGGTCGGAGAATTTCATATTTATATTTATAATCATAATTATAATTATCAGATACGAGAGAACATTCAAATCTGAATATGATGGAGACAACACATTGGCTTGCAGTTGATTTATTGCTTTAACATTATAACATACAAATTGATTTTTATTTAATGCAAAGCGGAACGGTTAAATAACGCTTCAGTATAACACAGAGGTTAATCACCGGCTGTAAGTAAATTGTGTACTGTTCCAAAGAAATAAGTCACTTACATATGGTTTCTTGACCAACATGCCACTACCTCCTACGTATTTCAAACTCTACGTGGACAACGGTCATAGATTAAAATAACACCCAAGAGTAATTTGAATTTGAATATGAATCTATTTATGCCATCTTTTGCAGGATAGAGATGTACATATTAATGTGTTACTAGATGACAACTAGCATATTAAAAAATCAGTTAACCGGTGGAGATATTTAAGGTGTTAACCAGAAAGATTTTTAAATCATTTTTAAAACATAAGCATGTCATTAAAACACTTGTATAGCCATGATGATGGTTGTTACATTTACAACTAGTAATTGTTAATATGTTAATATTGGTAATGTTGCCATGTGTCATTTAATAGAGATTGTTTTATTAGATTCATTTAACACATTTAAATGAAAGTTGATGGAATTCGTGGTATTAAGTTGGACTTATGAAGGCAGACTGGATGTGGACAACCATTTACGCACATGCATTAAGCCAAGTTTTCCCCGAGCGCGGCTGATATGTAAGCTGATTACATGGTCAACATGTTTTAGTTGGAATTACGGTATGATGGCACTAAATCATTGTAATAAGATCTTCTCATATTATATGACGCTAGTACAACATTCAAATTTACTTTGTCTTATGTTACCACTTTAATTCAATCTGGATCTGCATTTTATGTTTACATTTGACTTCAAAGAAGGACATTGACCTTAAAGGAAGCAATCTCAGATTCCAGAACACCAGAAAACCCAGTAGCAAGCCCTATTTAGTTTTAAATAAAATTATTGTTTACCTTAGTCCTAAAATAATACATTAGGTCTTTCGCACATGTGTGACAATATTTTTTTGCAATCATGCAGTGCATTAGAAAACTTATAAGAGCTCTTTGACAAATGAATATAGTAAAATGTTATGACCTTTGACGTCTTTAATATGACATTTCCCTTAACCAACCTACGCCATTGTGAGGCCAACCAGCCAACCCGGTAGCTCAAGGTCTTACGGAAGGCGGGTGGCCATTCTAGTTGTTATTTGCTTATAGCTAGATGCTAAATGCCAGATGCTAATTACCAATTACTATATGCACGTTGCTTGTTTCTAATTTAAAAATTAACTACTATAAGC
This sequence comes from Dreissena rostriformis, assembly GCA_007657795.1. NCBI lineage: Eukaryota > Metazoa > Mollusca > Bivalvia > Myida > Dreissenidae > Dreissena > Dreissena rostriformis. Next base: position 92,891 of record VMBQ01000449.1, read on the forward strand.
AACTGGCAATTAGCAACCAACCATTGTAAATCAGCAAACAACTATTTTAATCAGCCAATGTCATTTGGCCCTTAGAAACGGGCATGTAACAAATTGCAACTAGAAATTATTAATCAACAAACATCAATTTGAATCGGCAAATGTCATTATGTAATAAGCAACGGGCATGTGCCAAATAGCAACGAGCAATTGTCAATCAGCAAATAGCATTTCATTTCGCTCTTAGCAACAGGTCATTGCTCAAAAATCATGTTACACGGGCCTACCATAGAGTCTTATATCGCTGATAAAATCACACCTGTTCGTGTAAACAATAAATTTCGGATACCGATATATTCGGATATTTACTTGGTAACAAACCTACATAAACAGGTCGTCTGCTAAAATAGACTCCCAGACGCCCGTATTATGTCTTTGTCGTAAGATATAACATATAACTTATACAAACATACAATTCTGATATAACTCAAGTTAGAAGCATATATATTTTTCCTACCTGTGTTTGAACATCTCTCGTTTCTGTCACTTTTCCAAAATGTGCAATTATGAACGGGATTGTATTGAAAAGTTGTGTAAGTGCTTTCGCTTTCCTAAACATTCTTGTAATTCCTGGTAAAAATGCATTTCAGCATTTCCCTATACAATTGACTCCAGTGTGATTACTGATTTATCAAAATAAAAACATCTCCGTTCCTATGGAAAGGGATTTAATACAGTTAATTCTTAACTTTTGCAGACGGCCTAATTTTACTCACGTTCAAGATATTTATAATACAGAACAAGTGTCTCTGAGGGTAGGGTAAATGTGGTTTCCGCTGGTGTAGTGAATCACTTGATGTATTGAGTATACAAATATCCATCAGCAGTTAAATTGAGAACTTTCTCTTATTTACGAGGGCAATGCAAATACTAAATAGTCGATTCATTTACATAACGCCCCGCCCCTTTTAGCGCGATAGTTCAACCTGGATTATGATAATATTCAAGCTCCTACAAAACAATCTTAACTTCTTCTTTAGATATATGCGTACGCATAAAGAGCCTTTTCTTTTCAATATAGTCATATAAAGGGTGTCTTTTTAACGGAATCAGAAAACATTTATTTACATGTTTAAACTTATTGGTATATTTTTGAATAGTAAGAACAATACATATACTTAAAACATACACATATGTTCTTGTATATGATTCGAGATTTGTCAAAGTAAGGGGGCTCACTAGTGAAAATCTTAATAACAATTTGTTTTTACAAAATCATTATTTTAAAGATTAATATTATGTTCTTTATTGTTTGAAAGAAAACATATCTCAAACGAGTTGACTTTTTTGCAATGTTCATGTTCAATAACATACCATAAAGTGCATGGAACTACAACATTTATGTAAAAACTGAGTATGGTTTTAGCGGAAATAAAGTTATACTGCTTCAAGAAATTATCCCTATATGTAAATATTCATAATTAATTTTCCAATTTTAAGTTAGCATTATATATGACACAACTATGGTCAACGTACTAACATAAATAATTAAGAGGATTTTGTCAACTTACTTGTATGTTGCAACGTTTGACACGCCATGCAAAACTTCATAAAATTTAAAAACTTCGTTAAATTATGAATTTATGTTAATGTAACAATATTCGCAAATCTCGTCAGCCTCCGCCCCACCCTTTTTGATATCGTGAAAAAAAACTACCGGGGAACATCATTAGTCTCACCATAATACAATGTGCACATTCCGCGAGTTTCACGTCAAAGCCAAAATTACTGCTTTTGATCAGAGAGAAGTGGATTCATGAGATTGGAAAAACATAATTGATCCCGTGACGACTATATTTGTGGTAAGGTCTAAATGTATATCTACATGTTTTCACGGTAATTCTAAGCTGGACACGATAACTGAGGTTTGTTTCTTTTCAGGGAACGGACGGAAAACTAGAAACACATGAGCATTAATCTAATGTATATGTAGAACACGCGATAGCAGTGATATGATAACAGCATGCATTTATTAATGATCTCTACATTAACAGCCACCATACCTCATTCGAAAAACAACTTGCCCGGCACACGTGATTTGTATCTTCTTCTGTTTCGGATAAGTTTGTAATCCGATATTGTTGTAGCACTAAACATTATCAGTTCTTGTGCAAAATAATTAAAGTAGCATTACTTTACAACAAATAACAAACAGAAACTAGACGTTTATTAGTTACCGAAATTCTCTCCCTTTTCTTTTGTCTTATCGATATCAAATTGTTCAAATACATGTACTGCAGCGATAGTATGCCCAGAGAGCTATGAACGAACATTATCAAGTTTTGCGTATGACGTCTTGAGATATAGCGATAATCATTCAAGTTTTTATTGGAAATAATTTGAAGTACACATAAGACAAGATTGAAATCAATGGGACGTTTTCTTATGTACACGACAACAGAGGATTGCACAATCGGAAATAACTCAATACAATATAGATAGACCTTCGGTGTTCCTTTATGGTCACTCGTTGTTTCGCATTCCCGTTTTCTGTGTTAGAAGCGCGAGGACGCAAGAAAACATAGTACACTGATTTGGTAAAACGAGGCCAACTTAAAACAAAGAGCTATTAAAGCAATGAAAAAGGCGATCAAAAACTCTATATTCCGCTTTGACTGAGCTAAGCAATGGTATTGCTTCAACAAAGAACATTGCAATGACTGACACAATCATAAAATAAACTGCATACAAGGAGCGAATAGACTTGAAATGCAAAAGAAGCCTGCACGTTGAAATTGTTCACACCAATTGACCATGTGCCTAAAAATGTGACCTTTCACTATGACTTATAAGCATTGGGCATGCGCTAGACATTTCGACCAGACATGAGGAAAACAATAATAAAGTCATGCAAGCATTACGAATTTATAGGGAGGATCGAAATATTGATAATTCATAATGATGGAAAATGCTTACTCAGAAGCAAAATATAAACATTTAAGTACACTACTGAATATAAAAGAGCGGAAATTAAATAGAGTACTAGCAGAAAGCTCTGTATATGGAAAGTTCATCTCAAAGTAAGACCTTGATCTCAAACCTTTCCGTTCTTAGATGCGATAAACCATCGACCATAGTTAAAAACGTGTGTCACGTTACGTGCAATAGCACTTATATCGGTTCGTATCCCTTAACGAAGCCACTGTTAAACGAGCTTAATAAAAACGTCCCTTAAGTTTCAAGTTACATTTACATGCAATATACATTCAATTAGCTGAGTGCATGTCAGTAAGGCTTCTTTCATCAGTATTGTTTTATAGCCAGAAAGCATGTGTAAGTCATGCGCCAGTGTTCGTAAAGGTGGTCGAAATATATCTTTGTCTTTCTTCAAAAAGTAATTGAATATCGAATATAACTATATCTTTCATCGCAAAAACAACTGAACACAGTAGGATGGAATTGTTCAATATTTCATATAAAAGTGTTTATATACTACTATTTGCCACGATATGTAACTTCTTTGTTTTATTTGTTTGCCACAAAACTTAACTATGTTGTTTCATTTGTATATTTTGTATTTGCCACGATGTGTAACTCTTCTGTTTTATGTGCATTGAACCTTTTCCTCGATGCCTTACACTGTTGTTTTATGTGTATACTTCCATTAATCACAACGCGTAACATTTTTGTTTTATTTGTATACTACCTCTTAACACAATGCTTAACAATGTTGTTCTATTTGCATTCCATAATTATCCATGGTGCAAAAATTGGTTTGTTTATTCCTATTATACCATTTGCCAGGATATGTAACTGTGTTTTTTTGTGTTTACAACCATTTGCCCAGTTGCCTAACTATACGCTTCGTCTTAATACTACCAATTGGAATGATACTTAACGTTTTGTGTTTGATGTTATATTTACCACGAATCGTAAATTAGTTGTTTTATGTCTAAACCACCATTTGCCAAGAAACGTTAATTTGTTGTTTTATGTGTATATTGTGCAACCTGACTTAGCGGTCACCTAAGAAAAGGGATCGCATAGTGAAAGAGGTCAGTCTAAATCCCCCTGACGACAATTAGTCTTTATTTCACCTTAGTATACGGTCACCTACCATAAGCGGGAAATGGCCAGTATATTTAACATCGAAAGCCATTTTCATCTGTGTTAAGCGGTCACGAGATAGTTATTTCGATGTGCGAAAAGCAAACATTCAAAACGACTCACCTCTGACGTCATAGCGTCTCTTGTGCGGTTACATCATCTGATTGCGGTTACTGCCTTTAATATAATAAATGCATCCCACTGTGAGAAAACAACTTATAAGATTTTGAGTCGGTTTGTAGGTAATTACGAGAAAATCTTCAAAATAACTTATATCAGAGTATATTACACGTTTTAAATTATTATCGCTAATTAAATTATCGCTAAAGTACTTAACAACGTTAAGGTAAAAATAACATAATTAAATATGGATTTAAAAATAAAACTTTCGGATTATTCATTATCTGAGCTTTCTTTCTAGCGACCACATCAATTTTTCATGCATTCGGATTACCCGGTAGTAACTAATGCATTTACAATGAGCTTGACAAGTACCTCATATTAGAGGAACGATTTAAGTGTGTTAGGGTCTGGAAAGAGTAAGAATAATTGTATGTTTGAAACAGCTAAATGATAAAACATCCTAATTATTTCAGAAATGTGGTTTTCACGAAGGTATAATGGTGTACTTTTAGTTGATATGAAAACACGACTGTTCAGGTTCGATCCTTTACTTCAACTGCCCGTCAACAACAACAGAAATATATATGCCGTCAAATCATAATAATAATAACGTGCTAATTCGCGGCAATTGTTCATTAACGTTACGTTTAAATTCTCATATAATATTCACGACATAATGTGGGCCGCAAAATGATAAAACTGACTTCACATTAATATACGAATACGATAATCATAACACAATGCTTAAATATTTAAACAACAGTCCATCACAACAATATAATAATTGTCCGTCAGTTTCCATTGGCACTTATCACTTCCAGTGGATACAGTTTCGCTATTGGCCTTATTGTATACAGTCCGTTACTGGTTCGCACTTTGGCCGCGCGAACAGGCCCGTCCCTTCCGGTAACAACATCGACGACCACGGCAAGTTTCCATCGACATCTAGGGCCCTCATCATGGATCTGCACCACGTCCCCGGTGTTGATCATCTGCGTGTTGGAACCAGACATCCGGTGGTGCTCGCGGAGTGACGTCAGGTATTCAGTCTTCCAGCGTCTGTAGAACTGTTGTATGAGCAGCTCACGTCGCCTAGCCATGCGGTTAAATGTAGCATGGTCGGCTGCAGCGACAGTACCCCCGGTATCGACTGTAACGTCATCGTGTGGCAGCGTTGTAACTCGACGACCGTATAACAGCTGCGACGGCGTGATGGGCGCGGCGTCGTTTAGATCTGTTGATGCATACGTCAATGGCCGATCGTTAAGTACAGCCTCGATTTCTGTTACGATTGTCTGTAGTGACTCAAGTGTGACGTATGCTCGGCCAAGTACTTTTTTTAGAGCGACTTTCGTAAGACCAATAAGATATAATAACAATACGATGCGTATGGGTGTCGTTGATGATTCTTTTTTCACTGGGTGATGAGGGATGAAGTGCACTTGTTCAGCTGACTCTTGACCAAGTGGTACCCGCTCGATGAAGCCACGTCTTTCCTGCTTTGCTATTATGTAACCATATGCCCGAAGCACTTCCGGTTCGTTGCGCAACCTCTGAATAGTCCCAACAGTCCTCTTCAAAGTTATGCTGTGGTTTGTTGGTAGAGCAGGGTGGTCTTGCTTCCATTGTAGTTTGGCATGGTACCTTCCGTTGTCGTACTCTCTTGGTATTGCTTTAGGTACTCGACAGACTTCCGGTCAGGTTCACAAGGTGAGATACCCATGCTCTCAAGACTCCAGAAACGTTTTAATATGCTGTCTTCTGGGGCGCGCGATGCAAGTACGTTCAAGATGTGCTTATCAGCTGGCACATGAGACGTGGAGGGTATCGGACAGGCGGTCGGCCCGTTCCCTCGAACAACACGATCTTCGACAATATCCCAATAGCGGTCAGCTCCAACGAGTAATGAAATGTGAAAAAACGTGTCACCTGTAACGGAATGAGCCAACTTCAATCCCCGCAGATACGGAAGTTCCTCGGTCGATCTGAGATATTCGCAGCTGATGGGAGCCGCAATAGTGGGGACGATGAGCACAGTGACAGGTATCTTCTTTTTCTTCGACACTATGTACACTGTCGTGCGTTCTAGTTGCTGTAGACTTCTGTTATTACTTCCTCCGAATCCCGTCAGGCTAAGTGTCTCTATCCCATCACTCTCTAGTTGAAGATCGTCAGCAAGCTTTCTAGTGATAAAGGATTGCTGCGCGCCCTCGTCGAATAATATGGCGGCATCCGTTGTATTGTGAGACGACAAAACAGGGGCAATGGCGGTCTTTAATACAACGTCTGCGCTCGACCTCTTTGTAGACGAGAAGAATACGGCGGCTTCCGGTTGCGGCGATTTAACTTCCGGTTTTCTATGTAGCTCCTTACAGATAGAAGTGTGAAGCTTCCGATGGCAGTTTTGACAGCGTCCGTTTGACTTGCATTCTATGTCTCGGTGTTTACCCCAGCAGTTAAAACAAATCTGTTTCTGTTTCACAACATTCATTCGGGCAGCAGTGTCAGAAAATGTTTTACATTCACAACTAAAATGTTCTTGCTCACAAAATGCACATGTTCTAGAAGAATAATGCGTCTTCCTTTTGCCGAACTCGTTACTAAAAGTGTATGAAGTCTTCTTACCGTTCGTACTTATATGAAACAATGCTGTTGAGTTGTAGTTGTTCACTTCCGGCAACGCATAGGAACTTCCGGTGCCGATCTTTAATCGCTCGTCGTAGATCTTGCAAAAACCAGTCATTATTCTCGTTTACGCGGGCAAGATTTTTACGTATATCCATCGGCAATTTTTCCAATACAACTGGCCCAATAGGCTACCGTACATATCTTGATGTTGTCCTAGCGACTCGAGACCCCGGATATACGTTTCCATGCGGTCGTAAAACCCTCTCAAACTCGCGACTGTGGAAATTGGTGATGGCAATTACAATAACGCTTGCATGGTTGCATGAACAATTTTGCAATGTTGACCATACCGTTCACGTAGCAATTCGACTGCGCGCGTGTAATTCGCATTCGTGAGTGCAAATCCTTCAATAGTCATGGCGGCTGCACCCTCCAACTGTGCTTTCAAATAATTGAATTTCTGCACATCAGTCAAGTTGACATTGCAATGGATTGACGATTCGAAGGAATCCCAGAAAGATTGCCATTGTAATATATCACCGTTAAATCGTGTAAGTGTTAATTTTGGCAATTTATGAGAACTGTATGTACTTATCTCGGGCGCTGCGTTGGTTGGTCGGTGGTTGTGGACCGGATGTCTGCTAACTACCGGAACCGGATGTATGCGATGATGAATCGGCGGCGTCTGTGATGCTAATGCTGGGCCGCTGTAGACGCTTCTTGTATCTTCGTAGTTTGACCTCTACGTCGAAGGTGTACTCCTCTGCCTCGACCATTTCCTCTGGCGCTGCGTCGGCGTCGGTGAGCGAAAATGTTTTCATTGTAGACTCGCAGACATGCCACTTTTTCTTCTAATTTCTCGATAAGCGCTTGAAAGTGAAAGTCATCGTCTTCATCGCTCGCTTCTTCTATTTTACTGACGAAACGGTCAATAATATTGTTGCGAGCAAGGCAAGCTGTTCCGTATTCTTGTCAGGAATAGTTCAATAATACTAATGTGGTTTTACGCTTATTTACTAAAACGAGGGAAACAAGTCAGTTTCAAACTTCATTAATCTTTTATTCTTTAATGTCGAAATTCATAGANCTTCCGGCAACGCATAGGAACTTCCGGTGCCGATCTCGAGAATGTTGATATCCTTGTTAATCGCTCGTCGTAGATCTTGCAAAAACCAGTCATTATTCTCGTTTACGCGTGCGAGATTTTTACGTATATCAATCGGCAATTGTTCCAATACAACTGGCCCCAATAGGCTACCGTATATATCTTGATGTTGCCCTAGCGACTCGAGACCCCGGATATACGTTTCCATGCGGTCGTAAAACCCTCTCAAACTCGCGACTGTGGAAATTGGTGATGGCAATTTCAATAACGCTTGCATGGTTGCATGAACAATTTTTCAATGTTGACCATACCTTTCACGGAACAATTCGACTGCGCGCGTGTAATTCGCATTTGTGAGCGCAAATCCTTCAATAGTCATGGCGGCTACACCCTCTAACTGTGCTTTCAAATAACTGAATTTCTGCACATCAGTCAAGTTGACATTGCAATGGATTGACAATTCGAAGGAATCCCAGAACGATTACCATTGTAATATATCACCGTCAAATCGTGTTAATTTTGGCAATTTATGAGTACAAGATGTACTTATCTCGGGCGCTGACTGGCCGCTGTTTTTGGACGAATTAGTGTTGACCCTGCGTTGGTTGTTCGGTGGTTGTGGACCGGATGTCTGCTGACTACCGGAACCGGAAGCATGCGATGATAAATCGGCTGCGTCTGTGATGCCAATGTTTGGCCGCTGTAGACGCTTCTTGTATCTTCGTAGTTTTACCTCTACTTCGAAGGTGTACTCCTCTGCTTCGACCATCTCCTCTGGCGCTGCGTCGGCGTCGGTGAGCGAGAGAATATTTTCATTGTAGATTCGCAGACATGCCACTTTTTCTTCTAATTTCTCGATAAGCGCCTGAAAGTGAATGTCATCGTCTTCATCGCTCGCTTCTTCTATTTTACTGACGAAATGGTCAATAATATTCTTCAAACCTAGCCGCTGGCCTAGTAACTTCTTTATTGTCGTCGGCATTCTACTGTTTGTTCACGGCACCAATTTCACGAAGGTATAATGGTGTACTTTGAGTTGATATGCAAAATACGACTGTTCAGGTTCGATCCTTTAATTCAACTGCCCATCAACAACAACAGAAATATATATGACGTCAAATCATAATAATAATAACGTGCTAATTCGTGGCAATAGTTAATTAACGTTACGTACAAAATCTCATATAATATTCACGACACACTGTAACGTCTTTGAGGACGTATTTCATTTTTTACTTGAATTTCCAACATTTATTAATTTACGTAAGATATACATAAATAAATACTATTGGAAGAACGCAAACATGATCAAGTTTAATGACCTCTTAATACTGACAATGAAAAAAGTGTACGAAGTCTTTCCATTTTTGTTTTTAAAGCTTTAAAATTGAGAGCTGACTTATGTTATCAATAGTTTCTCTCCAAGTACTGTCATTTATTTATCTAATTTATATAAAAAATACAATTTATGATAAAGTGTATACGAATTTATTGTATTATGATTTTGATTTTTATATACGCTCTGTTAAAAATTATGTACGTCATTGACCATTTGTGAATATATTGTGTTGTAATATATGTTTACTCATGGGCTTTAAGCCTAATGTATGTTGAATAAACTATAACTGCATCATGAAGTCTTTCACATTTAAAGTTAAGAAAAGCTATCCAAAACAATGCAACATGTAATATTTGTGAAAAGACCAGGTACAAAGACCGTTTGAGGTTATATTTACAAGTTCATGTGGATATAGAAACAAGTCCATAATATTCTATATTTGTCAACCTCACACGTACTTCAAGATATTCTTAAATAATTTCCAAGGCTGACTCTTGAAGTTAATTCGCCACGTGTATGTTTCAGTTGTGGCTAACAAATCACGCCGCAAATAGATCACTCATGTCCAGAAACAACTGCATGCAACCCGTCTTTCTCAGGCAATTTACATAATTATATTTGTTAAATGACACTCGAGACACACATTTGAAGTAGCATATTCATTCACTATCCTGACATTATGAGAATTATGAGAATTATGGTATGGGTCACTTTTTGTGGATTATTTCGTGATGAGAAACGCGTTGTCCTCTATATCTGTTTCTTGTAATACATTTATGGCATAAGTAGGTTAATTAGCGACCTAAATATGACTTTAAATACGGAGAAAATTCCAAATAAAGCAACCAACAAAGAATTACAGTATAACTGTGTAGTACATGTTTGTTAATAACTACTATTGTATTTAAACACGCGGATAATTACTATATTCGAAAAGTAAGATCTTTTACCAAAAAAATAAAATAAAAACAATCACATATATGGTTCTCATATTACAATATACCACATATATTTTTGCTTAGTTGTTTTTTAAACATTGGTGCTTTACATTGACGGTTCAAGCACATTTAAACCAGAAATGGTGATACATTTTCAAGGATTATCATAAACCGACATGTATGTAAACCAGACATGGAATTTAATTTTCAAAACGTGATTATTATTAATCCAAACATATGTAAACACAAAATATAAACATAAGTAGCATGTACTCAGCAAAAATGAAATAAAGTGAGTTTCCTAACCATACATGATTGCTTATGATGCGTCGGTTGCCTGGGGTTCGAAAGTAAACATGAACTGCTGATGTTTATATGTTTGTTAATCGGTCGACTTACGAACACGGTTAAACGTTATAAGTGTGTTTCTTTTCACATAGTTCAAACAAGATGAACTTCGTATTTTGATTCCCACATTTCATTCTCAGCTTTGGATATGCTGTCATCGCTCTGACAGGAATCGCACAAATGCGTGTCATTACTGTTGGAGTAACAAATATGTTGTTTGGTCGAAAAATACAAAGTATTGACTTGTCCTGCAATAAAAACTGATTTATAGACATTTGACTATAATCAGACATAGACTCACAACACCTGATTACACCGTATGACAATATATCTTCGGTAGTTATTTTGAAAGTAGGCATCAGTACAAAAATACGCATGGCGTGTAATAATTGTTACATACACTACACCAATCTCGAATATAGAGTAATAACGTGTGACAAAATGTTGTTGAGCGCTTAGAGACTTGTAATATGCCTGAATCAGACGCGTTAATTGGGCTAAATGAAACTTATATCTATTATTTGGTATTGCAATTGTTTCATCAGTGCAGGTTTTTCTATGTGTGTTTCTTGTTTATACTTAAACCTAAAGTCTCCCAGTGGTCGTATATAAACAAACATATTTATTGTTATCATTTTTTTGCAGTATTACGATTTGTTTCATGAACATTATTCCCAATAAGACATAAGGTTTATTCTACTCTCTGCGTTGATAATATTGACGCAAAAAAGTGTCTCAGACATCAATGCTTTTGGTTTGAGGACTTGTTAATGTTTTGCGCTGAATCAATTGCTACTTCTTACCAGCAAGACATTTATCTTGTTTGTATTACATTTCTCATCGATTTCTTGTGTGAACTGTAGTTGTGGCAAATGGTTTTTGTCTGCAAACAATAACCGCGTAAGTAAATGAAAATATAGTTTGAAAGATTGAATAACAAACTTCGATAATGTACAGTTAACTGATAATTATTTTAAATATGTTAAAGAGAATATAAAAAAGTATGTGTACACATAGCAGCTCTGATACAGGTAAACATGTACGTATATCTGGTACTCGTAGTTAACGTCATTTGAGTGTCAGGTCCGTCAAAGTTGAAACAAGTGCATATATCCTTCTTATGTTTCGTTATTATCATCAATATAGATTGACAAGTATTAAAACATTGATTCTTTCATTATTTTGCGTCCTCCTGAAATTAAGTTACCCGACAGTCAAACCTAATCAAAACAGCTAACGTCTTCCACATCGCATTAGGTTGCAATTATTTAGATCCAACAACAAAACGCTAACATCAGTGAAGTTTTTTAAGGCAGACACGACGGCGATATATTATGATTATGCATTGTATACTATGTTTTAAGTATAATTATACATTACTGGTTTATCGGGCGAGACAATTGATAATGTGTTTGTTGCTCGATAATCATTTTAGAAACTCAATATATTAATTGCGTTTAACAACACAATTATGCAGATAAGTTTTACTGGGGTTGCTTATGCAATATATTAAAATATAACACAAAGCTTGTTAAGACATTTTTAATAATATGTCAATTTAAAGAAATTTCAAATAGGGATGTTGAACACAAATAACGAATGTTTTCATATATTTGATATCGGTTTATGAAAATTGAAGTTTCCGGTATTATGCCTGTTGAATAAACAACATATACAAGATGTTCAATATAAATTGAATTTATGAAACAAGAAAGGATAATTGTAATATACTACGAGCAATACAAGTAAGTTTCATTTGTCACGACAAAAATGTTCAATTGCGAAGCTTAAATAGGATTATCATTAAGATCATCGCAAGAAATCGTCAAAGAGATACAAGAATACATTGTGTTGTTATAACAAGTTATGAAATGTATGCCTTTAAAGTAAGAAACACAATAACATTGAAGTTTTCAGCTATCTGCATACTAACTTGATGTTTACAGAATCGATATTTGTACTAAAAAGCACATAAATATACATGTAGATTAAATTTCTTTACAATGGTATTGTTCAAATTTGAAATTTCAACAATTACCGTGCCGGTTTTGTGAACGATAATGGTGATTAGTCTTGCATACATTTAATTGTACTGTAAGTTATACTTAAAACATATGATACTATCCCTAATCATAACGGCTTTCCGTTTATATTATCTGAATATATATTAAATAACAAAATATGAATATGTTTCATTAAATGTGCTTCTTGTTATTAAAAATACTAAACCTATACAAACAAGTATGATTTGTTTAAAAAGACCAATATCATATTAATTTACACAAAAAACGTCACAGCTGTAAAATTGTAATGACTTCGTGACATGTATGGAGTATTATTTTTAGTATATTAAATTCATTTGATTAGATCGATTGTTCGAACAAATAACACGAGGTTTTGTTGTTTTAACGTATGGTTCTGGTTCTGCTTTGGTTTCCTTTTTGTGTGTCATACAATCCGCTTCATGCATAATGAACGACGAATTATATCAACTATTCTTATAACTCAACTATTGATTCACAATGGGCAGGAATTGAGTAGTAAATAAACGTATACTGACGTTGTTCAAATAGTAAGATTGTTATGTTCGTTGATAACAATACTAGTTTATATAAAGTCGATTATTTTACATGTAAATACTTACAATAGTGCAATAGTTTCAATTTAAGTAATTTGTAAACAAAGATGTTTTTCAGTTAAAAATTAGTATTTTGTTTAGGAATCCCCATATCAGCAGGTGGTCTACAAATATACACAGGTCTACCAGTCCGTCAGCCGTAAAACGTACACAGTAATTGTTTGGTATTCAACTGGATTGTTTCCTTTATAGACTAAATAAACTTCATTGTGTTCTGTTTGCTAATGACATCAAGATCAATTCCATTGCACTGACCTTTGCACGGGGCACAGACAACACGAATACACACATCTTGTTTTGTATATATTTTTTTTTGTATGTGTGTTTCTGTCGATTGTTTTTTATTAATGAACAATACAACTCAGTATATAATGATTTAATTATAATGGCACGTATGTGTCAATTGCGCAGAGCTTGTTTTATTGGCATGAATAGGTGGAAGACTCACCCATGATATTGACCTTAAAGTTTTAAGCATCGCTAACTTGCACTAACCGGTATTCTCAACATAAATCAGATGACAACTATTGGAAAATAAACAAATTAACTATCTCACTATAATCATCACCAACCAACCTATTCGTTCGTTTCCACCTATTCATTTTTAGAAAATTAAATATATAGCAATAGCTTAATTTCAAACCATCACCAGCGAGACTTGAAATGATTCCAAGTGATTGAATACCGACCAAACATCTACCAGTATATTTTAGACAAACCAACAGTATTTTGTAGCGGTATTAAACAATTTGACTCGGGGAACTACTTCTTTATTATGTAGGCTGCTTGTCAAGAAATCAATATATATTCATGCGCCTTTCTCGATGGTCATTGAGGTTCGTGCTATTGATATTACGTATTATCTATATATGACAATAGAAATGTCTGCCTTAACTTCACTGTTAGACAGTTATGATATGCAACTGGTTATTCAGATATACATTTTTAGATTGTACGTGCTTGTTGACTGTATATTGCGTCATATTCAATCATAAGTTTAGCAAGTATATTAATTCAGTATAACCAACGAGCAACTCGATGAAATTATAATGCAGAACGCGCTTAATGTGAACAGCAAAACCAACTTGTTCTTCTACAAATAGCAAAACGCTTGTTATAAAGTCAAGTTAATGACCTTCTGTTTTATATGAATAATAACGAAGATGAAAAAGAAAAATGCCGTGGTTACTATTGGAACGCAATCAATAATGAGTGGTTATACACATGCAATCTTACCATAACTGTGAATGCATGATCATCCTATTTTACTTCATCACATGCGTTTAGCAAAACACATTGTATCTATCTATACGTTTACAAGACTAGTAATTGATCTTGAAACCACAATATTACTGGGCTTATATACTTATCGATCCAGGTGTTCACAGGTGAGTGAAATGCTTCTAGTGAAAATACTACCCTGAGTGCATATATACCGATATTTGTCCGAAAATCGACACAATTTTTTTTTTATTAAATGCCTTCCCAACCGTTTATTCACATTTTTAAATAGTTAAACTTAAGAATGAATTTTGCGGTAATAATAACCTGATGAACGGCATCATTGTTATTTTGAACAGCTTTAAACATTGAGCTATTCTTTTTTAAATCAATGATATTTCCCTACATTTTTTTAAAACAACATCTCTTGGTAGTTCTGATATGTCGTTTTACCAATTCATTTATACTCATTAAGACCTTTACATATCTATTCGCTGATTAACAACAATATATAGAGCATTTTCACTTTCGTATAATTTAAAATATTTCACTTAAGTGCATGCATGAATATTTGACAATAGTGCTATTAATATATGCTCTATGGAATTGTAAGTACTACTTTTATACTTGTTTCATATGGCATTGATGGACATTGATGCCAATAAAGTACGTATAAAGATATAATTTGTACTGACAAATCCATTTAGTCTTAACGGAAATAAGGAAATATGTATTTCAAATCCGTTTGGTAATGTTATTGAACCTACATCAGGGAAATAAATACTGACACACGATTTTTAATATACTTCTGTAACGGTCATTTACGAAGCCGCCGAGAATGTCCGAAAATTCGGAACCCAACACAATTAAAATTAACACAGTTTACACAAACTTGCTCAACTGCAATACACAACAGTCGTTTAATGAGTTCAGATAAATAAGGCCAGTTGTGACTAAGAGTATCTCATACGTTATTTTATATCATACTATTAAACACCCATTTAATGCCATTATATAACCAACCGACTTAGTATCAAAAGTTAAACATGTTTGTGCACGTTATCTTTCATTACTTTTTGAGTAAATATAAGATTTTTCAGATTGTTCAGATTTTGTATTTTTTTCAAATATACATGCATGCCAAATCATAATTACCGATGAAGCAAACTTTCCAGTTTGTCATGAAACTATCAAATTAGGCAAATGCGAGCGTTAATGAGGAGGTAACCTTAAATAGGATTGAGAAATGTCGGCTACTCCGGAAATGATCAAGACAGGCAAGATTGCCAGACCAGTCGAAAAAATAAACGAAAATAATTATACGCACATCAATGCCTTCATTATTTATCACACAAATCTTTAAACCGATCAAAATGAATATATCAGAACGATGAAGGAATATTTGAACTGTAAACGATATTTTTTAACGCTTTTTTAATTAATGATATTTGTTATTGTTTGTTTTTGTAATCGGTAATAATATCATAATTTGTTTCGAAAGTTCATTACAATTGATGCTAAACATATAACAAAATGGCAACGTGTTATTCAATTATTTTACACGTGTCACATATTTCTTGAAAACAAATAGTTTCACTTATAATGGACGAAGTTCTTACAGTGGTCTTAAGTAGTGAGTACAGCATAATTGACATTGACAATTCAGATCTTGATTGTACACCATATAACACCATGAATTAAATGTGAGGTAACACCGTTCCACGTGTATGTTGTTCATTTTCCACATGAGCATTTTCTCCTAAATCTTTGCAAGATTACTGTATGTCTATAATATCTAAAGAATAGTTCGGGCTTACTATAAATTTAAATAAATACTTCTATCAGTAAAACATATGTTTCAAACTATATTTTCCAGACTTCAAAGTGTAAACACCCTATTATAATTTACTATACATACGTAAATAAAGGTCGTACGTACGTGTGAGTGTTAATTTATCAATGTCTCGGTGAGTTTAACGATTTATTTCGACACATGACATAAACATAATGCTCTTTGCATATTAACTTCCATCATGTATAACATTCAAATTGGACGCGATAGTAATGTGTATAAAGCGAAATACTTTATGGTGCTTACAAGTAAATGATGGGATTCCCATCCCAGCATTCAATGGGAAAACTTCCAGTTAGAAGATCAGAATCACTGAACCTAATATTTTCTACAATGACTTCGTTACACATATGGGTGTTTTTAGAATCGATAGAATCGGAATGTGAACGACAGCATTAACATTGAACAACCAACCACGCTTTCTTGTTTTGTGCATTAACAAACGGGTAAATTTAATTTATAAGTCATATACGTATTGCGTCCACAAGAAGCATATTGATTCACCGATTCATTGTCATGGTATAAGCAATGGTCACGTCTGGTTAATGTGCTTGCATACACTTGTGGAAGCCGATAATCGTCGCAGACGTACCATTAGGCTTACAGATAATCCAATTACACGGCGTCGGTTTGATTTTCATTGCATCTAATTCTTATTCCGCTAGGTTGTAATTACTATTTTATATAAGATTGGACCCACTGGCATCCATTAGGCGTGTATAACATTAGCGTTTACCAACATAAACAGCATTTCAATGATTGCCATCGTGTTTGTATCGACACACACGAGAGCATGTTTCATTTGGCATTTCGAAAGCAGGATGTTTTGTATTTTTAAATACTCTTTTACATTTTGCGTGCACTTGTGTTAAAACATTTTAAAGTCTTTACCAATGAAGACTGGCATTTATTCGTAGCATTAAGCATCAGTTTGTTCGTTCGTTATGTTCAGAGAGCCTGCTTGTTTATCGGTTGAATTATGTTTCTAAATTAAAGGTGAATATTTTATTAAGGAAAATACGAAACTAGCTTCCTATATTCAGAACAAATTATCAGCCGATTTTCCTTGTATCGAAACCTTATTTTTTAAATAAACTGTTAAGCCACTGAAACACTAAGATCATGTATCATTTAGGAATAATCGTAAACATGACTTTAATTTGCAATTGTATGATTTGTTATGATATATTCAGATGATTTATTATAACGAACAAAATGCTTATTTCAACACTATGCCAAAACGTACAAGTAGAAAACAGTTTGTATCATATTGACGGTGTGTTTTGTTTTAAATTGTATTTCGACGGTTTTCCCCCAAAATATAGACATTGTATAAACAATGCACATTCATTTTTTTTTCAAATGCATCCGATATATACCGGTAGACATTGTATTAAAAATGCACAATCCTTTTTTTCAAATACATTTATCAAGCAGCATTTTGTTATTTATAGTTAAGTTTTATTGTTTTTATCGCGCATCAGTGACATATAGATTTTCGGAAGTTATTCGATTGCGCGGATGGAGTCATTCAAGGACGTTTACACATAAGCTAACACATGGTTCCTCACATTTAAACATTTTGATACTTCATGTTCAAAGCAATATTTTAGTATAGCTATGAACATTGTACATTTTATATAAAAAATATTTACATAGAGGTTTTTTGATGTACGTAGTGCTTTTTTGTTTATATCATTTGTCATACATATGATTAATTTGTATGAATTAGGTATATATTATAAGTATTTTATAACTTGAGTCAAAATAAATAAATAAATAAATAAATAAATAAATAAATAAATAAATACATAAATAAATAAAAAAATAAATTAATAAATAAATAAATAAATAAAAATTAATAAATAAATAAATAAATAAATAAATACTTTAATAAATAAATAAATAAATAAATAAATAAATAAATAAATAAACAAATAAAAAAAACATAAATAAATGATATATACGCGAAAGATATGTAGAATAATTGTGTTTTTATATATTTTATGTTTATATAGCATTTTATTGTGTGGTTTAATGTTTTGCCCAACTATCAAAAAGCTGATAGCCTCCTTAATAGCTATTTGTTTATTGATTGTATGATTTGACATGTGTTGTTCCTGATGTTCAAGTAAGACACGAATTACTTATTTGCCTATTAACGCACGGTGGACAAAATATAAGAACATTGATTTATGAACTTCCAACGAAATACAACACTCAATTGGGAGAAAGCTTTTTTCTGAAATTTCGTGAACTTTTGTGAAAATGTTACAACACTTGAGACCCATTTGAACAGCTCACTAAGCAGAAGCGTAAGTATAGTTCAATCATCACTAATTATCTACTGCTACTTCTGACTTTCATGCTCCAACGACGATTCAAGAGCGACAAAAACATTGTTACTCAATGTTATACAACGAGACCTGATGTGTAGCAAAATACTTATTAAAAAATCAAGTTTAAAAACCATATGACTGTAATAAAGGTTGATATGGAAATTCAAGACATAATTGGCGAACGCCCGGCCACGGCGATGTCTTTAAACAATTATTAACATGATCGCCGCGATAAAAAATTATATAGGCGCTAACAACGCGACCCACGGCGTTGCCAACGACTGCATAGCGGCGTTCTGCAATTTGGAAGTGCTGTCCTGCAATGGATTAGGTTAAATAACTTAAATGCCCCTTATCACAAAAGAGATATTTATTGCACACTAATTGTAGATTGTACACAGTTATTTGCATGTAAGTGAATAGTCAGGACTCATACCTTCGACTCTTCGTTGATGAACATCATGGATGTACACATATTCCTCCACACTTGGCTCGTCCTCGTTAAGCCTCGCTTAAATCAGTCCAGTCTATGTCTTTGCTTGGTATGCGGTAATCAACACAGTCTTGAAATCCAAAAGCGCATTGTTCGCGCTGTGAGCGCGTCGGTAACAAGATGACGCAACTGTTACGCGCAGTGATAATGTTTGGTGATAGTTACCATGTGATGACGGCGTAAGGGCGCGATGAGGTCACCGTAAGGACGCTGTGTGATAACCATATAATACCAGTTTAATTAATGTTCATATTTCGCGCAGATCACACGGCGCTCTAACATATTTATAGAATGCCGTGCATCGCCGACCATTGAGACAGGCCATTTGATGACAGGTCAGCAAACTGCAGAGGGACGCTTACTAACGCAAAATAAAATATTATCAAAATCTTACCCGAATACCTATCATGAAAGTTATTTCATATATGTGTAGTATAGATTATTTTGCTCATCATACTTTATGTGTGTGTATGCTGAACTGATTGGTTAATGGAACGATTGTATAATTGTAACATGCAGAGATTTAAAACTAAACCTTCTGGTCTCCACTCTTCGAAAAAATAAGAGAGTTAAATAAATATCCACAAACAGCATATCTAGGTAAAACCTTCTAGCATGTCATGCTTGCAAGGAACCGTTCCAACCAATTTTGGATTAATACGCAGAGGTTTAGAGTCAATAATCATAGAGCAATTGCGCTATGTTGTAGTAAGTTGGGGGTCGGAAAAAAATGTTTTGCTTATGCTCATATCTTGCGTTATGACCATATCAAAAGTGTGAATTGTTCTTATATATTAAACACATTAATATATTGGTAGATCTATATGTAAGATCATGTTTCAGCTTTTTGAATGCCAAAAAGAAAGTGCTTAAGTAATCATAATATCGAACTTGCACTTATGTTGATATTGTTTTCGGTTAAATTGGTAATAATGGCAAAACAGATATAGCAACTATGAAATACGACATAATGGTAAATGCTATTGCGTCCTATGACACTGGCAAAAGTTCAGGAAAACTACAACTATCTCAGACACGATACTATAAATAAAACAAATCAACATATGCGTTGAAGTATATGCTTATATCTTGGTGACGTTTCTGTTGTTTCACTTATCCCTATATTAACTACATTTTATTTTATTAAACAAATGGTCGAGTAATGTCTGCTAAATGTCCTTCAAGTAAGGAAGAAGCAGAGTTTTAACAGCGTATGATCAGTCTAAGTAATATACTTTTCGAGGTAACGAATACTTCATAGGATATAATAAAATGGGGTTGTATGCACCTATACAAAATGTTATAAAGTAGATTAGTATTGCAATTTTGAAGGAATGCATGACATTTCAGTTATGAAATTTACTTATTGTATGCTTGTCAAAGGATCAAATGGTCAAAGATATCCAATCTATACAAACATATTTAGGGTAATCATACGATAAATCAACGCAAATCCCGATTTGGGTCAAAGCAATTTACTGATATATCCTTGACTTATTTATGTTTTGCCTAAATGTAGAACTGTAACAGTGCTTTATGGAATATAATTTATATTAATTAAGAATACATCCAGTTACATCTAGACAGTTATGCCAGATCGTTGCAATTAGGGTTGAGTTGTCTACACCCTGCTATTCTAGAAACGGATGTTCGCGAGTCTTAACTGCGAAACAAATAACGCCTTCGTGTGTATGTTAAATAATTGGAATGGCCTTTTCATAAATACAAAGATAATGAACAACAAAATATTGTTATGCATTTAACGAGTTAATTTTGATAATAATGGTTGGGAAGATATGGCATGAATGTAACAAACTGTATGCCAGAAACAAAACTTATTCATTATGTATTTATAGATTTTGACGACACACTTTGTTACACTCTTTACTTCTTGGAAAACTCAATTTGACATTAAAGTGTTCTTTCTAATATTTCCTGAACGTCTGCATCAATATTTGGTCAATATATCTTACGTCTCATCATCAAATTGAAGGGGGGGATGGATGTAACCCTAAGCTGGTAATTGACTTCCAAACGCTATTGAATACGGATAGTTGATGTTGTATCGGGCTAGTATGTTGTTTATAACTGTTTCAGCTGCTTGGTTAAGATACACATGAAATTGTACACACTGCGGACGCGATTATAATACAATCAACATACATTTGGAATAACAACCTTACTCTTTTGAAAATGTAACAGTTATTTAGAATAACACGAGGACTAGTGATGTGATTATGATGGTTTCGTTCGAAACGAGCCATATGATGCAATTAACATTTTATGATAAGTATACGAAAGTTAAACGGGAAGCGGACAACTACAACGAGCGAGGCCTGGTATAGAGGAGATAACCTGGGTTAGGGTTAGGGGTCGGGTTAGGGTTAGGGTTAGGGGTAGGGTTAGGGTTAAGGCTAACCCTAACCCTAACCCGACCTCTAACCCTAACCCCAACACTAATCCTCTAAGCCCCCCCCCATGCGCATTACAATACCAGGCCTCGCTCGTTGTAGTTGGCCGCTTACCTAGTAAAACACGCCCATCTTGTCCACTACAAAATGTATGCGCAATTTGGTGAATCAAGGCATATGTAAAGAACATGCACTAGTTTATCTTTATAACGAAGCTTTTGTGTTGTTACGTAAATTTAACGTATTTCTACTGCAGATCTGAATAAACACGTACACACATTAACTCATAAGAGACATCTCAAGCTGCAATTGTTGTTAATAATAAAATAGTTTTCATGTTGACGCCTTATAAATAACAAAACGACTGCATTTCATTTTTTTGTGCGGTATGGCTTTCATCGCGTGATTGCCGAGTTTCCTCTTCCTCTGTTATTTTGGTTTACATTTTAACCCATTTATGCTGAGTGGACTCTCCCATCCTTCAAAATTGGATCAATTCATTTCCAAAATTAGGGATGTCTGGTATATTTATTTCTATTTTTAGAATATTTCTTACAGAAATTCCTTTAAGCAAACAGCATAGACCCTGATGTGACTACGCTGTTTGCCAGGGCCTTTTTTCTAGACGCTAGGCATAAATGGGTTAATGTATTCTCCATTGTCTGAGGATTGTAGACGTATAGATCTTTCTATTAGTCCGGATGTTATGTTGGCACGCACAGGGGACACTTAAAATGCAGTATGGGTCACTGATATCGCTACGAAATGAATATGTGTCGTGTTACGAATCTCCGATGTATGCTATATTTAAATAACAAATATACTAATATTATACTTACAATTCACATTTCGATAGTTTTGATCGTCAACAAACTGTATTATCTCATGTGTCATCAGTTTAGATGTAGCCTTGATTTCCCAAACCGGTATCCTACTTAATTCGAGTTTAATATTCATCTCCACGTACTTGATAATGTTGTTGGATGATTAGAAATATTGTCACATTAAAATACAAATTTGAATTAAACACCCATCTACAATTAAGCCTTGCTCTGTGATAAAGGGGTTTAATGAATATGCGTAAAGTTTCGTCCCAGATTAGCCTGTGCAGTCCGCATCGGCTAATCCTGAACGACACTTTCCGTTTGTATGATATTTTTCGTTTAAAGAAAGTCTAGTATTAGCAAAAATCTAGTTTAGGCAAAACGTGTCGTCCCTGATAAGCCTGTGTGGATTGCACAAGCTAATCTGGGACGACACTTTACGCATATGCATTAAACCCCCTGTTCACAGAGCATTAATTGCAATAATCCAATAGTGAAACGAGGAGTCTGGATACCTTGTACGTTTTAAACAAAAATACAGAAACAAAGTAATATAATGACAACTCCATACCGCAATTTGTATTCCAGCTAAATGTGTTGACATTAAGAATATAAACACCACTGTTTGACACTGAAACAACTAGGTTAGTTCTGAACAGAGTTGATCAGATAAGTGTATTTAGAGAGCCTTAAAAAACCGCATTGGCAAGATGCTCAGGGTTCCCTGTCCATTACTTTGAAATACATTTAATCAACTAACCTGGCGGTGGTGTAATACATGGTAGTGTAGGCCTAATCATGGGATAACATATTATTGATCTGATGTATGTTACAGCAAATCATTTACACATTATTTGAAAATCTAAAAGGTCATCGTGTTATATTACTACTAATAAAATCACCTGCTAAGGTGGTATTAGTAGTTATGACCATCTCGGACATTACACACAACGTTCATGTTAACCTTAAGGACATTAACAATGTGAAATGTATAATCGTTTAATGAATTCTTAAGTTAAAAGACACTCAGTATTTTGAAGAAAGATGTAACATTAAGTATTTTCATAAGTGAAAAGTGAAAAAAAAACATGAAAACAAAGTCGCACATGTAGCAAATGTGTTATGTAAACTCATCATCGCAACCCACTGATGCTTAATTGATTAATAACACATTTTTTTAACTGAGACTGTATCTAACCCAACAGCTAAGAAAGTTATTATACACATAATATCCCAATAAAACCTCTTAGCTCCTCGTCTTACCATTCTGTTGTTGAAGTACATTACTAATTTTGCTTTAAGCTAGCATTCATCTTCAAATGATGAGATGAGATATACGATGACAAATATTAACTTAAGACTTTCAGGACATAATGGAGGGGAAGGAAAATGTTATATCAAATTGAGTTTTCAATGGAGTAAAGTGTACGATAAGTATATAATGGACACAGGCATGATGGCTTTACAAAAGACACGATTACTCACGTTTAGTATGAAATCTATTACACAGACAATGCCTGCCAGTCCTTGTTTGTCAGTTTTAAAGACGTATCTTCGACCGAGATATACGATGGATAAAAACTGCATTCTTTACTTATTTACCCAATAAGGAATGTATATAATCTATTGTCGAATATGTATAACAGATTCTCAAAATATGAAGAATGCTTTAAATACGTAGCATATTGTTTAAAGGAAATATATAGCAGTGTTGCTTTGCTTTGATACTCTGGTGGTTACATGCGCCTACATAAACGATAGAAAATACTAGATATGGTGAAAAATATATCTATAACCTTGGGTAGTGCTCACTTTTTCCCTACAAATAGCTTTATTTCGTCAAAATCGTGTATAAAAAACGATACAAAATTGTAAGCAGGCCCATATGTACTCCACTCGCTATATACACATTTCGACACATAACACTATGGCCACACTGGTGTACGTGTATTGACAAATCTAACTGCAACTCCCTGACATAATACAATCTCTTTGTAAGTTAGATACTGTTTAAGTCACTGCAAGTGTTATTCGTGATAAAAACAAAGTATCGTGTATTTTGCTTCGAGGCCAAACAGAAAGCAATTAAGGATCTGAAATCTAGTTGTGATGACAGCACTTAACTGGACAGTTAATATAATGACAAAAAGCACGATTTGCGTTTAAGGTTTATTGCTTATCAAGGATGACCGAAATGAATGTTAATGTTTAAAACTTGAATTTCTCAATGCGAAAGGCCTGGTCATGAATACATATGCCACTTTATCACATGACGCGGCTCAAATGCCCCTATTTAATACCATAATAATGCCTTTCACTAAATTGGAGTACCCTTTCATACATATGTCTCAACACGTAACGTTAAATAGTTCGATGAACCAAGTGCAGTACAGTACACGTTTACACATCATTAATGTTAACGTTTATAACTCAAAGTGTTCATACGTCTTTTTAAATATAATTCTTAAGGAGGTTGTTTGTGTTTTTGTTTCTGATTTGAATGGCGATCATCAGATAACCTCACTGTTGTAAATAAACTGTTTTATTTCATTTTGTCGATTTTTAGACTGTTGACGTTATTTTCCACACAAACGATAGTTCATATGCAGCTTTGCATATATAAAAGATTGGTTAAGAAAGTCTACAGTTATGCGTGAAAATGAACGCATGGTGCTTTTTAATAAAATAAAAAAAAATATGAACACTATCGGAGTCAGTTTTAGGAGCCACAATGCGCTGTGCAAACTCCAGTCTTATTTATTTATAATCTTTATGTACTGGGATGTAGGTGCAAATGAATTTCGGTTGAATTAATCTGTATAGCTCTTCTTAATCTCAGATTGGTTTTTATGAGACCGGACACGCAGCAGCCGCATATAACACCATCAATAATGACCTTTACACAGGCAAAATATCAAGAGCTGAATTATGGATCATTCTTATATCTCGTCTATAGATGTTTGTAAAGAATGTATGCGCATATTTTGCCCAACAGTAAACTAACCAACTGCTTCAAATACACCGAGATAATACGGCACAATTTGAACAATTATAATAAATTAAGTAACACATAGGCAGGCATGTTCTTCATTCAATATCAAATTAACCATTTGATTGTCCCAAAGCATACATATTTGGACACATTATACGACGGCAAACTTATAGTGGAATTGAATTACTAGGTCAATTACCGGACGAGAGTAATCCAGAAACCGAAGTGAAATACAGCTGGAGAATCGGTAAAAGGTCTTGACATGAGTCGCCATCGGTTTTATTTAGAACACTCTATATAAATCCGTTTTAAAGATATATTAAACAAAAATGAAATTTGGTATTTTTAATTACCATGTTAAAATATGTTTACCTAAACTGACTTTCAGCAGTAAGTCACATTGTTTTATTCATAGCAGATGCAAGCTCATTCGTTAAATTGAAACATTTATCCAATTAAACTAGTCATTTATCAAAGTTCATACTACTACTACATGTAGTGTGAATGATTTGTTAAATAAGTGGGCTTGTACTCAATGTTACATTGCCGATGTTATTCAAAATGAATAACATTTTTTAAATTGAATGTGAAAATTGAGTGTGAATTGAATTTTCCCAAACAAATCTGCTAAATTGAACTTTGTAACAAGTATATAAATAAAATGTCTCAAGAAATAATCTAGATCCATTGTTAATACTGTTATTGTTTTCAATCAATCTCAAAATGATATTTTGACTATAGATAAAACCAACTAAACGAACAAACGAACAGTTAAAGAGAGAACGCCAGCAAAATTTGAAATGATGAACTGTAATCCGAATGGTTCAAGAAGATTAGCGATTATACTCCATATAAGTCAATACACGTGTCATTAACTAATCAATAACCCCTGTGCATACACTCAATAATGAGAACTGACGTATATCTGCCGTATATTTTCTCTGGCGATTTTTTTTTATTACATGTAAACAGTTAATCATAAATGCAATAAACGCAGTAAATGTTTTTTTGTTTTAATCTTTGTGCAAGTGATTAATTTATTAAATTTCAAACGTGTCCCATTATGAGATTCACAATTTGTTGTATATAAACAACATAAGATGGTTCCAGAGTTGTACATATTTTAACGTGTGTCAATTAATGACTGCAGGCTTAATTTGCTCAACGTAGGTTTCCTTTCACATGGCACTCGCCTAGTTTTGTGTTTAGTTGTTGATATAATAGTGCGAATGTGTTCAAACATGAAAAGCAATATATTTAAGCTTTTATCTTTGTTTGTTTCAAATGAAACCATAACTGCTCGACATCTACTGGTACATCATTCGTATATAACGCAACCTTATTGCAAGAAGTTGCTATTTGACTTTTTATCAAGGTTTCGAGATAATGTCATTTACTTGTTTTCAATAGCTGAATTAAAAGTTAAAATATTAAACGTTGTCATATTTGGTAAATATATAATGGTACGCGTCTGCGATAATTTGTAAATAAATAAGTTCGTTTATTAAGGATATTTAATGAATGTTGTTCTTATAGTACTTTGTATCACTAATACAATTATTAAAACATTCAGTTGAAAAACTTACCACATACATCTTTTTACAATAATACATTCAATATACACAGTTCCTTTGGTTACTTATTGATTAGCTGAAAGCTATAATAATACACTTACGTTATCATCCAAAAATATGGGACAGCCTTAAACATTTACCGGTATAAGAAAACAATTTACACACAGAGTTGTGTACTTTCCCAATCTATATTAACGAAGAAGGACATAACCAAACTGCATTACTGACCTACCATTCACCATTTAACTGTCCCATTGCATTAGTATGTGGACACATCATACTAAAGAGATATAAAGGTCAAATTGAATTACTAATCCCATCGCTGGACAACAACAACGTAGAAACCGAAGTGAAATGTAATGGGGCAACTGGTAATAAGCTTTGACATGAGTGGCTTTGACAATATAACATGGTTAAGTGAAGTATGTGTAACACTCTATACAAAAGCTTTTTAGATATTCGGTGCAAAATGGTAACATGCAAAATAGTAACGTATTTTCAGATATGAGCTTTGCTTTGGAAAAATAGGGCATAATGCATGTGCGCAAAACCTAATCAGGGACGAAAATTTCCGCGTAGACTGACTGGATTATTCTGTTTAGAAGGCACTTCATAGAAACTTAAAATTTCATGAACGCAGAAAGTGTCGTCCCTGATTAACCTGTGTAGTACACACAGGCTAATCTGGGACTATTTTTTAAGCACATTCATTAAGCCCCGTTTCCACAAAGCGACGATCATATGTATATGTGCCTATTCGTTTTGTTTTATTACTAGCATATGAAAAATGCGTTTAATTTCATGTATTCATATATTTTATATGTATTTATATTATTTATAAGTTATTGAGAATGATACTGACATAGTGTACCAGGGATTCATAACAGCAACTGATATTTGGATTATTAATGGTTTGTACTTCATCTTTCTTCTGCTCTGTTTACTCTGAATACAATGTAACGAATGTCTGCTTATTTTTACTTGCTGAACAAAAACGGCCGAAAATGAGACACGTGTATAAGTATTTAAAATAATAAAAAAAGCAACCGGGAGGTCACGGGTTCGATCCCCAGTTGAAGAGCGTTCGTCCCCCAAAGACACCAAGTACTGGTTCTAAGCCCAGGAAACGGACTAGAGCACGTTTCAAATAAGTAGAAAGGACTTTAAATGCAATCGAGCTAAAATAAATACGTTTTAACTAAAGTGAGTATTTAAATACAATCATTATGTCATAACATGACCCAGTGTTAATTATAGTTTTGTGATTACTCAAACTGAAAAAGATATACAGTTAATGGATACACATCAAACTATCGTTATGGAAATTAGTTTAACAGTAAAAGGAAGACGAGAATGTGAATTATTATCTGCTATCCTTAATGTTTCTTGAACCACTATATTCACCCTAAACGAAAACTGAGGTTTAATCTCTCTAGTTTGAAACATAAAAAACATGAATGCAATAAACGTCTTTTGCAGTATCCTGCTGCATGAATGATACAAACAACTACAAACTGTCCGATTATTACGTTCACTATAACTTGTATAGCCACCACATCAGGTAGTTACAGAGTCTGTTTCAAATATTGGCGAAAGCAATATATCTAAATGAATGGAATGTGTTTGTTGTCATGGGTAACAAAATAAATGTCTTACATTCCTTGTAAACTACACAGTTTTGTATTTTATCCATAGTGAAAACATGAAAACAAATGTATGCGGGTGTTCAATTCAATGTTTATTGTAATGTGCAAATCGTTCATATTGTCCAACTATGTTATCAAGTACGTGCAGATGAGAATACAACTCGACTTAAGAAAAATACTGGATTGGAAGTCAAGGTTACATCTTAACTGGTGACATGAGAAAATTGAGTTACAATGCACTATGTGAAATGAAAGTATAATAGCCGTATATTCACTATGTAAATACAGTATATACACTGGAGATTCGTATCACGAAACATAATTATGTCTTAGCAATATATGTGACCCGTACTGCATTGAAATTGTCCCCTTGTGCATGCCAACATAATATCCTGACTGGTAAGATATAAACGTCTACAATCCTCAGAAGATGGAGAAAGCATTGAAATGTAAAAATAGAACAGAGGCCAAGACATCTTGGCATACAAGTGATAAAAGTAAAACCTCATATATTTGAAATGGTGTAGTTTCATTTTTGTTTATAAGACAAACAAATGAAAACTTTGGAATATTTATTTTAAGCGTTAAATGTCTCTTAAGATTGCGAGTTGTTTCCATTATTATGAGTTTTTGTGTGCATGTGTTTATACAGATTTACTGTAAAAAACGTTATATATAAGTAACAACACATAGGCTTCCCCATAACGTTTGACTTGTGTATGCTCTTAAATCATATCGCTATCACCAAATTGCGCATACATTTAGAATTGGACAAGATGGGAGTGTTTAACTTGCGTATACTAATTATTAAATATTAATTGTATCTTATAGCTCGTGTCGTACAAACCCATACTATTCCCATCGCTCGGGCTGGTCTTATTCAAAGTAAATGTTAAATGAACACCATTTGTTGACGTTCTTATTCCAAATTAATGTTGATTGTATTATACTCGCTTCCGCAATTTGTTCATTTTCGTTTCAAATTGTTAGCCTATTTGTCATTTGATATACACTCGTGTCTCCGTTTAGAATAAATTAGTGTTGTATGTTTTCGGCATTGTTGTTGACTTGCATCTTGTGCATTTTGTGCTTTGAAATAGAAGAAAGTATTAGTATTATATAAAAGTCAGTGCATATAAAAGTTGAAGTGCCAGTGTATATGCTAAATGTTGCCATGTACTCTTTTTTGAGCCTCGTCGTGCAAAAATGGGTCTTATATCATATGCGGCCAGCGTAGCTCAAGACCAGCTACACTGTCCGCTATAAAGTCACGACAAGTTTCGTGGTTTCTTCAGAGAACTTCTGACTAATGCGCAGGCTGGTCTGGAGCTTCGCGGACCGCATACGGCATAATAAACATTTTTTCAGGACGCTCCTAATTGTCAAATGCATAAATCCTATGGTTCCGTAGAGTGCTACATTTGTGAACATGTAATAATATTCATATTGAATGAGAAAAATATTGTTTTATTTTATATCCGTCAGTGAATACATAGACGAGGGCATGTGAGAGAACATTTGTCTTCTTGTCGTGACACACACACGCAACACGGAAACGAAAATTACATCAGATGATTAGAAGCAATGTTTTCACTGTGGATACAACACAGGAGAACAGTTCCGGGAAATTTAGATGTATAGATTGTCGGCGCTTTTTTTTTTTACTCTTCGGCGATTATAAAACTTAATTTAAAACATTATATGTAACTACCAGACATATTTGATAAAATTTGAAACGAGCAAACACTCAATTAAAATAGAAAGCTTATACTGATATTTGTGAAGAACGCCGAGTTGAGACGATTCGCCGATGTAGCTACAATATCGCTAGATTAGCAATTATAAACCCTATGAATTTGGCAGCTGGGGTTTGTATAATTCCCACATATTAAAGAATTTTAAGTATAAATATAACGTCTGTGAAAATAAATTATTGTGGAATAAGTAGGATGTACCAATGGCCTTTTTACCGGTTAAAACCCCCAAAGCCATACATTGACCGTTACAAGGCGGTACCCCCAACTGTTAATTTTGCGTCGTATAAAGTTTCATGTTTTATTTGTGTCGTGTTCTAAGACAACTGGACAAATGCGTAAAGTGTCATCCCAGATTAGCATGTGCAGTCCGCACAGGCTAATCAGGGACGACACTTTCCGCTTTAATTACATTTTTCGTTTCAATGAAGTCTCTTTTTAGCAAATATCAAATTAAGGCGGAAAGTGTCATCCCTGATTAGCCTGTGCGGACTGCAAAGGCTAATCTGGAATGATACTTTACGCACATGAGTTTGTCCATTTTTCTCAGAACGCGACACATTAAGGCCATCGATCACTTACATTCAATGCAAAATGACGAGAGTCTGGTGAAATAAATTTCAGCCCGAACAGAAGCGATTGTTTGTCAGTAAAAGGAGCGTCTTGTATCGGAAAGAACATGCACGATTGCAGTGCAAAAGATGCGATATAGAGAAGTTATTTCATCATTGCTCTTTTTGTGATACATGGTGAACATGTACCTTTAAAAATTTAAGTTGTATATGCAAAGCGCGGAACTAGAATACGTCATTAACAAGAAGAATTTACTGTCTGAGTGTCATACTATGTATAATATCCGGCGTTTATGTGTGCTTTCCAAGCACTGCAGCATGTCCACGAAAAATAAACTTATATCGTTTAAATGACTTTATCTTAATGAACAAATCATTGAACATGTTTTTATGATCGAATTTCTAAAATTTGCTAGTTGAATTAATGTCGAAACTTGTAATTTAGATAATAATTACAATGCTTTATCAAATTATTAATTTAATATTTCTAGCACAAAAAAACTAGTGTTTTTTACATGTTCATGAAGGTAAGTTTGTGTTTAATTGAATACTTCATATATAGCAAACACAGTCGTGTTTTTGCGAATGTCTTCAGGTTGCAATATATTTGAAAACGTTAAATGTGTAGCTTGAAAAACATATATGACGTCATCGGCTTTCCAGTAGAGAAGCGGATGACTACGTCATCACGGTGCCTATACCACGTGACTTTTTAAGATCTGTGTTGGGAGAAAAACACGCGACCCAGATAACATTTTTAAGGATGTCTTTTTAAATATTTCAGCATTTTTAATGGGATAAAACGGAGGTTTTCTTTAGCATTAACCTATATGTCGCGACCCATTGTCGCTTTATATGTTTTGCCATTATACACCAATCTATCTCAAGACAATTATATTATGTTTTACGTAAGCGCTATATACATATTAGGCATGCCATTAGCTGAATCATCATGATCTTACATATATATATATAAATATCACATGCCATACCCTGTTTCCCATGTAATATAACCATTTCATATATTTTTATATTACACATGTGTAATATACTTTTTAAGCGTTTTCATTGGCTTAGTTTTCGTTTATTGACCAATCGCATTTTGTTATTTTGCTGAAATGACGTTGCAACGTCAAATGACGTCACGAAATGTAAACAACATTCGGGATTTATCATTATGTTTGCGTAAATATTTATTTAATTTGCTCATTTAAAAGCATGTGATAAAAAAGATCTGACACTCGTTGTCATATCATACCATATTTTATTAAACTCGTCCAGGAAATTCGTTAGTAAGCTCGCCAANGAAATCGCAGAATGGTACAGTTAAACAATCTTTCTGTAAACCAGTCAGTTCAACACAAACTGTATGTATGCTGGGCATAAAGCTGTGTAATACGCATACATGAAATAGCGTTCGCGATAAGCATTTTGGTGAGATTTTGATACATGTTTTGCGTTTCGCTGACCTGTCATTAAATGATAAGGATTTGCAACAGCGCTTACAGTAATAACTCTTAGTTTTCGGAAACATCCGTTTTAAGCCAAAATAATTATTATTCGTGACTCTTAACCCATTTATGCCTAGCGTCTAGAAAAAAAGGCCTTGGCAAACAGCGTAGATCCAGATGAGACGCCGCATGATGCAGCGTCTCATCAGGGTCTGCGCTGTTTGCTTAAAGACATTTTTCTGTTAGAAATATTATAAATATAGTAATAAATATAATAGACATCCCTAATTTTTGAAATAAATTGATCCGATTTAGAAGGATTAGAGAGTCCACTAGGCATAAATGGGTTAATGTTCAGACATACCTGTTTTTTTGTCCATAATTAATGAGGACAGAGCAATTTTACATAGCTTTTTTTAGAATGTGTTCCTGTTGCGCTATTGACAGATCATTCGTTTTTAGAATCGGATTAAGGTCATAAAACCTTGCAGATGAATGACTCAATGCAATGTTCCATTATTTTTGCGTTATTGTACACAAAACGTTGAATACCGGTAATAGGCAATGGTTTCACACAACAGTTTTTAAAAAAAGTAATGTATACTACATGGCGTGGTATTTTACAAACACGTGTTATTATTCGTTGATACAATCAA
Organism: Dreissena rostriformis; assembly: GCA_007657795.1. Classification (NCBI taxonomy): domain Eukaryota; kingdom Metazoa; phylum Mollusca; class Bivalvia; order Myida; family Dreissenidae; genus Dreissena; species Dreissena rostriformis. The sequence goes on from VMBQ01000449.1 coordinate 125,881, forward strand.
CGCTTACTTATTGCATACTCGTATCCAATTGTCAATGAAATATTGTTAAAGTGTCTATTAGGTCTCGGACAACTCTTTTTTTTAATTATTTTAATCTAAATGATCGGTCACGAAAACAAATAATTCTTAGTGTCCGAAAACTTAGGGTAATTACGTACACGGAATTCTAAAAATATGTCATATCGCTGTGTTATCTGCGCGAAATATGAGCACAAATATTAAATCGGTATTATATGGTGGTCACACAGCGTCCTTACGGCGTCCTTATCGCGCTCTTGTATCGTCATCACAGCGTTCATACTGTGTCTAAAACTATTTTAAGGGGCAACACAGTAACTACAGCAAGCTAACGACGCTTTTGGCGTTCAGGAATGCTTAAACCCGACATTTCAATATTGCACTCTTTAAAGGCAGTATTCATTACTTTTATTTTGACAAACCAACATCATGGCAGTAAAGCGAGGCAAAAACAACAACAAGCGAACCTATCTATAAAATGCCTTCCTCAATTTGACATATCGTCAGCGCGATCAAGCTATGAAGGAGCCACAATTTCCTATTTTGCCGGAAGTTAAACTTCTACAATTAAATTGCACGTTGGATACATACTTCGACCGATAAACAAGCAAGGTTCTCTGGACATAAACGAAGAAAAAAAAAACGATGCTAAATTTGACGAATAAAAGTAACTCTTTTTTGGAACAGACAGACTTTACAATTAATGACACAATTGTTTGCACAATGATGAACGGGTATTTAAAACTACAAAATTCGTGTTAAATAAATTGCAAATGAAACATGAGCTAAGGTGTATCGATACAAACATCAGGCATGGAACGGCTGATTATTTCAGTATTGTTATTGATCAACAACAATATTATGCACGTCTAATGGATGCAATTGTACCAAATCTTTTATCAAAAAGTAGAAGCCACCTAGCGATATTCCACCGGCGCCATGTAATCGGATTATCCGTAAGGCTAATGGAACGTCTTAGACGATTATCGGCTTCAACACGTCCATGCAACATTATTAACCCGAGGTGATGATTGCTTATATCGTAGCAATGAATTCGTGATTTAATATCCGTCTTGTGAAATAACATATTTTACCAATAAACTAAATTTGCACGTGTGCTAATGCACACAACACAGTCAACTCGGTTTTGTATTTTTTCATATAAATGTCGTTGTGTTCATGCCAATGGCATTGATTTTTGTATTGTTTAACTACCATCAATGTTATTAACGTCACTCTAGAAATTCGTAGGTTCAGTAATTTAGGCCTGCTTTCTGGTGAGGACATGTTCCTAACTGTGATATTAGCTCGTCCGCAGACTATTCGAGCGTAAGAAATATAAGACGACGAAAACAGTTGAGACCTACATTTGTATACGACATTTTTCCGTTCAACGCTTGTATGGAAATATCATCATACATTTGTGAACACCATTAAGTATTTCGCTTTGTTACTTTCTTGTCCAATTTAAAAAAAGTCCATGACGGGAAATAACAGGCATAGCGCATTACGTTGTATGTAATGCCTCGAAGCTTAAATATCAAAGAGACATTGATGAATAAACACTCCCACACACGTTAATCCTTTCATTTCAAATGTATATTTAGTTATAGTGTTTTAACAATTGGAAGTATCTGTTAAAACATGTTTGTCAATATGTTGTATAATTTGGCATGAACTATCATGTGGAAAATGAACAACATATCATTTAAATGGTTTAAAAGCTCGCATGGAATTCAGGGTGTAATATCGTATGGTACACTTATGCTCTAAATGTTCCATTTTAACTTTGCTTTACACACAACGTCATGCCATTGTAAGGACTTCGTGTATTATAAGTGCACCTATTTAGAAAACGTGTAGACTAACTGACTTACACGTTTTGATTTCGTAAAGAGATACCATTTTTTACGGTTCGTTACATGTTTAAAATCAATGTTAATGACATTTCGAAACTAATTCTGTTTTCATAATCGTTTTCGAAAAGAATATCAGATATCATAAATTATAACGAATTGGGAAATACCACGAAAGATTTAAATATTGCCTCGTCGTTCTATAATATTCTTTTTATGATTTGTGTAATCTACATAATAAAGGCATTGATGTACGTAAGATTTTGTCCGTGTATTTTTCGGCTGGTCTGGCAATCTTCCGTATCTTGATCATTTCCGGAGTAGCCGAAATTTCTCAATCCTATATAAGATTATATTCTCTGCAACGCTGACATTTGCCTAATTTGATCGTTTGATGACAAACTTGTAATTTTGCTTCATCAATACTTGCAATTTGGCATTTATGTATATTTGAAGAGAAAAAAAACAAATTGAACACACAACAGAAAAGGCATATATATATAGTAAAAATGCATGAAAGATAATTAACACAAACATGTTTATCTGTTGACAATGAGACTGTAGGTTATATTATAGCATTAAATATGTATTTATGTCAGGTTGACTGCCTGTTCTAAAGTTCACAAGTTTGCACTTTATGGTCATAAAGTTTTAACATCTCATGTTAAACTCATTTATGCGAGTACTATAATACATTATCATGCGACCAGTATCACATACATTTAGTACTTAAGTACTTGTATTAAATATGCAGTTCTTTAGTACTTTGTTAAAATACATTTTTTAATACACGTTTGTTTAATATAAATACTTATTAATATTTGTTACGCAGCTCATATGCGATTAAGACACGATTCTTATGAAGTTATTAAATTGACATTCATAATTTACACCACGAGACTACCACTTAAGTGTGGACTGTCATTTTATGAGCCTCAGTCCAATATTGTATTCGTTAATGGTGTGAACGTGAGTTGTCAGTCTGGAAAGAAGAGTTAACTTCCTCTAAACGTGGACATTAACGTTGAACATGCAAATTCACAAAAATCAACTCTCGAATTTGTTTTAGTGTATAAGGGCGTTTAAATATTGAGTTGGCATGTCAACAAAGATCCATTCCATTCAAGAGTGTGTTTTGTATGAAAATATACCAATTGGACATATTAAGAAACTCATCGAAATTTAGAAGTGGGACGTGTCCGTCTGATAAAAAAAAATCAGCTTAAAGTAACTCTATCGCTAACAATATAAAGTCTGAGTCTGAAAAATGAAAAAAACAACAACTGCAACTGGGTTTAAAATACTCGGTTACTAAAGTTGCATAGTTATATCGGTTATGGACATTCCAATATACATGGCATCATTTCAATGATGTGCGCTTCCAGTGGTGTATTTACAATATAGTGTTGTCACTATACAGACGATCATAGGAAAACGAACTCTGCTATAGTAATTGTTTGATTGACACGTATCTTTGTATATACAATTATGCAAAGCCACGGGCAAAGCGAAGTTTCTAGTTTAAATCATTCTTACGAAATTGATAAGATTAACAATCGTAGTGTCCGTAAAACATAATCCTTATCAGTCATCATGTGTTCAACACGTGGCTTCCTTACTCACGAGTGACACAACTGCCGTTGCTTTATTGAACAGTTTAATGAAATGATGTATACACTATAAGATTCGTATTATTGATTTAGTCAATATAAAGAAGTGAAGAAGGCGTTGGCAGGACTGAACCTAGATGGGACAGACCCCTCTCTAAAGTGCGACCTCGATCCCATAGCTGTGGAAAACGTATACACAGAGCGAATGGGCGGGGAATTATGACCTGTCGATCTGCGAGCTTATCCAACAGTGGTACAGTTAGCAGATAACGCTAGCCTGCTCACCCCCTTCACGCCCAAAGAGATAAAAGAAGCTTTCTCTAGGGCAAATAAGGAGACTGCCTCAGGCCCAGATGGGGTAGGAATAGCCAGTCTTATATTAACTAATTACTCGACAATTGTGTAATACTTTTGAGCAAGTTGCAAAATGGGTTACCAAGAGACGAAATTGTATTGGATTCTAAATTGTCGGCAATTCTCGGTGGCTTGTGACCGTTACTAGAGTATATTGAAAATTGCGTATCAGTATTCATGTCCAGGATTAGGATTCAATAACATTACCAAACGGCTTTGAAACAAATATTTCCTTTATTCCATTTAGATGAATTATTCCCTAAATGCATTTGTCGCTAAACATTATATTGTTACACGTATTGTATTGGCATCAGTCCATCAATGTCAAATGATCACATGTGCAATTTTAAATAAAAATCTTAATCCATTACTGAGATATTTAAGTTTGAAAAGTGATGCGTTAGAAAAGTCTCAAAGTGTATGTAAAGGTCTTATGCGTATGAATGAATTGGCTGAACGACATATATAAAAACTGTAAAGAGGTTTTATCAAATGTAAAAAACTTTTTAAAAATGTAAAAAAACTAGTAAAAAGGCATTAAATAACAATAAAATGTGTCGGTTTTCGTAACAATATCGATATATATGCTCCCGTGGTAATATTTTCACTCGTGGCTGCGCAACACGTGAAATATACAATACTAGGTTTGTGATTAATAAGTATATTTCTTTTCTTGCGAGGCATGGAACGAGAAGTATATTATCCGGTTACATAGATATACTGTGTTCTGTTAAAAGCATGTTATAAAGTAAGATAGGATGAGCATGCATTCAAAGTTATGATTATAATTCACATTTATTACTGCTCAAGTCGCATAAATATATTGATTTCCTGACAGGGAGCCTACAGAATAAAGAAATAGCTCCCTTAGTTATAATTCAAAATACCACCACTAAATACTGTTGGTTTGTCTACAATGAATGGTAGATGTTTTGTCAGTATTTGCAATCAATGGGAACTTGTTCAAGTGTCGCTGGTGATTGTTTTAAGTTATGCAATTGCTATAGTTTTAATTGTATACTCTGAAATGGATAGAATGCACAATTGTGATACTTATTGTGATATAGCTCATTGTTTATTTTCACATAGCTATCATCACTAATCTGCGCATGAAAGAGTGATTTAGACAATTCTAAAATCCAGCTTAGTGTATGTGATAGATGTTAAGTTCCACAGCCTGAAAGCGGGTTTAAATCACACATAAAAAGAGAGGAAAAACAAGAACACTGCATTATACAAAATCAGATTTGTTTATCGGTGTTGAGTTTAAGTACATATATCGATTCTGTCAACATCAAGTTATTATGCAGATAGCTGAAAAGTTTAATGTCATTGTGGAATTGATTCGCACGTTTGTTCACTTGTCTTGAAATTTTTCTTCCTGTCAAATGAATTTTGTTTTGTCCTGGCTATAAGGTCTTGTTAGGGAAATAAGAAATAGTGAATGCAAATGAACTCTGTAATGCATCTCTGACTTAAGGAACAATGTCAACATAGCCATACACCAAGACAAGTGTTTATTAAATAAGGACACTTTTTTATGCGAAACGACATTGCAATCATCGTTCTTTAAAAGAATTGCCCGTATAGCAAACATATTTGAATATAAATGTCTTAAATGTGTTTAGGAAACATGAAAGTGCTGAAACATAAAATACTTTAAATGCCACTTTGTGGTGAAATGCAAGATTATATATTTCTGTTCTTAGTCACTTTGGCATCGCAAGTGAATTTACATTACACACATTAAAATCAAGTATCATGCAATAATTTAGCCGATGTTTGGCGTATAATCTCTGAACCAAATGAACAGCATAAGTAGTGCGACATAAGCTTCGCCCTTATATATTCAATGCTTTACATGAAATTCAATTTCTTAAACGGACTAGTTCACAGATTGTTGAAATGACAGATTTTTATTAAATATGCAAAAAAACAAACAAAAACATTTTACATCAGGGAAAGTAATAACACTAATGAAATATACTTGAACTGAAAATACATGATCGTTAATTTATATTCATCATTAGAAATTGATTTATTATAAAGCATTACAAACGCGAAACGATTAATTAATTTAGATTGCTTCTGATCCCGTTGTATTGTGTTACAATAAGTGTATTGCTTATATGTAAAGTATAAAATGTAACATGTATATCAGCTCTGGTCGCCGAGTTGTAAAGGCTGCAGCTTTTTAATCCAAAGGTCACTGTTTCGAGCCAATGTGCGGGTACACTTTAATTTCCCTTTCATAGTATAGTATTTTTGTATTAATACGGGAGCTCTTTAGGTCCGACCTTGACATTTAAACATTTAAAGCATTTGATGATCTAAATTAAATAATGCAAACATCTATGAACAAGGATATTTAATCTGCTTGTATTTATTTCTTATTATGCATACATTTTTTTAATAACAACATAATATGTTCTTGCAATTCTTTGACGACTTCATGCGATGATCTTAATGCTAGATTCGAGTATTAATTATTTGTAAGCTTAAACATTTAACAGAACAGAAAAGAACAGACAGTTTATTAGACTTATACATAAGTACATCGTGTTGAATGCATAAAATTATATTCATACATAAAGTAATGTCACGTGTCAGCTTACTATGTTAGGTAACTAAATCAATAAAACAATATAAATTAAATATATATATA